>RCWM02000210.1:0-600000 GCA_003667255.2 Euschistus heros | reverse complement strand
TTTGAAAGGCAATGGCGTGTCAGGCAAGCAATTGATAAAAAGTAATAAAAAACTGAAGACTGAGTTTGATAGGTCATGTAGTGTGAGCAGATGAAACCTGTTAAATAAAAAGTGTTCTTGATGTTGAGGTTCCTGGAAAAAGGATGAGAGGAAGGCCAAAACTCCAATGTAAGGACCTCATCAAACAAGATTCTACTATTTAACAAGCTCTTCACCTAAGACACAGAAGAGAAGAGTGGTGACACTAGATCCTCTAGGTCAGATGTCTACAGAATAAGAGTAAGGAAAACCTGACTAATAATAATTATATTATAATTAGCAATAAAAGGAGAAATTCAATATATTTGGATAGCATTATTTAAGTAACTATTATCTTAGTAATTTGAAGAATAAATCACAACTATTGTACCATATAAAGTCATAGAATAAAGTTATTTATCTAACCTTTCTTTATGTTTCCCCATCGATTGTCTTTAGGAGACAAATCGTTTATTATATCGAGACTAACTTTTACAAGTGTTGTCGACAATACTGAGTCAATAAATGTGTTTTTAGATGAGAGAAATTCTTCATTTATTACATTGAGGCATTGTTTCTGAAATAAAAATAATAAATATTACAATAAAAAAATAACTTCTTAAATGTGGATTTTAGCAATATTATTAAATAACCATACCAGAAGCAATGGTACTATATTCCAACTAAATAACAGTTTAAAATAAATACAATAGCTCCATTCCACCAATGGAATGAAGAAACCTATTGTAGTTTCTTAAGATTTATATATATTTTATTTTTATATTCCACTTAAATAATCTTTAAGTTTTCTAAGGAGAATATTACAGGTTTTTTTTGTAAAACTGAATGAATAATTTATGAGCTATTTATTTCAACCTCACATTCACAGTTGATAAATTTATTTTTTATGTTGGTTGAAAGTTAATTGAAATAAATAGTGCAATGATCAATCATAACATACACCTAAATAGAAGTAAGACTTACATAATTCTTTCGCACAAAATAAACAAATGAAATTTTCAGATAATTAATGTCATTCATTGTTGTTGATGTAGTAGGCTCTCTTCCAGAGACTGTTGGTGGTATAGATGAAGTTTCGGCCACAGATCTAAAACACAAACATAAAATCAAAATACATCTAATAAAATTAAATAGTTAAGATATTTATAACATATTATTTTATTAATTTATTATATAGATGCCATTGCAAAGCCAAAATAAAATGCCTCAACCATCCTCCTCCAGTCCAGTTATAGTCAACTAAATCATAATAAAAAAAAATAAACAAATAATAAGGGTTTTAAGCAAATTTTAAGGGATTATTGTATAGTTTATTTATAGTTTTCTATCAAATACCCACACTAGCATGCTAAATGTGTTTGTTTTGGCTATACATGGCAATTATGACATGATCAGTGGGCTGAAGTGGGTGTTTCATGGGATTTAATATAAATTACACACATATATATATATATATATATATATATATATATTTAATATAAATTGCATATATATATATATATATATATATATATATATATATATATATATATAATATAAATTACATATCACAAAAGTACGGGACTTTCAGCGTGCTGGCATGTGTATTTTAAGGTACTTGATATACGAAGTCTAATATTAAATTTAACCACCTTTAAGATGAAAAAAATTAATTTTGGATTGGACTAATAGTTTCGCTGTTATAGTGAAAAGTGTGCCAAAAAACTTGGATTTCACAACAGTACAGGGTTTTAGCATGCTGGCATGTGTATTTTAAGTGACTTGATTATAATTTCATATATGGAGCATAATAGTAAATTAAACCAGCTTTAAGATAAAAAAAAAAAACATTTTTGGATCGGACTAATAGTTTTGGAGTTATAGTCAAAAAAGTATGAAAAAACGTATTTTCGCGGAGAAGTGGGGCTGACCACAAGATGGCCAATTTCTACAATTTTTCCCAAGACTGTAAATTCGCGAAAAATGGTCCGATTTCTGAGTTATTTTTTTCATTTCGTAGGTACTGGTTCCAACTACAATTAATACACTAAAACTTCATTTCAAAAACGCTTCGTTGTCATGTTATAGGTAAAAAACCGAAAATAACTGGTATTTTGTGTTTTTTTTTGTTTGTTTTTTTTGTGCGATTTTGAGTATGAAGCCAACGGCTGCCATGGTAACAAACTTCATTAAAGATCCATTGAAAACGTCCTTTTGGAGCCTTATATTACTGGACTATTGAGTTTCGATAGTTCAGTAATAGTTTCCTACTAGGCCGAGCCACATGTATTTTTTTTTTTTTCTTTTTAATATTCTAACTTCTTATATTTTATTTATACCTGTCTAACAATAACGACAATCAGCGAACTTGTTGGGAAGCATAAGAAAAAAGATACAACAATAAAAGATAATTGAAGAAAAAGAAAAACATGAGAGGTATAATGGAGATCCAGTATCCAAAGGTACATCCTCTTGTCTTGATTTTAAAGTTGTCTTTTGTAATTTCAATCTGTTGACACTTGATTATAATAAAGTTTAAATTTGATAATTTGTCATCATTATTTTATTTAAATTTCTCACACAGATATCAGTAGCTTGAGTTTTGAATAGTTCAAAGTGGTCTCGTTCACCTCAATTCCTCTATTGAGACCCTACTACGCAATAAAATTAATAGAGAATCCATTTGCAAGGAAAGTAATAAAAGTTTAACACTTTGAATACATACGTATTTAAAACATCAATGCTTGAAGTGTTTACTGGAGTAATGGAAACAAATCCAAATGTTGCCGAGAAAAATATAGGAGTCCTTTTATGCATTATACCACCGAGAACAATGCCACCTGGTAAATCAAGTGGTTCTCCTTCTATTTCATCTCCGGCTGATACTATTAAAAATAATTATTACTGTTAATAAGCTCATATAAAGAAAATTAATATATCAGTTAAAATATAATACAATATAATATCAGTTAAAATATTTACATGGAACTGCATAAATTATGCATTTGCTAAAAACAAGAGCAGTTGTTGGCAACAAAACAAAACGTAGAGAAGAAAGATCACCAGATAAATTTTCAAGAAAGTTTATGTTATTTTTGGCAATAACACATAATCTCATGGCATATGTTGGAGGATTTATATCATTACCGCCCAGTTCAACTAAAACAGAAAAAAGATAATATTAAAGAAGCGATAATAACAATGAAGGAAATAGTTTTCGATGGCATCCAAAGAATCACATCTGAAAAAAGAAAATATTAGACCCTCCCATAGTGGTTTAAGTGGAAGTGAAAGAGCAACATCATAAAAAAAAACAGCTATCATCATGTATAAAATACAAAAGCTGATTTTTGAGATATTGATTTAGATTTATGAGAATCACATTTGCTTAAATATAGATCAACACCCCACATTTTAAAAATGTTTTTCAGGAAAAAAAAAATGGTGAGAAAATATGAAGACAAAATAAGAAATCGATTTCCAAATTTATTACTAATACCAGAACAAAAACTAAGTCCTATGAATAAAAAGTAATCATAACAAGATCTTGTTGATAGTAAGTGTACAAGCTATTACTTATTATCAATTGTATTGTCACTCATCAAGGAAATAGAGATGAAAATAAGTTACTTAAAAGTCAAATTTGGTTGAATTCCAATAATATAAGATTGATTCGGAATATAAGTTAATCTCAAATATAGGTCTACTCCTTATTTTACAAAACTTAAAATTTCGCAAAAAAAAAAAATCGACCAATATTAAATTATATAAGATAATATAAATTATATATTATAAAAGATAATATAAGATACAGTATTAATTATATTAATGATGATAGGAGGAACTGTTAAAAAGCTTTTATAAGAACAAAAAATATCTCTGACCATCGAAAGGAAGATAAACTTGGCTGAAACAGAACTTTGTTTTCATGAGAGTAAAAATATAATGACAAGTAATAACAATTTGACTAATTAAAAGTGCACTTGGCGGAATAAAAGTTATTTGAGATTGAGATTAAAAAGGTAAGAGGGCACACAGTGCTTTTCACAATGTATAACACTAATTGAGTGGGGATATTGGTAATGGTAGTGGTTGGGGAGTTGATAATGTTTTTAGTATAAAAATTACAAAATCATTTTTTTATGAATTCAGTCCATTTTGATTTTGCATCACCAACATGCAATCAAAATAATGAAATCAAATTAAATATCTGTAAACAAACATACAGGCAATAAGTTCCAATCTCATAATAACAGATCTAAAATGTTGCAGAAATCAAAAATAATACACACATAAAAACAATATAAACAAAAAAAATATGGTTTGAGATATTAAAATGATAGAATTTTTACCATAAATGTTTAAAACTAAGCCTTAATACAAACCAATAGCGTAAGATCTAGGATCATCAGATGCAACTAAACAAATGATACAATCAGCTTCAGAAGGTCTTATATCTGTGATTTGTATTGTGCTATCGGAAGTATCCTGTACCTAAAAAAATAAAAAAAATATTTAAACACACACATATATATATTTTTTTTCCTTTTATATTAACCCTATAAAAGGACCGTTTATTAATGATTTAAATATTCCATGCTGTTACAGGTATACTACATGTATGATATGTGTTAGATTATATTATTTTGCATATGAATGATTATATTTAACCAACAATACAATCTGCGTGATGTTACAATAATGTAATGAATTTTGAATTTTATGAGCTTTTGTGTGGTTGTAAAAAATAGTAATAATGTAAAAAGAACTATTTAATTAATAATATTATTAAACAATTAATATTTAAACCAAAAATAATATCAAAAAAATAAATAAAAATTAATAAGCACATAGGTTCGTCAGCAAATCAAATCAAAATCGATATCTTTGATGAATTTAACTAAATCAGTTCTGAATTTGGAGAAAAGTATATGTTCTTTCACAGACCAAGTACCATTTTTTTAAAATTAGACTTTGCATTAATTTGTACCTTTGTCTGTCAAATAATTTGCAATCGTAAAGAATATGCCTAAAATTTTGGATTTGACCGGCATCGTCACATGTGTCCATTAGTATATATATTGTTGTGATATTTTAAATTATATTGGAATCTCCATACTCTCCAACCTCTCTAAGCCCCTAGAAAGATTAGTACAACCCCAAGTCTCCAATTACCTCGAAGATTCCAATTTACTTTGACTCGCTCTAATCTGGTTTCCGCCCCGACTACTTCACTCAATCCACTCTCACCAAAAGCATCAGTGACATTCAGGCTGCAGTGGATAAAAAAGAATTAACCATCCTGATAATCCTAGACTTTTCCAAAGCCTTCGATTACTTAGATCACACCACCCTCTTTTCCAAACTGAAATCTCTCAACTTCTCTAACTATTGTGGTTTCATTCATTCCTTTTCCACAGTTCTCAATCAATTACCATTCCCAACCAAGGTTCATCCTCTTTCCTTATTATGCGATAAGGAAATCCTCCCTCATCTTCCCCCAATTTGACTATGGGGATGATTCTCGAAGATAGATTATAGCAAATCATGAATTGCTTTATAAGATTTGTTCTTGGAACCTCAATACGCTCTCATGTTAAATTGGCTCTCCCCTTCCTTCCGTAGAGATTGCCTACTTGGTATATTACTCTTCCAAGTTATTAACGCACATCATCCTCCATTTATTCACAATACCCAACATTTCAAGTCCTCAATCCAATCACTGCATACAAGACCCTGTCTTTCTGATCTCTACATTCCATCCTACAGAACTACTGTATTACAACATTCCTTTCTTGCCCACTCTGCTTTTCTTTGGAATTCCCTTCCTCCTATTCATAATGCACCTTCCCTTGGAACTTTTAAAACATTCCTTTTCCATCACCTTTTCTCCCTCCAGTCGGATGCTATCTAAGTATATGGATGCTTTAATGAATTTATCTTAGCATAGCAGATATGAAACTTTAGCCTGTTTCAACAACCTTCTAATGTTAATGTTTTCTCTTTTTTTCAAATAATTTTAATTTTTATTTTATCATTTTTTTTTTTTTTTTTTTTTCCCCTCTCAACAAATATTATTTATCTTCATGCCTTACTATGTGTGACATCAGAAATCCATCGTTCAATCAACTTAATATATATTTTTTTCTTTACTGATTGTATACATAGATTTTGTTTCTCTTTATATTACCTATTTTAATGTAAACTTTTATTTACTTTTAATTATCTTATTTTATTATGTAATTAAAAATCTCAGATATAATTTATGTTTTGTGATATTATGTTATTCTTAAGCGAATTGGACTTTGTCCCGGAATAAAATTTTTGTGACACACACACACACACACACACACACACACACACACACACACACACACACACACACACACACACACACACACACACACACACACACACACACACACACACACGCACGCACGCACGCACGCACGCACGCACGCACACACACACACACACACACACACACACACACACAGAGAGAGAGAGAGAGAGAGAGAGAGAGAGAGAGAGAGAGAGAGAGAGAGAGAGAGAGAGAGAGAGAGAGAGAGAGAGAGAGAGAGAGAGAGAGTGAGAGAGAGTGAGAGATTCATGAAATGATATATTTCAATAAAAATTTTAGTTCTATGTTTGTTATATCAAAGTAACGGAAACATAAAACTCTCACCTGGAGTGGTAAAGCTTGACGAACTATTTGTTCTATGTTAGTTTCGTATATTAAAGCTGAAACTAAGTTTTGTATTTCTACTGTCCACGACTGCAAAGTGAAACCAGCCAAAAGGAAAATATGCCAATAAGTTTCAACTCTTCGGCATGCCAGAACTTTTACACTTTGCTGGAAAAATAAAATAAAAATATATATATTTTTGCATTATTTAAAAAAGTTAATACATAACTATTAACTACTGGGCCATAACATATGAAATTTCAGTTTCCTTTCCATTAAGTGTTAGCTTATCTATAAACAAACAATAGCGTTAGGAATACCATTTGAAAGGTTATTTAATTATTTTCATTATGTCTTAGTTTTCAAATAGAAGATAAAACAATTTAATAAAACCATGACAAGTGCAGAAATTCATATAATTTTCTCTATAAATTTAAATTTGGTCATAGCGTTGTGCAGGTGTACCAAAACATAAATATTACATATAGAGGATACAGAGAACAAAAAAACAATCTACCTTTAAATTACTTAACTTTAAAGTAATTTAAATTGACAACTTATTGACATTTTATAAGTTACAACCCAATAAAAGGTAGTCAAAAAGAAAGACTTTTTGTAATCTGAATATGGAAAAAATAATGTTTAATTTTGAAAGATTAGACAAGTGATGAAATAGGTTTAAGGTGACAGCAGTGGACACTGCTCCAATAGAGGCCTCTTGGATAATTAAAGTTTTATAATAAGGCAGCTAGGATTTAAATAAGTTCCAAACTTAAAGCAAATTTAGATGCCACAAGATAGAAGAAATTTTATGGAAATTCAGCTTCTTTAGGTTAACACAGCAATGTTACTGGCCATGAATCACATTTGGTGCAGGAACATGATACTTATTAAATCTTTTAAGAACCAACAGGAAACCTTGGTTCAGGAATAAGAATGAGAGTTTCCTTAACTAGATCCACAACCAGTACATCTGACCCATGTTTCTACCAACTAATCAAATCTTAAATGTATAGGACAAAAAGGTACATACATACCGTCTCTAGTCTCTGAGGTTGAGAGCCAAACAGCAAAGAGCTAACAGTTTTACCAATAGAATTAAGCCATCCATAAGCTGGAGTGATTCTTTTAATTTCAACTGTTGGAGAATCATTGCCAAGTTTAGGAGTGATAACAATCATAGAGCCTGATGTTGTTACAGCTAAGCAGCCAAGAGGAGGTAAATAATGGACTGCACAGACCTAAGAGAAAGCATAAATAAAAAATTAGCAAACCCCAGAAGTTAAAAATAATAACAAAATATTTAATATGACAACAGTCCATCCATCTTAAGAAAATGTACAACATAAACTACAGTAGACTCTGCCGCAACTAGTTATCCCTCATCCGAACCTTCCCGAATCCAGACAGCTAAATTTGTAAAAAACATTTTTCTGATTAATCATATGGGCTAAGTAATAAGTAAAAAAAAAAAAATTCAATTTCGTTAGTTTTAAAATGACATTTATATATCTTATAGGATGATGTTCAAGTTAACTCATTGACAGCTACAATAAAAAATACTTTTTTCAGATTTACTGAATTATTGGTATAAGCGTATAATTGAAGCGATCATGAGGCTGGCTTGGTCCCTTATATATATCTAGTTCTATCAATTAATAATAATTTAAGTTAAAAAAAAATAACTTTAAACAAATTTACTAATGTGATATTGTCAACTTTACTCTAAATGCACAAAATAAATGTATACTTACATCCATTTTACTATAATTTATTTTTCATATATATACAAGTCACTACCCCCATACTAAAATCACTTTCTCTCATAATAATCCAAAAATGGGAGATTATACTGTATAGAAATAAGAGTATTTATAGAAGTCCTTTGAGGACCTGTAGGAAGAGCACTGTTCCAAACACCTGAGGGTGGCATGTATTCTTCAAAAACAGAAAATTTTAAGTATGTAATTCAGGGACATCAATTATTTTAATTCCAAGTATTTTTTTTAGGTCTGAGTGAAACCAGAATGACCAATATTTTAACCATGTTATTTTAATTTAGGGAGCTAGTGCGCTCTCCCTTCAGGTTACCTCACAGCTTTATCTTCAATAATGTATCGTACCTCCTCTCCTCCTAAATGAGCATCTACATCGATCCATGTAGTATGATGCCCAAGTACTACCCAATATCTAACAATGCCTTCTGGAGAAACAGCTATACATGATGGAGACTAAAAAAAAAAAAATAAAAAAAATAAAATAAATAAGGTACTTATGGTTTGTAAAATTGATATTTATCCACTTATCCCGAAAGAAATTTAAGTTCTAATTAATATATTTTTATATTAATCTCCTTAATTTACTCGATATCAAAAGATGGATTAGTTAATGAACCAGTAAAATATTTGTTTAAGTAAGCATATCAGTTTTAAATAATTTGTTATAATTTTTTATGAGTAAACACATAGAAGTAACACTACTAAAGTATACTAAAACATTAATCTGGTAATAACTGTTTAACAGTGGTATGACAAATTTCTATTTATACATCTATTATCTAGAAATATATATCAAATTATTCAATATCCAATATTACATTTATTTTGTATAAATAATCCAACATTATAAAATATATCCAATTACTAAAATTGGAAGAGAGGAACCCATTCCTAACAGAGGCTGAAGTGAGAAATCATTCCTACATTATCATGCATATCTTCACTAGACTAGAACTGTTTCAGATAGACATGGTATATTAAGCTAATCAAGCTCCAACCTTATAAAACTAGCAATGTGAGCTGAAACGTCAGTATAATAAATTGATACTCTTTTGTTATGCTTTAATGATTGTATGCCCCAATTATCTTTTTCCCAATATAATTATGGTCAACCAAATTATACTATTATAAATACTCGTATAGTT
The DNA here is from genome assembly GCA_003667255.2 of Euschistus heros. NCBI lineage: Eukaryota > Metazoa > Arthropoda > Insecta > Hemiptera > Pentatomidae > Euschistus > Euschistus heros. The sequence continues at coordinate 590,374 of RCWM02000210.1, read as the reverse complement.
CTAATTAATTATTAAATATATTTAAAATATTTCTTGAAACATAATTTATTTACACTAATGGTCGAACAGTGGTGAGATCCCAGAAATAAGCTAAGTGAATTCCTAACTTTTTTACTAAGCTCATAAAAAGTAATTAATATAAGTGTGAATTTGGAAAATATATATATATATATATTAAGGTAGCTTACTTTTTGATTAGGACCTGAAAAAATGTAAACTAGATTTGCATTGTGAGCTAAGTCACTTGATGGTAACAGCATATCCCTGGCCATAACTGGCAATGTTGTATCAGTAAATGAAGGTATATGCCAAACAAGCAATCTTCTTCCAAAGACATACCATGCCCAGGCAATATCTGGATTTAAATTGACAGAAGCATTATCTTTGGCACCTGGAAAAATAAGTTTATATTATTGTATAATTACCAGAATCCAAAAATCTTTACATAAAGTAATAAAACATATAGCATAGTAACCCTTCAACCTTTGCGAAGGCTATGTTACAGGAAAATCAAGCTATTGTTGCATTAGCGAATAGGGTTGATCTTTTTGAGTAAATCGGGAGATTATATTTTATTATGACATTTACTAGATATTATATGGTATTATTTTTTTTATATGGTATTTTTTTTTGGATTATTGAAAAAAATATAACAAATATGGTACTAGTCAGCAGAGGCCATAACCATTACGAGACCATGGCAGCTTTTTGAAAGACCTTGTCATTTACACAAACTATGTGAATTAAAGGCTGGTATTTCAAATGAATGATTAGAAACTAAAAAAAAAATAATAATTCTTTAGAACTGTAAATATTAGCTAATACCTAAAAATAAAATAAAGTTTTCAAAGTCAACTTTTTTTTTAATTTGTGTTGTTGCAACAAGATCCAGCAAGAGCAAGGCCCTGGGCAGTTGTCCAGTTACCATTAGTACCATTGCTCACCATCAGTACCAAAACTGTTACACCAACCTCCCCCCCCCCCAAAGTTATTTTACAGTAACCCCAGATTAATGTAACACGGACTACATACAATTATTAGCTTTTCAAAGGGCTGTACAGAATATTGTTTATTAGTATTATATTTAGTTTGTGATGTTTTTATCAATGCGAACCTCTTAAATAAAAATAAAATATTAGAAGATTCAAATTTTATGGACAACGCCCGATCTCCACTAAAAAAGAATCGTTTGTTTTTTTTATACTATTTTTTAAGCAAGCAGAAGCCAACAGATATGTGTCTGCCTAAAGCAGTGATAATTGTATAGCAGATAATTAAAGCAATTGACAATTAACATGTAATTACTGAAATATAAACAAAACATGAGTAACAGTTATGAAACCTTGACTCTCAATTCCCCTTGAAATGAACACCACTTCTAAACAAGTTCCAAAAATAAATTTTAACACAATTAGAACATATTTGGTCATTATATAATGTATACTAGAAATACTTTTGAGTCATGTCTTCTTCACTCATACAATTTATAAGTGGTTTTCCACAAATTCAGAAATGTTGAAAATTTTAATATCAGATTCAAGCATTACATTAAAGATATAAATGAGAACCAACAAAACAACAAAAACTAACAAAAAAATATTTATTTTAAAGAATTATAAATACTTTTATTTAGTGTATTGATTAAAAGAAAACATTAAGGTCATGACAAGAAATCATTTATTAAAAGGTTTAAAATAGATAATTTATCAGTTTGTCAATTAAGGAAAAAAATCCAAACTTTCAATTGCATTTTTCTTAAGATATGATTTTAACACACTATTCACAGGAGCCAAAGAATTAATATCTGTCAAGAATATAATAATTTATTATTTTATTTTATATTTTTTTAATGTGCTGCGATTAATCACCAAAATTTATTAATTGGCTAGTCCATTAGGAATTGTCATGAAGGATCCATATTACAACCTATCACAACATTACAACCTAATACAAAAATCAATCAATATTGGTTTCGTAAAAGAAAAGAAGAGGATATTTGCATCTTTTCCCACTTTTGACACATCAATTTTTTTTTTTTTTTTACCTTTTCATTCAAAATTAAAAAAAAGTATCAAAGGTTGGCTTATATCCTCTGCCCTTCTTGTATTTAAGTTGGGGATTCCCAGACTCGGACTTCTTATACCAATGACATAATATCCTCTTACTTACTGAGTCTTACTCTAAAGCTGAAATGATAAATAAAAATAGATTGAAATGTAAAATAAGTTATAAAAGGATCTCCTTCTATAACAAGTTTATTAGGGGGCTGTGATGGTGAAGAGGGTTGAGGCAAGGGTCCCACAGCACCCAGTTCAGAAGGTCATGGGTTTCATTTCCACATGGGACAGTTAATATTTCTTTTATGGCAGTCCCACTCCGACTCTGGTTAGGACGGGGCAGCAACTTCTTGGTATCCATGAGGGATTGGCAAAAAAGACCAATAATACATTTGCCAGAATAATTTTCCCTCCCCACCAATGCCATTGCTGAGTCAATTAAGAATTATTCCATTGCAAACAATCTGTTAGAGTAAGATTTAAAAACACAGACAAAGTGATTTCTTAAAAAATGGCCATTTATATTGCAAAAATTGAATACATAGTAATAAATACTTATTAAGTTATTTAAGATATATATTAAATGATAATAATATAATGATAAAATATTTATTTTATAAAACATCATACCAGGAGTGTAATTCAATGATTCGGCAACCAAAACTGGCATTTGTGATCCGTACAACTCTACAACATGATGATATGTGCTGTATAAGACATTTTTTGAAACTCCAGGTCTCCTGTAATTTAAGTATTCAATTATAGATTATTATAAGTTCATTTATATAAATGAAAATTAATTAGTAATAAACATGTTAATTTTACTGATTATTGATTTATCACGATCAACCAATAAATTAAGGATGACAAAAGAAATAATTTCCACTTATTACAATAATTCAACATTACTTACACCCTTGAATGAACAGCCCGCTGGGAGACAGGCATGGTTTGGGTTGAAGAAGAAGCCATTTTTCAATATTTCAACTGTAAAGAAAATATAATATACATTAGATAAAAAAGCTAAAATGAGGTAAATTGAAATCCAACAATCAGAACTAAAAACAAAAGGTAGAAGAATAATAGAAATATTCATACAAGTAGTATACACCTGAAAAAAAAAAAAAAAAATGTACCACTAACAACCTATGGAGGTTCTTGGGTTCATTACTTCTATAAGGATGTACTGTTACTAAACCAACGGTCATGCTGCTAACAAGGAAATTTGGCCAGAATTCACACTCAACTACCAGGTTTTCCCCCAATTAAGGGTGCTCACTTTTTTGAGGCTGAGTGTGCCTCAGAAGGGTATCCCGACCTCAAATTCAATCCATGGCTGAAATTAAATTTTCTGCCTTCACTCGGACTCGAATTCAGGCCCGAAGTCATGGTAGACAAGTGCCTTACCCACTGAGCTACCGTGCCTCCTAAAGTAATATAAACAACCCCACAAAAAAAAAAAAAAAAAAAATGGCACACAGAAAAATTAAAATATATGCTACCTAGTGAAATAATATTGGATATCAATTCTTCTAAAATTAATATAAAATATTCTCAGTTAAAAGGGGCTATAAATAGGGAAACTCCCAAAAATATTCGAAAGTTATTTTTAAAATATTGTAGAAACTTCTGATCCTAAAAAATTGTTTTAACACAGACAGTGCATTGGGTTTACCTGAATCTAATGTTTGTAGAAACATTAAAGTGAATACATGTTGCTGAAGATAGTTTGGTTCAAAGCATAAACCATGAGTAACATAGTCAAGAAATGACCAGTTTCTTGTCCTACACACTTTGGAGACAGTTTTCAACATCAACTGAAACTGCTTGACATATTTATATATAACTCACATAGTAACAATTAGTGCTTCAGTAAACTTGCAAAAGTTATTTAAAACTTTTCTTACATGTTACCACTTGTTGGTGGGGTTTATTTTACAAAAAATAACATAATTGAAGCTAAAAGTCATGATGGCACATCAATATAATACAATTTGCGGGGCTGGTTATTTAAGAGCAATTGCCAAAGGATACTGTTACCTAAAATTTAAGTGGTAGCAATAGTTTAAATATATGAACAACAGGTCTACTTAGATGCAATATTTAATGTACTACTGTTCAACTATAATTTTTATGATTTACATTTTAAAAAAGAGCTCGGAGTCTCAGACAAGATGGCCGCTTCTGCACATCACATTTAGAATCGCTCTCTGTTTGTGACATTTTCTACTGTGTGTTCAACTTATGTTTCAGTTTCGTATTTAACAAATAGTGACAATATAAACTATAGATCATTTGGACAATAACATTTTGAGTGAGGTGAGTTAAAACATTATTAACAGTGAACTGATTTAATATACATAGGTGAGGCAGTTTAACTGGCCAGCCTAGCCCGTAATCCTCCCGCTTGTTTGAATACAGCGGCACTATCAGACAAGGTCAAGGGCCTGTTGTTGTTTTCAGCTACCTCTAGTTCGTAGCCACATATTTAATTTAATTTATTTATTTTTTATTTTTTACGTAAGAACTTTTTTAGTTTATTTTTTCTTTCTTATTTTATAATCATATTTCTCGAATAATGTATTTTTTAGTTAACATATTGTGGATAATTATGCCATTATTTTAGTTTTTCATTATTTACTTCACAGTTATAATTATTTTTGTTATTTTTATTATTATTTTTTAATACTATTACATAATGGAAGTGGTAACATCTGATGACTCAGAGACTGAAACCCTTTCATATTCAGAATTCAGTGAAACTGAATACCAGTCCAGAAGAACCCTTCAGAAGCGACATAGAAATGCCGCCCCAGGTTCAGCGGGCAATTCGCCAAATAAAAAGAAAAATAAAACTAATAAATCAAAAAAGACTACCAGCAACACTAATAATCTATCAAATAATAATAATAATAATCTTCAAACTCGCAGTAAAACTACTGCAGCCAAAAAATCACAGCCAACCACCGTACCAAATATATCTAATCCGTCTAATTCATCAACGAACAATAATAACCCAAATCCGCATCACACATCTGATCCAGAACCACCTCCTATCTTTGTATCCAAAATTGAAAATTTCATGTCATTTTGCCGTGAAATATCAGCTCTGATCGGAGAAACTAATTTCAACTGCTTCTCTCGGGTCAAAGATATAAAAATAAAAACAACAAATAAAGATGATTACAAAAAATTGGTCAATCACCTAACCAGCAAAAATTATGAATTCCATTGTTACCAATTAAAAGAAGAAAAAAGCGTATAGAGTGGTATTGCGTGGTCTTCATTCTACCACCCCCACGAGCGCCATAAAACATGATTTGGAAGCAATTGGTCATAATGTAAGGCAAGTGTCTTCCGTGCTTCACCCCAGAGAAAAATTTCCATTGCCATTATTCTTCGTCGACTTGGAGCCGGCTGGCAACAACGATGAAATATTCGACGTAACCAGACTGGTATATTCAGTCGTAAGATTCGAAGAGCCAAGAAGAAGGGCCACAATAGTCCAGTGCACTCGATGCCAAAGTCTCGGACACACCAAGACTTACTGCCATCACCAAGCCAGGTGTGTGAAATGTGCTGGCCCACATTCAACTGAGACATGCCAAAAATCGAAGGATACACCTGCAGTATGCGCGCTGTGTGGACAAGACCATCCAGCAAGCTACAGAGGGCTGTTTAGTATACAAAAGTGTGCACAGCCAGAGAAATTCAAAATCAACCCTACAACAAAGAAGTCAAGAACCTGAAATAAACAGCTCACAAAAATATAATAGAACTCAAGAAGCCCATTTCCAGAGAATAGGACAGCAATCAACTTCAGCACCGGACCATCAACCACGACAAGAAGCTTCGTACTCTGATAAAATCAGTTATCAGCCTCAACGTCAGGCGCCTCGAATTTCCCAATCACATCCCCAGACCTCCCAACCTCAACCTCAACCCCCAAACCAGAACACTCTCATCCATAATTTACCGTTAAAAGTTAAACTTCCGCCTCAGAAGCAATATCCACATCCGATCCATCCACCTGTACATAGCAACCCTTCACCCCAAATACCATTACAGGTTGATTCTGTTCCTAGCATCCCACAAAGGGTCCAGCCCCTAATCAACGCTCCTACCCAGACTTATCATCCATCGCAAGCTCCAGATACATTCCCTCTTCCCCATCCAAATACCAATGATATTAACGCCATCCTTTCCTCATTCCTATCTGAATTGAAAGATACCATCAAGCCCCTTATCATCCTTCTCACCAGAGCCCTTTCGGAAATTCCATTCAATGTAGCTAGATGAGCGCTAAGCCTCTAGCTGTCATTTTGTGGAATGCTAACGGACTACAAAATCACCGAGACGAACTTGACATTTTTCTCCATGACAATCAAATAGACATTGCCCTGTTGACTGAAACTCACTTTACTCAACGGTCATATTTTTACATACGTGACTACATCACTTACAGATCTGATCACCCAGACAACACCTCACATGGCGGATCTTGCATCCTTATCCATAAAACAATTCCTCATTCTGTTATCCCTTCTACTTCAATTGACGCCATTCAATCCACCTCAGTATCCATTTCTACTCGCCCTTTCCATATAACATTTTCAGCTGTATACTGTCCTCCTGGTAATTCCCTTTCTCAGAGCCTCCTTGATTCATTATTCCGATCCTTCGGACCGCGCTTCATTGCTGGAGGAGACTACAACGCCAAACACCAGCGATGGGGTTGTCGAACAACCAACTCCCGCGGCAGCATTTTATCCCGTATTTCAACCTCCAAATGTTATTCTGTCCTCTCACCCTTGAACCCTACTTACTGGCCTACATCCCTCAAAAAACGTCCTGATATTCTCGATATATTTATATCTTCTCAAATTTCATCCTCTCAAACCATCATCAAATCCCTTGATGACCTTTCATCAGATCATAGCCCTGTTCTGCTTCTCCTGCATTCAAATCCCGTTCCTAAACCCTCTCTTCCCAGACTGATTACAGGACGTGTAGACTGGAACGGGTTTCGGTATGATCTTGAAAACAAACTAGACTTAAAAACTCCCCTTAAAACAAAAGAAGACATCAACTTAGCAATTGACAGACTTACAACATCAGTAAAAATTAGTATACAGGAAAATACTTTACCACGAAAAATTCATAGTACACAACAGAATAACCTGCCACAACATATTCGTACCTTACTAACTGAAAAACGAAGAGCAAGAGCGAAGTGGCACCGTACTAGATACCCATCAGACAAAAATAATTACAACAACTTAACCAACAAACTTAAGACAGAAATAAGAAAATTCAAAATACAAAACCTACAAAACCGTACCCAAAGTCTTAATACTTCTGATAAGTCGTTATGGATAACTACGAAAAAACTTCTTAATTACAAAAACTTTAATCATCCTCTCCTTACAGATTCCCAAACCTGGACAAGATCAGACGAAGAAAAATCCCAAATTTTCGGCCAGCACCTCTTTAAATCATTCAACCCTCATCCTGATATATTTAATCCTCACCACTTACAATGTGTTGAAGCAGAACTAAATATTCCACTCCAAATGTCTCCTCCTCCTAAAGCATTCCATCCTTCAGAGGTATCTAACATAGTCCACAGATTACCCTCTAACAAAGCCCCTGGACATGATCTAATTACAGCCCAAATCCTAAAACTCTTTCCTCAGAAAGCTATCCTATTCCTAACCTATATTTATAATGCTGTTCTCCACACCACATACTTTCCCAATCCTTGGAAACTATCCATAGTAAAGATGATACCTAAGCCTAAAAAGCCACCTGAACTCCCATCCTCATATCGTCCAATATCACTCTTGCCCATTATGGGCAAAATCCTGGAAAAAAACTCATTCTGAAACGCCTGAATCCTATCCTAGAATCCTATCATATTATCCCTGATCACCAGTTTGGTTTCCGAACGTCACACTCCACTATCCAGCAATGCCATCGTGTGGTGGACGTTGTCTCGTCCGCATTGGAGCGCGGGATGTACTGCACTGGAGCCTTTCTCGACGTAGAACAAGCCTTTGACCGAGTCTGGCACCAGGGACTGCTTTACAAACTCCGTAATTTCCTTCCTCATACATACTTCCTTATTGTGCAATCCTATCTCAACGACAGAACATTCAGAGTAAGTCACAATTCCGCCCATTCATCCCTCTTTACTCAGTCTGCCGGAGTTCCTCAAGGAAGTATCCTAGCTCCTATCCTCTACACAGTGTATACAGCTGACATCCCGACCCATCCTAGCACTGTCCTCACCACTTACGCTGATGACACATGTTTGTTATCAGTAAATAATGATCCCTTCATTGCATCCCAGTCACTCCAATCCCACATCATAAACCTTCAAGAATGGTGTCAAAAATGGAGAATCAAAATAAAACCCCAAACAAATCTCACCAAATAACCTTTACCCTTCGCCGTAAACCTACGACTTCCTGTCCTACAGTATCCTTCAATGATATTCCACTAATCCCTGTCGAACAGATCCGCTACCTAGGACTCCACTTGGACAAACGTCTTACTTGGAATCCACATACAAGACTAAAACGACAAGAAACTGCTCGTCGTTACAGACTACTTCAACATTTACTAGACAAACGATCAAACCTCCCAATTCATTACAAAAGACTTATTTACATGACTGTTATTAGACCTATTTGGACGTACGGAGTTGAGCTTTGGGGCTCTACTAAACCATCCCATTCATCTCGTATCCAATCCTTACAATCCAAAATCCTTCGAAAAATCCTAAATGCCCCTTACTTTGTCACCAATAAGCTTATCCATAAAGACCTTAATGTTCCATATGTTGCTGAGTTAGCTCAAACCAGATACCTATCCTTCCATAGTAAGCTCCATAACCACTCCAATCCACTAGTCTCCCAACTTGCTTCCTCCTCCATCCCTGATAATCCTCCGAGGCGTCTGAAAAGAAGATGGCCTAGAGACCTTTTAGACTAGATTTTATTGAAGTGCTACTAGTGAGTAGTTCTTCACAAGTTATTTACATGCCATTGTATTCACTGTCAACACATTTACTTGTTGTATATTATTCTGTACAGTTGTAAATATCAATAAATGAAAAAAAAAAAAAAAAAAAAAAAAAAAAAAGAGCTCGAGATGTAAATATGCATTAATGCAAACAACCTTCATCTTTTAATAATTGACTTTATTACTTTTATAAATATAGCTTCAATTTTGCAAACAAAAAGGTACTTTACTTTTTGTACTTTACCACCAATTAAAAAAAAAAAAAAAAAAAATGAGGTCAGAAATAATTGAGGATAAGTATTACAGAATTCTGTGACGAGATACATTAATATATGAAGAGTCTTCCCAAATATTGCATTTTAATGATAATTAGAAAGCCGATATCACAATTAATTTATTTCATTCCTCCAACACCTTGTCCTAATAAAAAATCTTATTAATTCAGGGTAACTATCCACTACCAGTATTCTAGCCAAAAGCCAAACCCACATGAAATGGGTACTATCGATTTTGTTAAAATGTTATCATTTTGAAATATAATGATGTGTCTCTTTCATCCCCTTAAATTATAATTGTAATGTAAATTGTGAGCAGAATTTACAGTGATAGACAGAAAGGTCTCAAACTTGTTTTTACAGTGACTAAACTGTTACTCAAGTTATGTTAACATTTCAGAGTTTCGTCTATTAATGTAATACCAGTAATGCACCAGGGTCACGTATGGTGTAGTGGTTAGCATAGCAACCTACTAAATCCAAGATCGCAGGTTCGCAGCCCGGCAGATGACCTTAGGATTTCTTAAAGGGAGTAAAAAATTCTTAGCTATGCCGTCCTTCGGAAGGGACATAAAATGGGGGTACCGAGCCTGTGCAATGTCAGGTACTCGTTAAAGATCCCTATCCTAATTATACCTGGATAGGCAAAATTTAGGACTCCCACCGTAGCATCGTCCAATTAGCCATAGCAGCATAAAGTGACGTTAAAAATAAACAAACCAGTAATGCACCCATTACCAATTTTTAGGCTGTAGACTAACGACTGAATCAAGATGTGAACAAACCTCAACAGGTCCTTTTTAATGGTTGGGGCCATGTTAAGCAAATTTAATACCTTTATCGCAAATGATACAACCTAATGATAGGAAAACATCAATAGCAGGTTGAAACCAAATACAACTTGGGATAGGGCATTTTTTTTTTTTTTGGAGATAAGGGCTAGAATACTGCTAATGGGTAGTAACTTAATTCAATATTTAAAAGATATCCCTAACTATCCAAGGTAAAAATTAATTAGTTTAAAATGGAATTAAATTTGATTATCCACTACTTAATTTTATTAAAAAAGAAAAAAAAATTAGTATAATGTCAAAAATAAACAATCAATCATACTATTCTTATTGACAATATAATAAATTTAGGGACAAAACAGAAACTATTTGGTAAAATACGCCAATGAACAAAATCATAACATTTAAATGCATAACATCACAAGGTGTACTGAAATAAATTCTGAAAACATAGCACTGCATCACAAAAAATAATAATTACATAAAAAATCTTTTATTATTGAATATTTATTAGCATTACATTAAGGCTGAAAAACAATTCATTCATTAAAACAGTACTTTATTTTATGACAGTATTATGGAATACAACTTTCCTTTCTGTAAATCAAATGTTATTACATTCTGATTAAAATAAATGCATACAGAAATCTAAGTTTATAATAGCTTGGTTGGTAGTGTAAGTAGTGTTAAAAGAAATAACAACATACCTAAAATAAATCATAAAGAACAATTCATAACATCTGAAATCATTGCATTGTTTAAGTAAACCGCCCAAATTATGACTTTTAACCTTCTTCAAATTTTAGAAAGCAAAGAGGTGAGGACGGGGTGTTCAACATAGAAGTAGGCGAAATTGTAACAAGTTTATTCCTTAATTTTATTCGCTGGTTATTATTTTTTTTCCCATATACACCTCTATCTCTAGTTATTACAAGAATTGAAATCAGAAATTTTAGTAACCAAAACCTATTATCCAATTAAGATATCGATTGAATTTATAAACTAAAGATTCATCATGCTACTCACAACATGTTATATATCATTGAACATCGATGTTAAGTTAACATACTCTTCTCTATTCTCTTCTATATCAGGCGCAACAGTTCATGAAGGACCTGGGTCTCTGCACACACTTCTTCTACTCCTATATCCCATATGCCACCGTATGTCCCCTACCGCATCATCTATCCATCTTTGCCTGAGCCTGCCTTTTCTTCTTGTTTCTTCTGGTGTTTCAGTCCACATTTTCCTTATCAGCCTTTAAGGTTCCATTCTTTCTAAGTGACCCAACAATCGAAACCTTGTTTTTTTGTATCTGGTTTAGGCTAAATCAGAAACATATGGAACATTAAGATCTTTATGGATAAGTTTATTGGTCACAAAGTAAGGAGCATTGAGGATTTTTCGAAGGATTTTGGATTGTAAGGATTGGATACGAGATGAATTTGATGGTTTAGTAGAGCCCCAAAGCTCAACTTCGTACGTCCAAATAGATCTAATCACAGTCATTTAAATGAGTCTTTTGTAATTAATTGGGAGCATTGAATGTTTGTCAAGTAAAGGTTGAGGTAGACTGTAACGACGGGCAGTTTCTTGTCGTTTTAGTCTTGTATGTGGATTTCAAGTTAGAAGTTTGTCCAAGTGGAGTCCTAGGTAGCGGATCTGTTCAACAGGGATTGGTGGAATATCATAAAATAAGATATGGAAGTAGATATATTTAATATGGTAGTAAAAAAAAAAATGTAGTCAAAATAGATGCCATCTGACAGAAATCCGTAGTCTCTGTATCTTTATTCAGCTACCTATAGACTGTAACAAAGCCCGATTGTCCTATCACCCTAGTTAGGGCTTTGTGGCATGTGCTAGAGAAAAAACAAAAATTTGACTTTTTTACTCTGTTTAGGACTAGGTGGGAAACTTTTAGAGATTGGCAAAGATATTCAAATATCACATCAGAAGAGATCCAGATAAAATATCATTTTCTAACTGGTTCTTATGTAAGAAAAATCTTCACCACCCAATCACTCATAACTTTGGTTTTTATTTCATATTTCCTACTTTCTTTACATAAAACCTGTGCAATGTATCAATGCAAGGCTGATCTTTTGCCATATTACCCACCTTATCATTTGAGCTTATCCATCAAATAGTATCACTCAAATATGTAAGACTTAATCTCGACAACCAATGTACATTCTTGTTGGATTAGATTTCTCCAATCAGTGCAGTAACGAAAACAAAAAAGAACATATCTAGGGAACCAGATATTGGATCCTTTGATCAACGATTTTCTCCCACCAAATCGGATGGATATTTTCGGGGCGCAAAAGCCGTTACACTGCAAAAAGCCACAAGGGATCCAGAATGGTGTCCCATCTCTAAGAAGAAGCATAGCTTATCCCCAGGATCTTTATAGTACTAATTTGAAGACGATTGAATGAACAGGATGCCATGGTCGTTTGATAATGCTAAACGTCAAACTGCGCATGTTTTTGTTGACACACTCAACGACCAGCAACTGGTTGCTGGAATAGGTCCTCACCATTTCGGCAGCATATTTGTAGTTAAAAATACTACTTAGATACCCTGAATTGATATAAGACGTTGTGTTGAAGTTATTGACCCGATAATAAACCAGAGAAAATAATTCAGTTTTATTCTATTTCGATTTCGAAGGGTCCAGACATTAACTTAGAGCCAAAAACAAGAAACTAAATTTTTGATGATTATGATCCGTGGCGCTACAGCCCAACATGGACCTTGGCCTTAGCTCTTTCTTGTGCGGTCGCCAGTTGCGGGCTTTCAGAAGGTCCCTGGAGTCCCCGGTCACAGCATCCTCCCATCTAAGTCGCGGTCTACCTCTTCCTCTAGCACCATGGAGCCTCCCGTCCAACAGCTTCCTCGGGATTTCGTCAGCTGGCATCCGGGCAACATGGCCCGCCCAGCGCAGTCTTCCCAGCTTTATATACCGCACCACATCCGCTTCATCATACATCTGGTAAAGTTCCCTGTTGGTCCGCCTTCTCCAATAATCACCAATTTTTATGGCTCCAAATATGCGGCACAGTATTTTTCTCTCAAAAATGAGAACTTCTTTTTCTTCTGCGCTTGTCAGGGTCCAGGCTTCCGATCCGTAGGTGAGGACTGTTCGGTTGGGGTCTTGTAAAGCTGGCATTTCGTGCGGCGAGTAATAGCTCGGCTTCTCAAATGTTTGCTGAGCCTAAAATAACTCTTGTTGGGCTTTAATAGTCTTTGGCTTATTTCAAGAGATATCCTATTTGAACAACTTACAATTGAGCCCAAATAAGTAAAATGGTCTACCGTTTCAAAAGAAAAAGGTCCCATTCTCACCTCTTCTCCTACTGCAACCCCCGCTCCAGGTCCAGCTCGCATGTTCTTTGTTTTATGCTGGTTTACTGACATGCCTATGGATTCCGCAGCTTCAGCCAACCTCAAAAATGCTTCTGATAATGAAACAAACGATCTTGCCACCAGGTCCAGGTCGTCCGCAAAACCAAGTATCTGCACCAGCCTGTCAAAGATTGTTCCGCTTGTTTGTATTCCGGAATCTCTTATTGCTTTTTCAAGGGCCAGCAGTTCAAAAATTGCTTTTTGAACAGCAGGCATGCTAGACCATCGCCCTACCTTACTCCCCTCCTGGAGTCGAATTCTGGAGATAGTTCTCCCTGGATCCGGACGGAGCACTTCACCTCATCCATGGTTATCTTTATGAGGCGGATCAGCTTTGAGGGAATGCCTATCTCATGTAGTGCTTCGTACAACTTGGGTCTTTTGATGCTGTCATAAGCACTTCTGAAATCGACAAATAGATGATGCGTCGTCATCCTGTGCTCTAGTGATTTTTCTAGCACCATCCGAAGGCTGAACATTTGGTCGACCGTAGATCTTCCTCCTCTAAATCCTGCCTGATACTTGCCGATTTCCTTTTCAAACGTAAATCACATTGGAAAGGACCTTGTAGGCACACTGGAGTAGGGTTATACCGCGATAATTAGTGCATTCCAGAATATCGCCTTTCTTATGCAGAGGGTATATTATGCCATTTTTCCACTGCCATGGCATCCTTTCCTCAATCCAAGCTGTCAGGATTATATTGTATAGGGCTTTGTGAAGCTCTTCGCTGCCATACTTCAGGAGTTCGGCTGGGATTCCGTCCTCACCCGGAGCCTTATTGTTGTTTAGACGATTAATGGCATCCTCAATATCGTCATATGTTGGTGGGTCAGGTGGGTCTGAGTCATCTTGTATTCCTAGGGCTTGAAAAGTCTCCAGGTCTCCAGCACCTTCATTCAGGAGATTGTCAAAATGATGCGACCATCGGCTGAGGATTTCTTCTTTTTTCGAGAGTAGCGACCCGTCTTCCTTCCTGCAGGCTATAACCCTTGGCTTAAAAACAGCCCTGCTTTCGTTGACTTTCTTATAGAAGACTCTGCACTTGTTTGCATTTTTGTGCATCTCAATTTCTTCCAGTCGCCTGTACTCCCACTCCCTCTTCTTCCTTCGATGGACGCTTTTCTCCTGCCTTCTTTTGTCCCTATACTCTTCCGTAGCTAGTCGTGTGTGCCTCTTCTGGACCATGTTCCAATATGCTAAGTTCTTCGCCTCTGTAACATCTGCACTCTCATCGTCGAACCATAGGGGGTCTTGCTGCACGTTCCTCCATACCTATCCTTTCCTTAGCAACTTCCTTGATAACTGTCGAAAGGGTGCTCCACTGCTCTAGGTCTGAACCCACCGCCATGCTGACCTCTTCAATTCTCTGATCAAGTCCCTGGTGATAACTGACAAAGTCAATGTGAACAACATATCTATTCTATAAACGATAATAGTCTTTTATTGCACCTTTTAGGGTTGAAACATGTCCATGATGGCTTTGTCAAAACGAGAAATTAATTAAGTACCAAAATCACGCGATAAAAAACATTTTCATCAAAAGATCTCAATGTTATTTTGCGGATAGACGATGACAGCATTAGATTTAGATGCTTTAAAGCAATCCATATAATACTTCTTATGTATATTTCAATAACGGAAGGTCCAAATACTAATATTCAGTCATAACTATGATCGAAAATATGTTTTCATTAAATAATGATAGTGTTATTGAGCATTCAACATGTTGGCCATGCCTTTGTCATTTTTTTAAAAAACTATTTATTGATATTTACAACTGTACATCAATATAAATCAAGTAAATTTGAGAAAATATTTATAATGACGTAAATCACTTGTAAAGAACTACTCACTAGTAGCACTTCAATAAAGGTTCTAATAAACTAGGTCTCTTGACGCCTTGGTGAGTTATCAGGTATCGAATGTGAAGCGAGTTGGGAGTGCAGTTTACTGTGAAAGGATTGGTATCTGGTTTGGGCTAAATCAGCAACATATGGAACATTGAGATCTTTATGGATAAGTTTATTTGTGACAAAGTAAGGAGCATTAAGGATTAGATATGATAAGAATTGGATGGTTTAGTAGAGCCCTAAAGCTCAACTCCGTATGTCCATATAGGTCTAATAACTGTCATATAAATGAGTCTCTTGTAATTTATTGGAAGCTTTGAACGTTTGTCTAGTAAATTTTGGAGTAGTGTATAAAGCTACGTTCTCACGGGGTGTGGCAGGCTGGCGTGATCCACGCATTCGTGGAATTTCCTCCATCTGAACGAGGTGGCGTGAGTTTGCCTCTGACGTCATCTAGAGAGAAGAGACTCCACGACCGCTCACGCTCTGTATCAAACCTGTTAGATTTTCAGGCGTGGACCACGCCAGTCGATAGAGTTAATAAGTGGTTTATTTAGAACAAAAATAGATAATATGTTGAAATATTCCAGGATCCGAACGATATTCCGCCATTGTTGTCCTTATAAGGATACTGTTTTATTAATATTAAAATATTTAACGGTTTTTAAGTTATCCGAAGGATATTCAGCCATTGTTGTCCTTAAGGATACTGTTTTATTAATATTCGATGATTTTTCCTGCGAGTATCCAGTTCCCTACCCAGCAACGCTTTTTCTTCCGTTTTTTTATATATCCACGTGACTCTCTCAATCTTTTTGCCATCATATCAATAAAAACTGAACTCAAAACTGCACAACTTTCCACGAGAAGCTCCTCCATGGTAGGTTTAAAGGGGCAAACTGAATCGTGGTCGTGTGAACTGTCCACGCCTCTCGGCTAGTTCACTTTTCTCCTCCACTCCAGGCAAGCACCACGAACGATAAAACAAAGGCGTGACACGCTTTCCTATTTTTGCTCCGTGAGAACGCGGCTTAAAGACGGGCCGTTTCTTGTCGTTTTAGTCTTCTATGTGGATTTGTCAATTTCGACTGTTTAATAAGAGCAACAAACTCAGTTTTTTGTATGATTCGATTTTGGATGGCTCAGAAATGAATTTACAATCAGTGCCATAGATGCCAAATAGATGCAATAAACTAATAATAGTTTAATTGCTTGTCGGAATGTGACCGCGACAGCTTTGTCGATTTTGATAGCTTTGGTTACTCGTTTTACAGTCTATGGTAAAATTCAAAGAAAACATCGCAGGCAGTTTTCGGCGATCATTTTTTATTATCATTTAATAAAAAAATAGTAGCAAGCATAATATATAAGCTTAACATATAAGAAACTAAATTTGTTGCTTGCTTTAAAGCGTCATAATTACCACAAAAACAAATCTATTAAAAATATACGGTCATTTTTAAAATGTCCTTACATAAACATTTTCTAATATAAACGAACACAAGTTTGTTTTTTTTTGTATTTATTTTTTTATTAATTTTATAAATTTTCTTTATAGTTGTCTGAGCTGGGATCCATGTTTGAAATAAAATTATGTAACTAATGGGAAGAAGTTGGTCAATAAAGTGCTCAATTTACGGATCAACGTTTTTTTCAGACGTTATTTTTTCAAACCATATTCTGTTTTAATTAGAAATAAGAAGCAGAGTCCTCCACAAGATGATTTCCTCTCAATGGCTTGAGTTTGTGTTGCAATCTGTTTTTGCGGAATACATTATTAACAGATCCTGTTCTAAAGCCTCTTTAGATAATTAGCTTATAGGTAGGTTGAAAAAATCGATTATCGATTGATTACTTACTTTTTTTTTTTTTTTTTAAACTGTAATAAATGCAAAAGTAAGATAATTTGTTACTAATACATGTGGTACCTGGGCTAATGGGTATGAGGAAGAGTATTAGTAGAAGTAATAGTAGGAAGAGTAGTACATATTTTTTTAGTGCTGTATATTTGTGTTACCTACGCATTTCCAAAGAGTTTTATTAAATAATTATTGAAATCGCTTGTTTTTCCGACTAAAAACCATTAGTATTACAGCAAATTAGTAGCGCTATGATAAAACTATTTAAAACCACTATTTTTTTTTATAAGCCTCTTTCAATTACAAGATTATAAATATTTAAAATGCGTTAGTGCTCTTTAAAAAACTGAGCGAAAATGAAAATACTTCTATAATCCTTTTGAACTCAGAAACCTAATGGTTACTAGTGTCGATGTGACCCTTGACAAGCATCAAACAAGTCCGAATAATTTAAAAAGAGTAAAAAAAATGGTTGATTTTTTCTAATTTGTCCGTTGTTACATGCAGTCCAATATGGGGCAACTCCAGCTGTCATAGGATCGAAAGAGTTGAGAAGCCGGGACGGAAAGCAGATTGGAAGGGATCGAGTATCTTGGAACATCTAGGAAATTGGATATTTGGGATTGCACCAATCTTCCTAGGGGCTTAGAAAAGTTGGAGAGTATGGATATAGGACGGTAGTCCTTTGAGGATATAGGGTTTGGGTTCTTGTTGATGGGATGAATCCCGGCCTTTTTCCAGGAAGTGGAAAAAACAGAGTTTTGGAGGAAAAATTATATATGAAGAGGAAAACCGGTAGGATTTCAGGAAGGCATAATTTCAACAATTTAACAGGAATGCCGTCTAAACCAGATGAGTTGGAGTGTGATTTCATAATGGAGGATGTATGAGTAATTATCATAATGAGGATGTATTAGGGATTTCATGATTTTAATATATTAGTTGGTAACCCAGATGTACAGATAAAATTAAGAGACTTTTGCGAATAATGGACTGAATTATCAGTGCTTACAACTAAAGGCCCATGAATCACAATTTTACAAACAATATCAAAAATCAAAGGATCGAAATTTTGATTCGGTAATAATTTTTAATCGGCAGAAATAATTTTATTGATTTCATCTGATTGCATTTTAATTTCTACCCATAAAAGTATGTGACATTGTGGCAAAACCCTTCTGCTACTCAACATTGTACATTTAAGTTTTTACTATTGTAAATTTTAATATTGCTAAATCTTCCTTTACTAATCCTGAATTATGAATATGATTTTTTTGATTTTGGCACAGATGGAATCAGCAATTTTATTATTGTAAACTCTATTGAAAACACTTTTTCTTTCATGGCACCTCACCTGCAATACAAGCCAACTTTCAGTATTAGGGTGTTACGTATTTTTTTCAATGAATGTTGTTTTGAGATTTTAATTTTTACTCTGTTGTTATAATAATTAGAGTTTCTGCATATTAGGATGTTACAAAAGTCCTTTTGTGTAAGAATATCTTTATTTCAGATTACAGATTTTTAAGGAATATATGATACAGGTCATAAAGAAAATTCTGATGGGTTGGTCATGTTGCTCACATTGGAGACTCGGAGATACCATCCAAAAAATCACTATGGAGGATATACATTGAACCAGGAGAGTGTGAGCCTTGTTACCCACTTGGAACTGGATTGCTTCTGTACAAGAGTTATCTGGCGGAGGCAGCTTGAGCAGACCCAGAACCGCTAGCTGGTTGTAGCCGTGGCTTGGTTGCTGTCGTGGCCAACTATGTATGTATGCAATATGATAAAATAATAGAATTAATGATATTTAATCAAACTTTTATACTCAGAATTCGTTTATTTTATTATAAAAAATGCACTGGAGGTAGACATTTTCAGATAACAAAACATTGAAGATCAACATATAAATATATATAATCATAAATTTAAAAAGTTTTGAGTGGAAATTAAAAACTTTACTACAGTTATGGTACATTACATAATTCACTTCCTTCTGGAAGCGGTATGCTTTTCCTTCATACAGGCTAAAAATCCATTATGAGACTGCAATGGTTTGATCAAGCGGAACATCATTACGAAGGTTATTATTAGGTGCTACTTAGATCGTTAGACTGGTTGAAGATTTATCAGAAATACATAAAATCGATTTTTAGGCTGTGTAAAGGTAAAGCAAATCAATAAAACAATTTTAAAATGGTTAGAAAAAAATGTTATTTTACATTTTTGTACAGAGTATGATTCTCTAAAGTATAATAGCGTTGCTAAAATATGTTATAAATACTCTTAGTTATGTTGTCATATACTATACAATACAAAATAATAATTTATATCATTAACTCTAATTATCACAAACAGTTCCTTTAATAACATCACTCACAGGTGCTGTAAGTACCCTAAAGTTTATTTGATCTTTATTTAAGTTTCTGTAAATAAATTCAGGTAATCTGTCTGTTAAAACCCAAAGATTACTGTCTCTATCTACTTTCAGATCGTTGGGAAATACCATTGTCTCATTATCCGAAACAACTAGGGTATTGGTTTGGACTGAATAGTCATTGGGAAACTTCTTAGAATTCCAACAGCCAACTCCGTTTTTGTTTACTTGGGTGTAAAACATCACACCACTCTTGCCGTCAATGAATGATGCAGTTGCTTGCGAATAAGGTCCCCTTGACCCTAACAATTTAAATTCATGGTAGCTCTCTGAGGCAGCTGTTTTGTTTTGAATTATTTCAGTAGAAACTGCAAATTCGTTGGTACTAGAAAGAGGGTGGAAATACATTGTTCTAAATCCTTTTTCATTGAAGGGTGACAATGAAATGCCAAACAAACCATCGGTCCATTGAAAATTGACTCCAGAGATGTTATAGTCACCATAGAGAGGATCGAAATGGAAATAGTGATGATTCACTCTATAGCTCTCATTTTCTTTGAAACTGTAAACAACTAGGCAAAAACTACCCAAATCCGGAAGGTAAGCGAAAGCTTCATCGCATTTATCTGGGGAAACGTCAACAACGATATTGGCGAAAAATGAATCATCTTTTATGTCAGAAGGTTTCAAATGATATTCTCTTATTAATTCGTCAGTAGTCAAGTTAAAGATCATGATCTTTGGAGGCGAAAGTACTTTGGCAGATTCCACGATATTGATTAGTCCTGAGTCTATAACCCAAAGTCTGTCACATTCATCAGCCCTAACACGGAAGGTATTTCCTATAGTGTAATTTTTTTCTTCAGTGACGTTATTTGTTTCCCAGTTTGGATAAGGGTGGAGTAAGGGAGATTCTCCATCTGTAAAAAAAATAAAAATAAAAATTAACCTTCATTGGATAAAATTAGTTATATTTAACTAAAAATACATTGTACCCTTAAGGCTAAATATTTCAAAAATGTATTGATTAAATCATGATAATATTGTCATAATTAATTGTTAAAAATAATAAATCCTATTAGTGAAGCAACTAGGTTCTTCACCATATATAGATATATATTGAAAGCCTGAATTTATAATCGTGTTTTCTATCAGGAAAGAAAATATGCGATGATTGGGTTATGTTTCATCACATGAATCAAGAAAGGTAATAATGGATATCCTGTAAGAAATGAAAAGGGCCTAAAATTTGATGATTAGAGGATATCAAAGCTGCAATTCATTTGCTGAATGTGGCAAGGTAAAGAGGAGCTGAAGCTGTTAATTTAAAGGCGATTTAAATGTAGTAGTTTTCGACTACTTCAACATTTACTCGACAAACGTTCAAAGCTCCCAATTAATTACAAAAGACTAATATACATAACTGTGATTAGACCTATCTGGACGTACGGAGTTGAGCTTTGGGGCTCCACTAAACCATCCAATTCATCTCGTATCCAATCCTTACAATCCAAAATCCTTACAAAAATCCTAAATGCTCCTTACTTCGTCACAAACAAACTTATCCACAAAGATCTTAATATTTACGTTTCTGACTTAGCTCAAACCAGATATCTCTCCTTTCATAGCAAACTCCACAATCATTCAAACCCATTAGTATCACAGCTTGCTTCTCATTCCATTCCAGATAACCCTCCGAGGCGTCTGAAAAGAAGATGGCCTCGAGACCTTCTAATATAATGCTTCATTATATAAAACCTTTATAAGTGCTACCAATGGGTAGTTGCTTTAAAAACAAGTGACGAGTCATTTTTATCATTATCTTCGTATTTACTTAATGTATAATATATTGTATATACAGTTGTAAATTTCTATTAAATAAATTAAAAAAAAAAAAAAAAAAAAAAAAAAAAGTTTTTCTTACTTTTTATTTCTTTACTTGTCTTTGTTTCTAGACAACTCCTTATGAGGAGTAACGGGGACAAACACTCGTATTACTACGATATGTGCAAGTGAGATGGGTGTGTATCTATTCTTGTAAGCTATATTATTATTGGCCTGTTCGCCTTTCTGTTTTTTTGCTTTTAATAAAAAAAATAAAATAATAATAATTAAAAAAATGAATGGATAAGATATGAGTATAATCTTGATATATCAATATTATTATAAAAATAATATTGATAATTAACCTCGAAAATATCAAATTCACTATTATATAAATTATTCTATGTTGAATTTCAGTCAGAAGTTTCTTCAATTATATAAGGATATGATGTGAGTTTTTTTTTTATTGGAATAAAAAGAGATAAAGGGATATTTAAAAACTCCAGGTTAGACCTTGTATCTAAATTGAGGCAGCCATATTCATCCTGAAATCTTCATATTTATAGCTTCTACACCTGTCTAACTTTATAATTTAAGACAACTAAAAAGACACATTTAAAAAATACTGACTTTTCAGCCAATAGCATTACGATTCATTCAAAAACACCCTGGCACATCAGTAACAAAACATTACTCAAAATTAGTTGTAGAGAGGTTTAAAGAACAGAATATTGAACCGTCAAAAATATTTCTTTAGATCGGACTGATACGAATTGAGGTATCTGTCAATAGCCTCTTAAAATATATTATATAAAATATATATATATATATATATATATATATATATATATATATATATATATATATATATATATATATATATATTACATATATGGGTATTCTCCGAAGATCCCGAATCTGGGATTAGGAGAACCTCCTGGTGCACAGCCACCAAAGACCTTTCATGAATTGTATGTGGTACAGATTTAGTAACACTTAAGCAATTTGTACAATCAGTTCTCTAGTGATGCGTAACGTGGGCACTTACGTAAAGGTAAGGACAACGTCTTGAAGGTTTTTAAAATAAATAACCAAGTAGAATATTTGGCTAAGTTTTGAGCTGTCGGGTAAACGACCGAGGGGCAGACCAAGATGTAAATGGGAGGATCGCTTCAGGGCTGATCTTGGGGATTTGGGTGTTGATGGAGTGGGTTGGAGGAAGTTGTGTGGTCAACGGTTGGTGGTGTCGACATCGAACCTTCCGGTTCGCTAAGCCTTTTATTTATTTATTTTATTTAATAAAAATTCATTAGTGTCTAGTTACCTGTAGCTTTTACGAAGTTAAGAGTAGAAGGTACCCCTGACTTCCACCTGGGGACTGTGATGAATACTTTGTCCTTCCAAACTTCGATTCCCAATGGCATGTTATTCTCTTTTTTAAATTCTCCGGAGGCAATAGCTGCATTCCTCATTTCTTCGTTAGGGAATGCGAAGTCAATCTGGTTCCACTTGAAGATTTCCCTAAGTTTGTCATTTTTAGCCTCGATGAGGACGAATATAGAAATGAGAAGAAGACCTGCTCGCCACATTCTGGAACAATAACCATTTATTTATATAGCTATTATATAAAAATAAATTATTTCCAACTATATGCAAATTGTTATGACATTTCCAAGTGATTGGAAATATTGACTACTAGTCACTCTTCTGAGCTTTCTGGTGTAAATATCATTTAAATATATTCTAACCTCTCAATTTAGCTGAGGCGATTAGTTAAACAAAGCAATTTTTTCAAGATAATTGAAACGAAAAAACTTTTTTTTTTTGAGACCAATGTTTGACAACATGACATAATATATTAAATGAGGCGTATAATTCCAAATCTCGCCAAGTCCATTTCTGAGAATTTTTCACAGCTGGTCGATAAAGATAAAGGTCTGGCTGGATTAGGAAGAGGTCTTATTTTTTGTATGCCCGTTTTAAATGCGATTTAAAGACTTCTGGGAGAAAACCTTTAACCCAAAGATAATATAGCAGAAAAACTATTTAAAATAAAAAAATTGTAGAAATTGGACTAGGCTGGTTTTGGAATTATCAAACGTACTTGATGTGTAATTAAGATTATTTTTATACTTGTAATATGGCATATCTCTTTAATTCTTCTACCTCGATCATTGTATCTCAAGCCCATTACTCTCACAAATCATCGAAAATCAATAAAAATAAAACAAATATCAATATAACACAAACGATGAAATACTTCGTTATCAATAAAGGATCAAGATTCTAAAATTATACTTATTTGAATTTTACACTTACTGCTAATACTTCCAATTAATAATCAAACCATATAAAGCTGTATAAAAACCTTGATAGAATAATACATTTATTCTATTTATTTACGGCTCATTTCGACTAATGTGAAAGGTTTATAGAGCTTGTTTTATGTTATTAAATACAAAATTACAATTGCAAGTAAAAGCGCGTTTTTCTAGCTGCGTTATTTATCTTTAGTAGTGCTGCGGAATACGCCGATGGAATCACGTATCCTACTTCACGAGGGATAAAGTACATAACCTTTAAAACATAACACGATTGCTTTTTAAGCTAGCGTGATTTTCCTACCTCATATTAAAGCAATCAATCACAAATGACTATCGTATTCAGTAAACGCTGCTTCAGAAAGGTTAGGTTGCTAAGTTGAGTAGAATAAATCTGAGATGAACTAAATAACTTTTTATGTGTTAACAGTGGCAGCTGAGAAACTGTTACGTAAACGGAAAAAAAAAATTGTTAAATACTACTGACCTATTTCTACAGTGATGGAAAAGCGGTAAATTTCATGGGAAAAACTGTGTTCTGTATTGACAAGTTTATACCGTGACCCTGTATCCAATCCTTTGACAGGGTTGATGTTCAGTCGGGTCACCATTACTTACGTTTCAGTATTCTTGTATTAATTTATTTTATTAGAGCAATGTTGATTCAAATTTATAAAACCTTAATTTTTGTTGAGAGCATGATGGCCTGCTAAAAGACCGCAAAGAACAGGGTTTCCGAGCATGTTAGTCTCAAGCCCTTTCATGATTTTTGCAACTCCTGCGGTGTGGGTTCTAATCCGAACTGGGTGGATTGAAATTTATTTCATGGTGGATTCTCGGAAAGAAGGAAAATCCTTCCTTGCTGCCCTAGTTGAAGAAAATTAGTATGTTAAGCCTCAACATGCAACAAGACCCTAGACCTTTACATAATCTATTGTTGAAACGGTTTGGTTGTCATCTGGTATTATTTTTGGATATATAAAAACGGTCCTGCTAAGCTGAAGTCCTTCTAACCTCACCATTAGCCTCGGGATTCTTCGTCAATATTTTTATTTAAAATTATTTATATTTATTTTTTTATATTCTTAATATTCCAGTACCCTGATAGTGCATTACGTAATACAATCACTCATTGCCTGTTCATAGCTCTTACGCTGTTCATTACTAGCACAAATCTAGTCGAAAGCTAATTTCTATATTGAACTATGAAATTTCTTGAATTAGCTTTACGAAGCAGGAAATCAGGATCGGAGTTTCGTGAGCCTTACTGTTTTTTTCACTTGGAATATTTAATTAAATTAATAGTGATATTAATAAAAATAATTTATAATAAATTATTTAATTGGGAAAACTATTCCCATTCGCTCTCTAAGAGAGAGTTGCATTCGCTTTGGTGTTATTCTGTTCTTCCATTTCTGAATTACAAACGCAGGGTTGAATTTCCGAACAGGAAAACTTCCGAATGTGCGCGCCGAGTCATTCATTTTATAGGAAAGACTTAAGTTCTTGGAATAGGAAAACCGAATCAGGATACCATACTTGTGCGCCAACTTTACTCTATGTTATGTTTTTCCTCCTTTGATTCTTTGAATTCGTTGTTGAAACCACAAGTCAGAATATCAAATACGATAAAAGAGGAGAAAAAAAAAGAAAAGAAGAAGGAATTTATGCTAAATTTGCAGATTTATCTCGTTTTAGTTATATATATATAGAATAGGAATAGAAATGAGCTATAGAATGTCGATATTATTTCCTTGTATCGCTAGAGCAGCAAACCACATCAAGCAAACGTGTTTTGAGCTCGTGCTTAGTGGTGAAAGCTAAAATGTCGGCAACGTCTCAATGCTGAATCACAGATGAGTGCTCTGAGCAGTAAAACTCTGAAATAATCTATTTAATAATTTATTTTTTAACTAATTTAATTTTATGTCTTTTTTTGTTCTCGAAAAATCTTAACGTCTGTCAAAGAGTCGGTATTGCATCGTCTAATTTAGAAAAATATACCAACACCTCGAAAGATCAAAGATATAAATTTATTATTTCCTTACAGTGTATATTTTTTTAGTGTTGCAATTGTCAACATTGTAGTTGAGATATTAGACGTATTATTAAAGGTTATATCACATTAACGGATACAAAGATTTTACTGTAAATCAAATGTGTTCCAAACGTTATTGTTTATTTTTATTATTTTTCAAATAGGCTTATGGGGTAGCTAGGGCTTTAACATCGTAACCATATGTTGTATTATATAATTCAAAACATTATAATAAAATATAGTTTTCTACCAATGTCATGTTCATATTTTTTGTTGTTCGCGCCCACACACGCACACACACACACACACACACACACACACACACACACACACACACACACACACACACACACACACACACACACACACACACACACACACACACACACACACACACACACACTGAGGTATATTTGAAGGCCAAAAGGAATTGTTTTTGCATTATTATTATTATATTTTTTTAATAGTTCAATACACGTTTTTTTTTACCTTATTTTACATGGGTTCTCTAGTTGACTCTAAATGTACAAGCGTTAAAAATTAATCAACTGAACTATAGCAGGGCGTGAAAATTGTTCAAGCAGAAAACATCAAGTGAAAACCGAGCACCGGAAAATCTACGATTTCCGACACTTGGCTCATTTTTCTATCACAACTGCTCAAATGACACGGATTGTTCCAATGTCTAAATTTGTAGTACATTCATATTTTATTATTACTTTGTTAATTACACCATAATTCAGGAAACGGTAGAAGAGGAAATGTTTGTCATTATAATATTTTTAAATGACAACAGCGCTATCTTCACACCTATTTTTAAAGATAAGATTGCAAATTTTATGCCATAAAACATGTAATTGAACTGGCAAAAAGTTTCATTTTCGATCAGTAATAAAATATTATATTTTATATAACAAGTATTTTAATTTTAATTTAACTGAAATCGTAAGATAATATCGTACTATTCTTCGCATTTTTAATGCATTTAATTTTATTTAAGTTATCTACTGTTACAAGAGTGTAAAAGTTTAAAAATGAAACATAAAATTGGCTTCTTTCCTCTAAATTTAAATGACGTTTTGTATATTTGTTTATTTTTTAGTTATTTTAGGTACTTTGAAGATTAAAAATGAGACAAAATTTGAGATATTTCTATGCGTGTATTTCTATTTTCTTTTTGCTTTCGAACGCGAATATTTTAACCAAACGTCAAATGAAATTAATACAGAATAAATAATAATAATAGAAGGAATAAAATACATTAGATCTATCATTTACTTGAAATTAGTTTGAAAAGGTTGACCTGAATGTTTTCACGAAAATTCGATAAATACAACTATTGTTTAGTTTATTTTTTTGCAAAACCCCTTTCTTTTTTGAAAATGTGTTTCTAGGGACTAAATTAATCGCTGTTATTATTTTTATTATAATTTTTTTTAACGTTTAATACCGGTTATACAAAACTTCAATTTATATAACTTAACGAACACAAAATAATAAACAAGATAATTGCTTTGAAAAAACCAAACATTGCTGGACTAAAAAAAATTTTTTTTTTGTAATGTCGGTTCAAGTTTAAGTTTATCTTATCTTCAAATAACACTTCTTTGACGTGTTTTTACATTTTATATATGAAATTCCCTTGCTTTATTACATATTAAGAAAATAAAATTTTTTTAGTTTGTAAAAGAGGTTGAAGTATATGGAGCATTTACAATTCCAAAACGCATGACTAACAGGCTCTCTGGTCCACCTCACCTCCTGGAAATCTGGAACTACAACAAATGGGTTCATCGACCTTCCAATAGATCATTTCCGCTAAAGTTGTCGCAATAGTAGTAATCATGTGCACACCTTCACTGCTTTTATGTGTGAATAACATGGATTACGATTTAATATTATAAAATAAAAATCGTGTAAAATTGAACCGAAATTCCAACCCAAAAAAACAATTTTTTGTACAGTTGCGTATGGTTTTTGTACAGGCATTATTCACTAATATTGTTTTCAATTATGTATCAACACTGGCGTTGACCGTTTTTTGAAAAAAAAAAAAAAAAAAAAAAAAAAACCGCAAGGAGCGTGAAGCGGTCAATTCTGAGCCTACTCCAGGCGGAACTTTTTTCTTTACTATTTATTCATATCATTTAGGGGAGGGGGTGGAGTAAACCTGTAAAATATTCAAATCAAACTGAAATACAGTAAGATTAATACATTCGTATTTTAAAAAAACAGGAAAAAATTTTTTTATAGTTCTGCCCCCAAAAAAACGTTAACCATGTTTTTATATTTCTAAAACAACTAAAACAAATTTGATGGAAATTATTTCATCCAATTTTTAATAAAACAGGGATGTAGAAATAATTTAAAAAAAAAAATATTAATTTTATGAAAAAAGCTGTTTTTTAATATTTTATTTATTTACCCCCTCATTTGGTTTGAAGCACCACTTTCAAGTCCGAATATGCAAATTTTTGTTAACATTATTTTTTTAAATATTTTATTTTTGGTGTGTTATTTTTCAGCAGTGTAAAAATATCTTGATTTTTCAGGCCATTATTTTGTCTCTGCTTGTTGCGTTTTTCGCAATCCACAAGAATGAGTTTTATTGTCAAATATATTTGTAGCGTTGTCATTGTCAAAACAGATTATATATATAAAATCGTAGAGATGTAAGAAAATTTTAACACCTCGTATAAAAAGATTGTAAAAAAAATTTGTATTAATTTTGTGAAAAAAATTTATGTAAAAAAATATATAAAATATTAAATGGTCTTACAGAATTATTTTTAATAAATTGTTTGAAATAAAAGAAGTTTGGAAAAAATTTACCAGCCTAACAATCATTTTCAACATATTTTCGAGGAAACATTTAGGTCAAGTTTTTAAAACTGATTTCAAATAAATGTTATTTTTTACTTAATAAAGGAGAGAAATCTTTACCTCTTTTAAAATACTAAATTCCTTCTATAGCCGACCTCGATCCTGATCACAGGTTAACAAAATTGGGAAGTTAAAATTCCAAAATATTCTATAACAACAATTTAGAATGAACGAAATTTCTATCAACTAATGGTTTTCGGAGCACTTAAAACTCAATTATCGTTAGCAAAACAAAAACAACCTCGTCTGCATCGATTTCGTCCATGTTTTGTTAGGTTATACTTCTAGAAGATATAATAGAACAGAATAGAAAGAAAATTTTTATTCTGGGGCAAAATCCCTTAAGAATAACATAACCAAAGACAATGTAAAACCAAATCTGTTCTAGAGATTTTTAAAATAAAACGTCATAAATAAAAGTGAATACAGATTCAAATTAACACAAAAACAAAATAAAATAAAATAAATAATCTAAAAATAGGGAAAAAGAAAATAGTCAATTTAAAAATAAATATTATAAAGAAAATTGTGAAGACAGAACAAAAAATATAACGATGAAAAAGAAAATAAAACATTTTTTTTAATGAAATTCAGCAATAAGACAGTGTTGAAGGTATTAGACAATTCACATGTGAAAGACATTCTGTCGTAAATTTATGATAAAGAAATAAAAATGAATCAAATAGTACAATATAATTTCTAATCCCGCCCCTGGGGGGTGAGCGGTAGGAGGAGGGGAGAAGGTCCAATTTTGTGGTTTTTCGATTATATCTCGATAATGGTGGTTTCTAGAAAAATATGTTTCCGATCAAAATTAAAGCTAATTAAATTTCCTATAAAGTTAATTCTATATATATTTGTCGAACTTCCAACGGTTTTCAAGATAAACGTTATTGAAAATCGGTAATTTAAAAAAAAAGAAAAAGATTTTTACGCATATATGAAATTAAAGTAAATTTAATGCTCTACCACTTTGTATCTAATATTTTTTCTGAGAAACGATTGGGGAAGGCACTAGAAGCAAATGTTTGACAAAAAATGAGGTGAACATTTTTTTTTCTCGAGAATTTCCGAATTTCAATAACGTACACCTTGAAGACCGTAGGAAGTTCGACAAATATTTAAAATAACAAATATTTTAAGAACGCACGTTATGAGAGGTCATTGTCTCATATTGACAGAATATAACAGTGTGCACAATTTTGATGTCATCTCTAATTAGAATGTTAGAAGCTTATAACAACATATATTTATTGTTAACCTACAATAAATTTTTATCATGTTTTAAATATGAAATACAGTTACGGTTAAAAATCAAAACAATTAATCATTAACGTAAAATTTAAAGAAATTACATATTAAACATGGAAGTAAACGAATAAAATAATAATGTAAATTATTTTTTATACGCTGACTGGCAAAAAATTCCACCCGATTAATTTTTTTAATTTTCCCGGATTAACGTTTCATTTTTATTAGCGGTTTACGTCCCCATGCACATTAACCAGGGCATATGGAACGTATTTGGATTATTAAATAATTAAATAAATAAAAGTTATTAATGTTTAAAAATAATTACCAAACAATTTTATAATTACGAAATATTTAATTAATAAGGTTTATATCCGCCCATTGCTTTCATTACGCCCTGCATTCGATGAAGTATAGGTCTAATTTGGTTTTGAATAAACTCTTGAACGATATGCTCCATCTATTGCAAAACTGTTTAAAATATTAATTTAAAATTAATTTTTTAATTAATGTTGTAAATAATCCTAATATGTATCTCACGCTCTGGTTAAATAATATGGTGACGTATACAATTAAAGAAAAACGAAACTTTTAGCTGAGAAAAAAAACAAAATAACATTGGGTTGAATTTTTCACGTGTCAGTATGCCAACATTAATTTCAAGGCATCAATGAATGGCAGTTGAGAAAACTTCTATGACTTGCAGAACACCAGTTGTCTAATTAGGAGTTATTGAAAAAGATGACTCCACAATAAAAAGTGGAAGCTAAAAGAAATGGTAGTATATTGTAAGTGTGTATACATGAGTATGTATTTAAGTGTCTATTGTTGAATATCCTACATGTTTGGATCCCCGAGGACATAGTGGAACCTAGGAGGCAGAAGGAAATTTTCGACTTTTTGGTTGTTTTTTTTTCAAACAGTTTATGAAAAATATATTCTTATAGTTTTTGTAGAAAGAAATTCTTAAAGTTAACATTGTTTTCAAATTTTAGTTGCGAAAAAAATTAGAAATTTTTTTCTAAATTCCTTTGAAATAGGAAGTCTATATGCGAAGCGGGCTGTGAAAAGAATACTCTAGAACTATTTTGTGTGATAGCTAGAATCTAGGACAACGGAACTATTGCCCACTAAACTGTACCCACTTCCTATTCAATTCAAAGCTTCCTTTTTTTTTCTTTTTTTTTTAAATCGATTGCTTAATGTTCAAACAAAAGTTATTTTTCCCGTATTCTCTTTCTTGATAAAAACGAAAGTAACAGATTGTTTTTACAGTGAAAAAAAGATCGTTAACATACATAACAAAACTAATTCGATAGAATGTTCATTAAAATAAAGCTTTCAGATTCGTATTCAAAAACCAATTTAATACTTTTTTATTTTTTAGCGGATCCACAAAATAAAGCACTCCAAGGACTCCAATTGGACAAACCTCACAAGAAATTCACATAAAAGACTAAACTACGTTCAAAACTTCCATTAAATTACAAAAGTCTTATTTACATGACTGTAATTGGATCTACATGGACATACGGAGTTGAGCTTTGGGGCTCACCTAAATCTTCCTATTCGTCTCGTATCCGATCCGTACACAATCCTTTGTCAAATCCTAAATGCTCCTTATTATGTCACAAACAAACCTATCCATAATGATCCTAATGTCCCATATGTTGCATATTTAGTCCAAACTAGATACCTATCCTTCCATACTAAATTCTCTACCCAATCAAATACACTAGTCTCCCAACTTGTTTCCCGCTAACCCTACGTGTCTGAAAAGAAGATGCCCAAGAGTCCTTCTAATGTAGAATTTTTATTGGAGTGCAGGTAATGAGTAGTTATTTACATATTATTGTCATATCATTGTGATTATTTTATCGCACATTTACATATTGTATATATTATATATAGTTGTAAATATAAATAAAATATATAGATATTAATTATATCACTAATCTCTGTTGGACATGTCCGCTATTCCATCGGGCACACATCTTGCTAGGAATCAACATACGAGACTAAAACGATAAGAAACTGCTCGTCGTTATAGGCTACCTCAACATTTACTAGAAAAATAATTTACGTTACAGTAATGAGACCTATTTGGACATACGGAGTCGGTGTTTGATGCTCTATTAAACCTTCCAATTCTTCCCTCACCCAATCCAAAACTATCAATGTTCCATACTATGGCACAAATAAACTTATCCATAATGATCTTAATGTCCCACATGAAGCCCAAACAAGATATCCAAGCTCCATACCATACCCACCAGTCTGTCAACTCGCTTGTCATTCGATAGCAAATAACCCTCCAAAAGAAAAAGGCCAAGTGAACTCCTAACTTTGA
Organism: Euschistus heros; assembly: GCA_003667255.2. Lineage (NCBI taxonomy): Eukaryota > Metazoa > Arthropoda > Insecta > Hemiptera > Pentatomidae > Euschistus > Euschistus heros. The sequence goes on along the minus strand of RCWM02000210.1, from coordinate 558,052 downwards.
TTGAAATGCAACTAATGGGAAGTTTCGTTACAATAACTTATATTTTTTCCATACATTTACTTGCTGTCTATAGTATATACAGTTGTGAATATTAAATAAATAAATAAACAAAAAATATTAATATATCAAGAACGAGAAGATTTTCCGCATTTCGTCACACACTACCGAAGTTCATTAGCCAATCAGAAGCAGAAGGCAACCTCAAACAAGAGGAAATTTGAATTCATAATTTCCTGGTTCTAACAAACCACTTTCACATTACGTAAGGGAAAATGTATAAAATTATAGATTTTTTTTTTTTTGCACTCTTAGATGTGATATTTATGAATCCATTATACTCATTAGACTAGCAGTCTTGTGTACCCCATAATTTATCTGGTTACGATACCTAACCTGAAGACCTCCTTTTAGCACAAATTGATCGTTCAATTTAAACGTGAACAGATGGTTTCTAATAAGTGTTTACCAACAGGAAAAACTATGCTGTTAAAGAGTAAAAAAATAAAGAACTGGGAACATTTATACTTCATTAATCATAAAATATGAAAAAAATATTTCTTTATTTTTTTTTTTTTTTATAAATCCTAAGATGTCATTATCAACAAAAAAAAAATGGTTTCATTCGTTTACAAGTTAATTTAATTAAAAGTAAGAAACAATCTTATCTGTAATAATTGATAAATATGTATAGTGTAAATATGTATATTATAAATTTTTCCTAAAACCAAATATTTATTAATTTTTATATGCATATATTAATTGAAATTTACAACTGTATTAATAAATACAACCAGTAAGTGTGAGTTATTATGTATATAATGATGTGTCATTGTATTAAGTATGTCATGTATTAATTCAACTCAACTTACAATTAGATGTCCTCATCACGTACGCTGATGACACACGTTTTTTATCAGTAAATGTGTCAATGATGCCTTCATTGCATCCCTAACACAACTATCTCGTAGTACATACCTGCAATAATGGTGTCGAAATAAGAGGATTGAAATAAATCCTAACAAATCTCATCAAATACTTTTTGTCTTTTATCGCAAACCAGCGACGTCCTGTACTACAGTCTACTAATATTATGTTCCATTTATACCCATTGGCTGGTCCGCTGCCTAGGACCCGAATTGGGCAAACCTTACTTGAAATTAACCTAAAAGACTAAACTAAGTTCAAAACTTCCAATATAATTACAAAAGACTTATTTACATGGCTGTAAATGGACCTGTTTGGACATTCGGAGTTGAGCCCATCTAAATTCTTTTCGTATCCGATCCTTGCAATCCACAATCCTTCGTAAAATCCTGAATGCTCCTTATTATGTCACAAACAAACTTATCCATAATGGTCCTAATGTCCCAGATGTTGCTGAATAGGCCCAAACTCGACTCACATAACCCTCCGAGGTGTCTGAAATGCCGCTACTGAGTAGTTCATTACATGTTATTGACACGTAATTTTAATCATTTTCCATACATTTAATTATTGTATATATTGTATACACTTGTGAATATCAATAAACAATTGAAATGAAAATAAATTTATTCATTGAAATTTACAACTATACTCTAAAACACATCAAGAAATTGTGCATTATGATTCAAATTACTTTTGAAAATACTTCCTATCGGGTCCCAATGAGGATTAACAGAAATCGAGAGGAATGCAAGATTAGAAACTAGTAAAATTTTGTTTGATTGCCTAAATTTAATTTTTAACGATTTGGAATATAAATTTTAAAATTAATACACTTATGGAACTATTCGATCTACAACAAATCAAGTTTTCTCCTTCGCATTTTGTAATAATTTTTATGACTGGCCATTCCTGCCTTATACTTATTTTCGATATTGGATTCGAGAGTCGATAATTATTGGCAATTTTTAAAGTGACCACTTAAGCCTGAGAAACTGATATTTTTTTTTTTTTTTGTATAGCATTCATCATCCACCGATTTCTAAAGAAAGTTTCTTCAGTAGATTGGTCGTCAGAGGGACGTGCGAAAGTGGCATGATATGAAATAAGGAGGCATTATATCGCTTTTTTCAAGGTATGAATTAATTCGTAGATTTATTGGCATTTTATTTGAAATTAATTATTATTTGATCACAGGTAATAATTTATATAAGGATACGCTCTTAACCATACATTTATCAAGCCTAGATGTGGTGTTGAAAATATTTATATGTGTATCGAGGGATGGGTACCGATACACGATATATCGAAATCTTTATTCGAATAATCCGATGTTTTCCACGAAGCAACTTGACAACAAATCGAATTCGATCTTTAGTCGAAACTTTCTATAGTCAAATTAGCATACTGGATATCGATGAGTCCTATCCGTCGAAAAAACGTTTAAGCTCCAACGCGTTGAAAAGAGAGGAGTACAGAAGGACCGGACATAGGCCACTGACTAAACATAATCACCGGAAGTAGACCATCCATTGTAGTATGAAAACCGAAAGTTATAATGAAGTAATAAGGTCGCATTTTGCATAGAATGGGACCAACAATTGAAATGTCACCAAGTTAAAACTTTTTGTATTTGAAAAAACGGCCTTAAATAATAAAAAAGACGCATTGTTGTGACTTTTGCAGATCTGGGCGATGGAAAGTCGAAAATTTAATAAAAGAAATTATATTTTTAAGTTAGCTTAAAATTATCTGTGTGACATGAATCAGACAATGATTCAATCAAATATTTGCAGCGGGGGAAGTGGTATAGCAAGGATAAAAGATGCCCCAATCCAAAAATTGGGCCATCGTCCCTCTCCCATCCTCATCAAGAGTCCGAACAATTTCATTCTCACAGTTTCAATGGTAGTATGTCCACCATTTGTTGTACTCTCCATCTAATTTCAATATTTGGAACGTTCAGGAGCCTGGCTCTCTTTAATTGTCCATAATTAAGTGTTACAATTTCTAGGAACGATTTATATATATTTTCTTTTTTTTGTTTCTAAGGACACCAACTTTAAAATTCTAGGTATGCTTCTTTCAGTGTCCTTGACTATAACTCACCCTGCTTCCTAGATATTTAAATTGAGCCTCATATAAGATTAATATTAAATATTAAAGTGAATGTACCGGAAATGCACATTTATAAGGAAATGTATACCCAAGGGTTCCCTTATGTACTTTTATTCATAGATTTATAGATAGATATTTATAGACTTACTATTTGTCAAGTACATCTAGCAACTTTTGTCTTGAAATCATGACCAATAAAAGGTTAATTAGAGGGAAGAAAGTTTTTCATACTTCCTAGACATCAATATTGAAGTAATTGTAGAAACTTAAGATTCTAGGAGAATAGATTCATTGTAAAATACATCAATATACCCTGACAGGCAAAATATTCCACTCAGTTGATATTTTTTTATTTTGTTAGCTGAAACTTTCATTCTTTCACGTAAGGGTTTACGTCTCCATATAATTTAACCTTGGCATAAGAAATGTATAAGGTTTATTTTAAAAAAAATTAAATAAAAGCAAGCAGTAATTTAAAAAAAATACCAAGCAATTTCAAATTTAAGAAGTTTTTAATTAAGAAGGTTTATGTACGCCCTTTGCGTTCATTCCTTCTTGTATTCGATGGTGTATAGGTCTAATATGATTTTTAATAAATTATTGAGGGATATGCCACATCTAATACAGAAGTAATAGATTTTATTAATATTTTTCATTTAAATCAAAATTATTTGCTTTTATTAATTTAATATGTTTAATAATCCTAATACGTTTCATATGCCCGCGTTTTATGAATATAGGAGCGAAAATTCCTAAAGAAAAATGAAACTTTCAGCCGAAAAAATGGAAAAAAACATTTTCGCCTTTCAATATAATTTTTTACAAACCTAACTGATCCCAAAAAAACAATTTCTGCCAACTCCCCTTATAAAGTCTAATATTTTACTAAAACATACACGATGCCAGAAGTCGTACCCAGCCAACAGGAGGATCCCATGAACTTCTATTTCTTATGAATAAAATCACTTTTTCATCCGTAAAATGCTTCTATATGTTGAAACATACATTTATTTTAAATTTGAAACTGATTCAAAGCTAATCATAACAATATAATTATCAAAGTGGCCGTCACTGGAGCAATATACACTACCGGTATTTTATTGCGACAAAGAAATAAATGTAGATTAAAGAGAGAACTATGATAACTTAAGGGTTTTTACTTAATTCCTCTTATGGTGATTTTCGCAAAGGTCATATATAAAATAGAGAAAATGGTGGAAACGCTAGAGAGAGAATTAGGATTTACTCCAACAGACGAAAATTATAATTGTTCCAAGAGACCTATAATAACAAAAAAATACTACCTTTTATCAGTCTACGTCCTTCAGACGTCTGACGTCAGGCCTTTCTTTTTTTTCATATGTTAATTATATTTTTTCTTTTATTGGGACTCATATGTCCAAATCAATCTAACGGATCGAATAAATTGGATCTATGCATACAATAATAAGAAGTATGTAACTATAATTTAAGATAATATAATTTAAAAATGTAATATATGAAATGTATAATGTTAAAATTATAGTTTTGAGCAATTATAATAAGCTGTACGGAACTCCTTATTACATGTATACACCAGTGTTGCCGGGTGACTTAAATATTTTCCCCAGTGGGGTGGGGTAAGTTTCCCTAGTTCTCCAATACCTTTTTATAAAGAACTCGAGCATGGCGGTTTCTTAAATAAAACTAGGTCAGTAACTAATATATTACAAATGCCATACATTATTATACCTCAGAATGAAATATAAATAAACAAAATAAATACAAAATAACCTTAAACGCTCGGCGGGAGTTACATCAGTTGTTGCTACTTCCGTTCAGGGCCTGACACTGAGACATCGAATGATCAAACTACTAATCGAGTAAAACGGAGATCAAATTTAATGCAAATTGTAAATAACATATAAATTTTGTTACTATTTTCTTTTCACAATGATTTTCCAAAATTCCCAACTTCTTCTTTAAAACCAAGCTTCTTCAACTTCGTTTCCCCATTTAAATCGTAAATTCCCTATAAATGGGGGGATATCCCCATACCTGACAACGTTGGAATACACTCTTCCACCAAATATGACTAACCTTAATTTATATATAATTTTCATCAGAACTATGCAAATACAATTTTTAATTGGATTATAGGATGAGATGCATGATGGGAACTGAGTGTTCTCACATCCAGCTCTTTTTTATTAATTTAATATTATACTTTCTTTTTAGTTCATTAGGTTCATCGATATGAATAAGAACTATCCTATGCAAACAGATATGCTAACAGATTCAGTCAGTATTCATTAATAGTATTTACAGTTGAGTGAGTTATTAAACAAATATGGAAACTATAAATAATATGAACAGGTACAACGCTCAAGAACTAAGAAATTCTTTTTATTTTTATTTTTTGAATTTGGTCCTGATCGTCTTTATAATCCATCTTTATAACCAAAAAAATTATTCTTTATTAAAACGCTTATAAGGATTATTTTCACTAGGATGTCCAATACCTCCACGATTTTACTTATAAGTAATTAATTCTAATACATCATTTTTTTCTTACTTTTCGTACTCTTGATGAAAAGGACTCATGATAATTATATCTAACTCTAGTAGATCTCTCAATCAGCTTCTTTCTATCGACATCTTAATAATTAAAACTCACTACTTTTTATTTAATTTGATGCATTAAATTGTCCACAGCTTCAGATAGTATTTTATGTAGGTGTTAGTGGATGTAAATTATTAAACTTAAGAAACTTAAACATTATATGAAATAATATAAACTGATTTAAATTCGTCGGAACGATTCTTTTGCCCTTTGAATTTTTTTTTTTTTTTTTCAAATTTATATACACATTTTTTTTAAATGTTGTCCTTATTGTTCGAGATTTGTTTTAAAAATCGATATTTATCAATTAGTAAATCGTGATTAATTTTAATGCCAATATTATTAGTTTTTAAATCCAAGATCTCCATTATTTTGTTAGAAGTAATTCATTGCTTCAATTAACGTTTGTTTCTAAAACCTAGTTATCCTGAATTTTATCTCCTTAATGTCGGGAGCAGTGTATATTAGTAGAGATGGTACTAGACAAGGCTAGGATCCAACTCTTGGATTGACGTGAGTTTATTTTTTCTTGATAAATATAAAATTTGAGTTCTGATGCCACGTTTAAAAATTCAAGCTAACTCATTTCCTTTCAGCACTAAAAATACCATGGTAAATATGTGTCGTTGTTTATGTTTGAATAAATTATAGCGATAACATAATATAAAATATATCCTAATAGCAACATTATCACTGAATAAATCTTTCAAGAATAAATTTTAATAATTATGGCGTTAACGTTTCCAATTGCTCTGTTGCCATACAAGAGCTCCTCGCAAGCCTTGTGTAAACAATATCGATTTAATTATCGATGCATAATATCAGGATTACATGATCTACATAGCAATGTACAAAGACAAGGCGCCCTTGAAACTGAATTATTGCCAGTGTTTCAGTTGTTATGCTTAACTTAGTACAAATGTGTAATACCATTATTTCTGATAGCCTTGAATGTATGCTGTATAAGGTACATAATTCTGTTATGTAAATACTTAGATGATAAAAGATAAAATAACACTCATTCCAATCCTCCAGTTAACAAGAGTTTGGTTTCGAAAAAGTGCTTAAAATGTTTCCAGGATCAAAAAAGGCTAATCATCAGAAAAATTAAAAAGTGGTATGAAAATGTAAGCAGCTTTACCCAGGCAAAAAAAAACTATACATATATATTTTTTTTTATTATTATGGTAGAATTCTTGTTAAAGCTAGAGAATTCAATGGAGAACTGAGAAAAAGGAGCTTGATAGTGCGTAAAAAAAAATTTTAGCCACAGATCAAGATGCTAATAAAGCATTGTTGAATAATCAGTTTCGGTTAATAAACTGGATTACAATATTTGGTTTTATAGAATATTAACTCTAATTTTGATTTTCTTCACACTTAAATGAAAACAGTTTCAGAAGAACGCGGTGAATATGTTATTCGTATATTGTATCAGACATGGCAGGCGAATGAGATACACTTCGGTGCTCCAGCAGAAGAAAATACTTAAGAAAAATACAACACGAAACCAATTTATAAGAACACAGTTGGATGCTGAAAAAATTTTAGTTGAAAGATTGAATACACTGAGAGCACCAAAAAGTATGTGCAGATCAGCAAAGAAATGGATAAAAGGGTTAAAATGAAACGGTGTACTTCGCAACTATATATTTTCTCTGTGCAACGAAATCGAGTATATTTAATTTCTATATAATACATGAAGTTTTTTTTTTTACAAAAATTAAAGTTCTAGTGCTTGAGATAATTTCTTGGGGTAAATTAAAAATATGTCAATTAACTCGTTATTTATCAAACTTTCGTTTTTCGTTTAACTTCATTGGTATCGGGTTGATGATTTTTTTTTTTTTTTTTTTTTTTTTTGGAATTCTCTGATGGAGACTTGAAGATATTGAACCAAAAAAAAAAAAAATCTCAAAGCAACTTTTTTTAATCAATTTTTTTGAACAGCATTATTTAATTCATAAAAGTTCTTCGTTGAACAGCATCCGGGTCAGTTGATAAAATTAAAAGTATTTACTATAATTTTATTTATTTTCAGTCGAAAATGAATTAGTTTAAAAATGAATTCATTCAATTAAGTACACTGGTCCAGGAGGAAAAAGGTTCATGTCCATTTATATAAATTTTGTGAAAACAGCTAAATTAAGTTCACCATTGAATGGCTACATGTGTACATGAAAACTTCAATCCATTATTTGCGTGATCTAAACGTTTCTTTCCCTGAAACGAAAATCCGATCTTAAGTTCAGTCCAAAGTTGGTTTAGTGTCACCCTTTAACTCAAATCCGACGAAAAATGGACATAAACGTTTTTTCCCCTGCCCCCCCCCACCTATTTTCGAAAGATATTTTATAAGAGCACATTGGATCTCTGAGATTAGTTCTATTAATATATTCTGGTTTACATTTTTCCTGGTATAAATCTGTAAAGACAAGGAAATCAGCAAAGTATTATTTTTTAACCCCTTGACTCACAGAAGACGGATTGAATCTCACAAATTAGACAAAAAAAAAATAAGCTTTTTCAAGATCGTAATTAAACAGGCAGTGGTGCATGAAGGGCGGACTGTTATCGTCTTTTTTCTTGTCATGTTTGAATAATTTGTTTTGTTTTTTTGAGGCTTGGTTTTATTATTTCATTATTTTTCATTTCGCGTCCACTGCCTTTTGCAGGTTGCTCTAGTGCATCAAAGCAATTTCTACTACCCATGACGCGTTTACATAGGAACTTAATGTTTTCAATACTCATGGTTGACTGATATGTGAATGATGGCAATCATATACTATTAGTATTTTTCTTATTGAGGACTAAATCGAATGGAATCTTCCTTTAAACGCTTCTGTCTATCCTTTTGGCTCCTTGATACTTATCCAGATACACTCACGTTGCTTAAGCCCCACCTACAGAGTCAGTGAATGCTCACGTGCATCGGGGCGGAAAAGTTGACCAATACGGTTTCAACTTACTTCTCCTGTCAGGACCAAGGCCAAGGACCTTCGAGTCCTTTCGCTTCTATTTAATTACAACCGACTTGTTCTTTGGTTCTGTTACCATCAAGGTCTCTGATAAGGGGACAGTAAGTGACTTCCTCGTGATTCAACTTGCAAGAAGTATTTGCTTCCTCAGACTTACATTCCGCTTTTCGTAAAGTTCGTAAAGCTTCGTAAAGTAAACCAAATGAAATAAAATGAAAAATAATCTTTATTATGGGACATATAACAGAATAACACAAATGTGCAGTAAGATGTTATAATTGTCTGGCTACCATAATTTACAAGTACCAGTATATTTCGTTGAAAATATTAGGCTTCAAGTAGTGCAAGTAGCTCCATAGGTTTCATACATTTTATTATTTATATGTTTAGTGAATGTTACTCATAAAATCTGTGTAATGATATTTTTTTTCTTTTCTAATAGAATTCTAATGAACCAAAACATTATATTTTTCATCTTTAATAAGTGAATAAATTTTCATGTACTACATCAACACTGATTGGTCTTGGCTTTAAAACAATTCTCCTAAAAAATCTTCTACCTCAAGCCAAAAATGATTGGAAAAATAGGATTTCGATTTTGCTCTGCTAAAGCTTTAGCACTAACAAAATAAGTATTAGGAACCTGACATTTTTTTATTTTATTTACATTGTTGTTATTCTTAGAGGACGATGTATAACATTCTTATATTTACGATTAGAAAAAGATAATTTTTTATTTCACCGCATTTCCTGTTAATACTGTAATACTGGTTTTCGAGCTCGAATATAAAATTAAAACCACATCCAGAGAAATATCAGAACATCCCCTCATTTTCAATGTTAAGTAAAATTTTCAATTTCCTCAAGTGATAAAATGAAACCCAAAACCTCTGGTATGTTTGTATTTTTAAATAAGAATTTGTAAAAACATTTCATTTTATTCACTCATTTATTTCTGTAATAATTATTGCTTTATAGATTAATTTTTTTATGGATAATTTTTTGAAATTGTAATGTATTTTTAAACCGAGGTATTAGTATCGAAAAACGAGAATCAATTTTTTTTTCGAATCAGTATCGAAAATCTAAAAACTATGGTACTGACACATCACATATTTATTGTACTTAAACCGATGTTTCATTGTAATATGTTTTGTCTGGATACATACCAAACAACAAATACACACTTGGATGCAGATATATAGAGGCAGACTTCCCATCAATTAGAGTATAAAATTAAATTATAAAAAAATATTTAATTTGATTTGGATATGTTAAATAACAAGATTTAAAAGCCGAACGATAATGGACCATGAATATTAAAGTTTTTTTTTTTTCCTCAAAGATTATTTTGGTTTTCTTAGTTTAATAGAAAATTTAGATCTTCATCAAATTTATTTTTACGAGTTCAAACTTGGTCGAAGTGCGGCCCTATACGCGCGTAACATCAATGTTGTTTGGAGTGAAGAAAGCATCTGTGAATGTACAGTGCAGCGATGTTTCCAAAAACTTCGCCTTGAAGATTTTGATCTGGAAGACAAGGTTGCTGTAAACCTTGGTCGTTGATTACGATGGTAGAAGAAACCCCTTACAAAACTATTAGTGACTTTACGAGAGAAGCTAGTGTTCACCACTCAACATTATAAACCGCACAAAATTATAATACATTTTTTTCTCACATATAAAAAACTGCATTATTTTTGCACCAACCCAATAGTTAAAACTTCAAACTACATTTGTAGTAAGGAGTTAAAAACGCCTAACAATTTTTTTTAACTAGTTGTTGGCAGTAGGTAAATGTCAACTGCTGACTACTAACTGAAAAAAAATAATAACGCATTTTAACTTATAATTATTAATGTAGTAAGTAGTTGCAACTTCAACAGCTCTGAAATAGTTGTAATCAGTAGTTGGTAGTTATAACTACATATTGCCCAACTCGATGCAAGAACTAAGATAGATGTATCCTGTAAATGTTTTACAATAGATTATTATTTGAAGAATTAATTACAATTAAATTAAATATATCAAATATTTATTTACTATGAACCAGAAAAAGCTTAACAGGTCTTAATAACAAGATTTTTTCTCCTCTTATCAGATACCTATTTATTTGATATGAATAAAGTATCGATGAAACTATTTAACTAAATATGTCGGGAACAGATTTTTTTTTTTGTTATAATTATACGATGATTTGCGGATATATGCTAGATATGATCTAATTGAAATCCTTCATATCCAGCTAAAGATGATTATGAATGATAAAATTTTGGACTAATAATTATGCATACAAGTATTAATAAATCTTAGTGAGATAGGACTGTTCAAACAAATTATTTTACAGAACCTGGGAAGAACTTATTTCTTTTTCTTTTTTTTAAAGAAATAATAATACTTATTGTAGTATATCAATATGCGTTTCTGAAGAATAAACCACAAAAAAAAAAAAAAAAAAAAAAAAAAAAAAAAAAAAAAAAAAACCTGAAATAAATTTCTTATTATTTTAATTTTTTATCTATAATATAACATACTTACAGCTTTAAGCTTAATTTTATTTTGACTACCATTTACCTAAGTATAGTTCAGTACTTTTTGACTTGGTTTATTCAATGTTGAAAACATTAATTTTTAAAAGCAATCTATCCTATAATTATTCATCTTCATCTTTTATTGGAGTAATCTTTTCAATCATAATTTTAAAAATAAATTCAAGTGGAAAAGTATGTGGATCCATGTATCACAAAATGTGGCCCATTATTTTTACTACAGAAAGAATGACAACAGTATGAAATTTGCGGTGTTGTGAAATGTAATAACATGTTCATCATGCAAGCATAGAGAATTCAGATTGGTTATTGAACTGTTTCGAAATTTCCTTCCAGACATTTATTACCAGTAAACGCTGGAGCTTAATTGCCACCTTGCTTCAATTATTCCTTTATTGTTGCATTACGTTTCAATGAGTTTTCTGTGGTTGCATTGATATTGCATCAAATGCTTCCAGTCTCTACTTGCTCACGTTCTCAGGGGCCTTCACCTAACATTGAACCGAGGTGTTACGTAAATTTTACACAGGTCGGAGGGGGTTAAGGTGGCCATGATTTCGAAAAAACAACTCGATAAAAAATAAAATCCATAATTAATCTTCTGTTTAAGAGTAAAAAGAAAAATAGATCAAGCCAAATTTATAATAAATTAAGTAAATGCCACCAATCTGAACCAAACAGAAAAGAATGCATGGGGAGTATAAAAAAAAAAAACAACTAAAAAAGATAAAGAAAATAATAAAAGTTGATATGAGAAACGTCAATTTTTATTGACACTACATATAACGATACTTTAGTCCATCGGATATCAACCTGTGGGGTGGGAAAATTTTAGAAAAATATTCTTAAAAACAAAACAAAAATCCGAATTCTACTGGTACCAGTAGTTTGAAAGGTGGGTCATAATGAAATATGGACAAATTTCGTAATTCATAGACAATCACTTGTTTCAAAATATATGGGCAAAGTGCTATAAATAAGTCATTGGAGTAATATTTTTTTATTATTTTAAAACGCTATTATTCCACTAAACCATCCAATTCATCTCGTATCCGATCCTTACAATCCAAAATCCTTAGAAACATCCTAAATGCCCCTTACTTCGTCACAAACAAACTTATCCACAAAGATCTTAATATACCTTACGTTTCTGACATAGCTCATACCAGATATCTATCCTTTCATATCAAACTCCACAACCATTCAAATCCATTAATATCACAACTTGCTTCTGACTCCATTCCAGACAACCCTCCGAGACGCCTGAAAAGAAGATGGCCTAGGGACCTTCTAATATAGTACGTCATTATATAGAACCTTTATAATTGTTACCAATGGGTAGTTGTTTTAAAAACAAGTGACGTGTCATTTTTATCATTATCATCATATTTACTTGATGTATTATACTTTTATATAGTATATACAGTTTTAAATTTAAAAAAAAATGTTGAGGAACGGTGGGTTTCTTTTCCAAAAAAGATTTTCAACTAAAAACCATCCCAAGTATTTTATTATATAAATAATACATTTTTGATGAATATATATATGTATATATATCTTATCAATTTGTAGCTCATAAAGCAAATTACATAACCCGGAAAGTATCTATTAAATTAGATTATCAAAATTTGTAATAAAAAATAGGGTAGAGTTGCAGAAAGGTTAAAAACCACTGCTTTAATCCGATCGAAATTATATTTTACGACAGAGTTAAATTTGTATTCATGTCAAAATTTCTAAAAATCAATGATGAATTATAATAATTCATACTTTATTTGCATATTAACAATTCGAAATTTAAGATTTAATAATGAATAGATTTGACAATTTACAAGTTGATCTCTAAACATTAAGAAAGAAGATTAAGAAAAAACCCACAAAAAAATAAATAATATGTAGCATTGATGAAAATTTACAACATATCCTTGTTTACTTCTGTCGCTTGCGAAATCAACGTTTTAAACGAATCGTCACCAGTCTTGTCAATGAGAACTGAAATGAGGGGTGTAGAGTGCATTAAATGTTTGATAATTTTTGACTTCACAGATTCGTTAGTTGGAAGATACTTAAAACATACTAAAAGTTCCTTGCCTTTGGGGGGTGAGCTTACGGTGGGGGATGGGAGAAGGTCCTATTTTTGGGTTTTTCTATTATATTTCGAAAACAGCAAACTCTAGGAAAGTATGCCACTCATAAAAATCAAAGCTAATTCAATTTCATATATAATTTTATACCAAAAAGTGAGGTAAAATTATTTGTTGCGAAAATTGTCGATTTTCAATAACGTATATCTAGAAAACCATTAGAAGTTCGACAGATATGCATATAAACAATTTTATAGAAAATTTAATTAGCTTTAATTTTTATTTGACAAATATTTTTCTAGAGTCCACCGTTTTCGAGTTATAATCGAAAAACTCAAACATAGGACTATGTTCCCTCCCCCCACCGTTAGCTCACCCCCCAGGGGCGGGGACTTTTAGTATGTTCATCTTCTAACTACTCCGAACGAATACCTGAGGAAAAAATAATCGCATATTTTATGCACTCTACAATATGTTTTTTGACTGGACTCAAATAATTAAATAATACCCAGAATAAAATTATTAAAATTCGAAAAATGATTTTAAAAAACTATATCGTCTCCGTGAGGTGCGTCAAATACGTTATGATGCATAAGGATTTATTCAGCAGAGTTTTGCAAAATTAAATCATAACTAAATAATTGAAAACTGCTTTCAATCATCTAATTTAATCAAGATTATATTATGTGATTGATTCCTAGAAATTATTTGTCAAATAATTAAATATGATTAAATTATGCCCAACTTTGCTATTCAGGGCTAAAATCACACCGAATGAACTATTATTGATGTCTATTTAATGACTAAACGCTCATAGATTAATGATGAATTATTAATCTCATTTTAGTTTATAACTGTGACAAGGCAGCAAAAATGACCTGTAGAAAATGATATTGAACGGCCTATAACAAATGACTTTAAGCCAAGAAGAACTTTAATTATTCTTTCTGTAAGGTGCTGCAATTAAGGTGGGTATAAGGACAACTTATACTTACTTATCGGAAGTATTGTTATTGGACATTGACTGTACTGATGATGGCTAACGGTTTTCACTAAGTCCCGCAAGATAGGTACGCATTAACGTCCGAGCTTAAAATATGTAGATATCAACAAGACAGAGGAGACATAAACAAGACAAGATCATCAATTCTGTAAACCATTTTAGGAGCTATCATTTAAAGCAGAACTCCTCTTCAGAAAGAGAAAAACCCTCTCCAGTCCTCCCCATGCCGTTAAATCCATAGCAATTACGTTATTTAAACCCTTGATAGATTCCTAATAACGAAAGAAAAGTATAGTAGTGTGCGGAGCACACAAGGCTTCATCAGAAAATAAAAAAATAAGAAAATCTGACCAACAATGGGCATTGTTCAGTTTTAAAAGATAACACCTTGTTTATGAAGTTTGTAGAATATTAGTTGATTTGGTTTATAACTAGTTAAAAAAGAAATATTGAAGGGGCTTGATGGTCGAGCGAGTTGAGGAGAGGGTCTCATGAGGTTAGCACGCATCCCACCTTGGTAGGGAAAAGGTTATTTCGTGGCTATAATAAGTTGGTAACATATAGGATAACTCTTCCTGTCCTATCTGGAGTACATAATAACCTTAAGCCCCAACAAACAACAACAAAAGATATTGAAGTGATTGCTCGTCTTCAAAATACTGGTAAAATACTTAGAGTGGTGACGGAAACTAATAGTTCCTTTATTTTTATATTTCCATATTGTGTTTAAATGTTAATAAAGTTTTTTAATTAAATCAGAAAAATAAATAAGCTTCAGTTGAGAAAAAAAAAAAAATTTTATAGTCCAATAAGAAGCTACTTTTGCAAAAAAAAAAAAAGATCGAAAGCTTATGAAATTTTCGAATACGTAATTAGGATTGATGAATTATTTGACAATTATATTGGATTTTTTTTAAAAACTAGTTTCGAATGTTCAGCATTTATCAGTTCTAAAACACATAAATATTTCCAAACATCAGCACTTTGCTACATATATTGTTTAAATTAACTTCTTTTTTTTTAAATGTAAGACAAGAAATCAAACATCTTGATACTCATGATGATCCATTTAAATTAAAATAACCATATATTCAACACAAGACTCGAGCGAGAGTGAAACTAACACATGAAGTAGACCATAGTCTAAAATTAAATATTTACGAATCATTAGAGATAATAAAATTTTTATACCACTCTGATTTTGGATTTAATGGCTAGTTAAATAATTCCAATAGTCTCACGTAAAATTTGTTTCCAGTAGGAACGGAAAAAACCAACCAGCAATCGGGAATAACTAAGGCCAATCTCTACCTGACCCTTTCCTCTCTTTACCTTGAGTCTGCTCCTGGTCCTGATACCTTTGAGAAGCCCTTTTCATTTTGCCTACTCATCTGAGTACCGACATGTTTAATTTCTTGATTGATAGATATAATCTATATAGCAAAGTGCTGATTTTTTGAAATTTTGGTATGTTTTTTTGAACTGACGATGAAGTTTGACATTTGAAACTAGTTTTCCAATAAAATAATCCAGTATAAGCGGAAAAAAAAGTCTGTACCAAACAGTTTTGATCTAGAACGAGAAAAATTGCAATGAAATTGAAAATGAAAAATATCGTAACATATTTTTTATAAGCAGAGAGAAGAATCGATGTACAACAGTTAAATATATATAATAATAAATAATTAGGTTTCACAAAAATGCCCGCAACGTTAGCGGTATATATCGGTTCCTAGGAATCGACTTTAGACCATCGATTCAAAACTCGATCGGCATCCCTAATAATGACACACATGTTTCAAATATATTTTCAACAATTTTGCAATCAATATTTTATATTTAGTTCAGAATTTCACCCTTAATTTCTATTTTACTGTTTTTATATTGTAAGCATGTCCTCCTGATAGTAAATAAATAGTGATATTTTAAAAACTTCATTTCAATATAGACGACATTGTAATCGAATCCAGGAATAATTTAACTTGAATAGCTTTACCATCCGTAATGTCACAGCCTTGGTTGGAGGTTGGATCTTGAGATGAATAAATGCCATTATGCATACTGCTACACGCCAGCAGTTAATGTCCTTAGCACGAACTTAGGGTAACGGGTATAAAATACGTGTTTTTTTTTTTTTTTTTTTTTTTCAAGGAAATACCTTCAGAAAAGAAAACTAAAAATTAAGAAAAAATGTTTAAGTCAAATGTAAATTTTTCCCAGACTGGGAAAACAATAGAGTATATGTCTATCCATTTATATAGAATAGGTTCGTTTGCTGGAATTTTGAACCCATCAGTCTTTGTGTAAGAACCGGATAAGAAAAAATGTTACAAAAAAAAAAATCTTTAAACCCCCCGCCAAAAAAACATATCCATTTCAATATGGTATTGTATATGGCTTACATATTTACAAGAAAATATTTTTATTTCCTAAAGATGCTTTTATACTATAATACCAGTATAATTGTATAAATTTTTCTTATCTTTATTGTTGAACGGTAAATTTTTATTAAATAAACCTATATTTATGTTCAATAAATATTGATATATAGCGTTCCGAAGAAATGGATTTCTTTAACTTACAATTAGTATCTAAAGAGTGGAAAAAAATATTGTTTCATATAAGTTAATTAATTTATTTTTATGTTTTTTGAAGTGCTGAATCCGAATTTAGCTTTACCAAAATGTTCAAAAAAAAAAAAAAAAAAAAATTGAAAAAGTGAAATGTTCCAAGAGAAAAAGGCAAAAAAAAGCTTTTTTTTTTTGCTTTTTTTTTCGAAATGGATATATTTTAATAATGAAAAGTAAATTAAAAAAAAATTGATGAAAAAATAAATTACATTAAATTTCCTTCAAATTATTTAGCGTACATTTGTTTGCCAAACAAATAATTTTTATTTATTAATGAATAGAAAGTCGTGTAATCATTTCAAACAAACATATACAAATTTAATATAAAATCAATGTTTTATTCTTTATTTTTTAATTTGAATGTTTCAAAATAAATTACATTAAATTTCCTTCAAATTATTTAGCGTACATTTGTTTGCCAAACGAATATATTGGCACAAGTACGCGTTGAAGTGCAAAAATGGAGCCAGAAATGGAAAGTTGTTCACAAGCCGCTACATCCGATTGCATACATCTAACTTCAACGCGCACTATTCCCTTAATGGTTGGTTTAACAAAAAAAAAAAAAAAAAAAGAAAATATATATTGGAAATAACTTACAGCTTATTTTTTTATTGAAAGAAAAAAGAGTTATTTTCATTTTGAAGCATTCAAATTAAAAAATAAAGAATAAAACATTGATTTTATATTAAATTTGTATATGTTTGTTTGAAATGATTACACGACTTTCTATTCATTAATAAATAAAAATTATTTGTTTGGCAAACAAATGTACGCTAAATAATTTGAAGGAAATTTAATGTAATTTATTTTTTCATCAATTTTTTTTTTAATTTACTTTTCATTATTAAAAAAAGGTATATCTATTTCGAAAAAAAAAAGAAAAAAAAAAGCTTTTTTTGCATTTTTCTCTTGGAACATTTCACTTTTTCAATTTTTTTTTTTTTTTTTTGAACATTTTGGTAAAGCTAAATTCGGATTCAACACTTCAAAAAACATAAAAATAAATTAATTAACTTATATAAAACAATATTTTTTTCCACTCTTTAGATACTAATTGTAAGTTAAAGAAATCCATTTCTTCGGAACGCTATATATCAATATTTATTGAACATAAATATAGGTTTATTTAATAAAAATTTACCGTTCAACAATAAAGATAAGAAAAATTTATACAATTATACTGGTATTATAGTATAAAAGCATCTTTAGAAAATAAAAATATTTCCTTGTAAATATGTAAGCCATATACAATACCATATTGAAATGGATATGTTTTTTTGGCGGGGGGTCTAAAGATTTTTTTTTTTTGTAACATTTTTTCTTATCCAGTTCTTGCACAAAGACTAATGGGTTCAAAATTTCAGCAAACGAACCTATTCTATATAAATGGATAGACATATACTCTATTGTTTTCCCAGTCTGGGAAAAATTTACATTTGACTTAAACATTTTTTCTTGATTTTTAGTTTTCTTTTCTGAAGGTATTTCCTTGAAAAAAACAAAAAAAAAACACGTATTTTATAATTATAATAATATCGTTACTCTAAGTTCGTGCTAAGGACATTAACTGCTGGCGTGTAGCAGTATGCATAATGGCATTTAGTCATCTCAAGATCCAACCTCCAACCAAGGCTGTGACGTAACAGATGGTAAAGCTATTCAAGTTAAATTATTCCTGGATTCGATTACAATGTCGTCTATATTGAAATGAAGTTTTTAAAATATCACTATTTATTTACTATCAGGAGGACATGAGTGAATCTAACGGATTTGAGTGATTATGGAGCTTGAATGAAAGGATAGGTATCTGGTGTGTGCTAACTCTGGAACATTAAGATCTTTATGGATAAGTTTATTGGTGACGAAGTAAGGAGAATTGAGGATTTTTCGAAGGATTTTGGATTGTAAGGATTGAATACGAGATGAATTGGATGGTTTAGTGGAGCCCCAAAGCTCAACTCCGTACATCCAAATAGGTCTAATCACAGTCTTGTATATGAGTCTTTTGTAATTAATTGGGAGCATTGAACGTTTGTCTAGTAAATGTAAAAGTAGTGTGTAACGACGGGCAGTTTCTTGTCGTTTTAGTCTTTTACTAAAGAAACGTTCAAAACTTCAGATTTATTACAAGAGACTCATTTACACAACAGAAATTAGACCTGTTTGGACACAACTTTAGGGCTCCAATAAACCATCTAATTTGTTTCGTATCCTTACAATCCTAAATCCTTCGAAAAACCCTTATTGTCCCATACTTTGCCTTATCCGTTAAGATCTTAATGTAAGCCCAAACCAGATTCCAATCCCCCCCAATAGAGCCAATCACCTCCATCATAATGATCACTAATTTCAAAACACTAGTTACATATTTGTATAAGTAACCGTGAAATAAATTACACTGTTATTCTACAAAAACGATGAGAAATTAGTGATCATTATGATTGGCTCTATGAATTGGAATAAGTTATGATGCCACACATTTTTTCTGTAAAACTAATAAATAAAAAAAGATTTTTCTTTCTTTTTTCAGCTATTTATTAAAATTTGCAACTATATAAAATAAAATAATAATACATCCAGTAAATGTAAAAAATGCTCATAATGACGTGTCTATTGCTTATAAAGCAAATACCCAATGGTAGCACTTCAATAAAATTTCTATATTAGAAGAACCCGAGGCCATCTTCTTTTCAGATGCCTCAGAGGGTTATCTGGAATAGAATGGGAAGCAAGTTGAGATTTATAGGATTGTAAGAATACGAAACAAATTGGATGGTTTATTGGAGCCCTAAAGCTGTGTCCAAACAGGTCTAATTTCTGTTGTGTAAATGAGTCTCTTGTAATAAATCTGGAGTTTTGAACTTTTCTTTAGTAAAAGACTAAAACGACAAGAAACTGCCCGTCGTTACACACTACTTCAACATTTATTAGACAAACGTTCAACGCTCCCAATTAATTACAAAAGACTCATATACAAGACTGTGATTAGACCTATTTGGATGTACGGAGTTGAGCTTTGGGGCTCCACTAAACCATCCAATTCATCTCGTATTCAATCCTTACAATCCAAAATCCTTCGAAAAATCCTCAATTCTCCTTACTTCGTCACCAATAAACTTATCCATAAAGATCTTAATGTTCCAGAGTTAGCACACACCAGATACCAGACTGTTTCTCAACTTGCTTCCCACTCCATTCCTGATAATCCTCCGAGGCGTCTGAAACGAAGATGGCCTAGAGACCTTCTAGTGTAGAATTTTTAGTGCTACTGATGAGCAGTTCTTTTCAAGTTTTAACATATTATTATCGTTGTCAATACATTTACTTGAAGTATATATTTTCTGCAAATGTCAATTTCAATAAATGTATATTAAAAAAAAAAAATTGTCTAGTATATTTTGAAGAAGGCGAAAACCATGGTTAGTTTCTTGTCGTTTTAGTTTGGTATATAAAAACAATTATAAAATATTTTATTATTTTATATTTTATATAGATTGTTTATTGATACTGCTTAAATAAAGGGTAGTTCCAAGTGTCAATTTTGTTTTCTAAATTTAACAACCCTGGATGTATATTTACAAAAAATACGAACGATATCATTAAAATTTCTGGTATTATAATGCAAAAATAAGTGAATGCATAAATAATAAGTAAAGGTGAAAGATAAGGTTGATATACTTGGACAGGGTGACTTGAGAGGAAGGAAGGTCTCATCTCAATCGACCTCGGCGTGCTCTTCACGTCCTCGATGTAGCTGTGTCGAGAATTCAGGAAATTCATTTTCGTGAGTTGAGGTCGGAGATTTTTTTTGTATAAGCAGGGTTTATGAGTCATTTGCTTACAGCGAAGTGTAGACAAAAAAATTACTTTATACATAAGAATATCATATATCTATCAATCTGGACATACGAAGTTTTGCTTTCGGGATCCATCTATTCGAATCCACTATTCTACTTAACTATTGGAATCCATCCAGTATCCATTTGTTTTCAATCGAAAAGATTTCATGAAATCCACAATGCTACTTAAATCGACATTAAATATGGCGAATTCAATGTTTTCAAAGTTTCGTACTAAATCGATTGATTTACTACTTATATATCGATTGATAAAATGTCTTGTGATTATATTTTAATTTTAACCAAATATTCATTTATTTTAATTTTGTTAGTTTTAGTTTATGTATTTTTATTATATGTATATTTTCATTGCTTATTTATTTTTTTGTGTAAAAATCTGTATTTTTGTTTTATCATCAGGGTCTCAAGTTCAATAGTCTTCAATGTAATGACAAAAAATGTATCGAATCAACTTCAAATCCCACCTGGATACATCTCACTTGCGGTTGGGATAAAAAGATAACTTAGATAAACTTTATATATTTAATAGAAAAGTGTAAGAATTTTAAATTTCTCAAATGCAGGTCATTGAGTTGCATCACTTTTGAAATGTGCGATATGTCTTACTGTGATAAAGTCCCTACTTTCTCAATTCAGTATTATTTAAATTTGGTTTCGATAATATCCCCGATTCCAAGGCATCTGAAAAGAAGTTAGGCTCGGGACCTTCTGATGCAGAACTGTTATTGTAGTGCTAAAAATGGGTCCTTACGAGTCGCTGTCATGTCATCAGAAGCAGTATTCTTAGTTAATTCATGTATTTTGTTATACAGTTACAAATTTCTATAAATAAATAAAAAATAAAGATCGATAACTATGTAAGGACAGCCTTGCAACACAACGAACGGGCGTTGTCAAGGACGAGCAAACCAGGAAAAAGACGCAAGCAACTTCCAAAATCTGTCTGAAAAAATAAAACTAACAAAATTGTTTTGATTATTTATGATTTCTTGGAAAATGAAAAAAATATAATCTGCGAGTATTTTACGAAATAATTTATGTTAATGAAACCTTTTCAAATATTAATGTGGAAACTTCTTTCACTCGTGAGGGAAAAAATCTTATCAAATGCAATTATGAATGGCTTAAGTTTCTCAATGAACGTTGGCTAACTCGGCAAGTGAACTTGGTATTTCCAGGTCAATTGAAACCTTGTAATAATGATATTATATATTTTTTTATTAATTTATCTTAAATCTATACCTAAAAAAAAAAAGCCCTTTTTGAAGGACAATAGAAATATTTTTTGTTACTGTTTACTGATAATATTTATATTCCTGAACGTGAGTAAGGAATAAGTAAAATTTGACTTTTTTTAAGTTATATTAACTGCACATTATTATGAACTTATAGAGAATTGATACGAAGAACGTATTTCTTATTTATCCCTGACTGGGAAAAACAAAATATATCTTGGATGTCTAAAGTCTACTGCTTTTCCCAATTTAACTTTTAGAAATAAACGGATCAAATTACTTGAATCAATAATTAAATAAAATTATTATTCGGAATAAACAAGGTTTAGAGATATTAGGGAGTTCAAACATGATTTTTTTCATTCAAACCAATTTGCCTCCTAAATCTCCTGTCGGTAGGTCCTAGCGACAAATGTTATGAATCTAAAAATATTCTTCATTAAGTTTCCAATCAGAAAACTGCTTCTCAAAATGTTACATTTTTGGGTGCGAACAAAAACGTTACGCAAGAAAACTATAGACACCCACACCAAAAGACCCAACCAAAGTCAAAGAATCATATAAAAATGATAAATTAAAAATCATTAATTTTTACCTTACTTATGACCAACTGAAAGTGTATTTTTTTTCAGGTTAATTTAAAATATACTGAACTATATAGTATTGTTTTTAAAAACTATTGTAATGTATTTTTTTTCTGTTTAATGATAATAATTTGTTGATATTTATATTCTTAATCGTTAGTATTATAAATGGAAATTTTCCTTCTTTTTTTATATTAATTGCATCTTATTATGAAATTATGAATAATTAAATAGAAAAAACAAGAAAATATATATTAATGATTAAGAAAAAAATAAGTAATAATAAAATGTTTGAACAATAGATTAAAAAGTAAGTTATAAAGTGTCTGTATTAATATTATGAGGCTGATGTAACTATTTGTAGATTTAGGCAGCATTGTTTAAAATGAAGCATTTCTCACTCTCTCTGTGCGAAGTCCTCAGAAAAACATTGAGAAATTTGGTGGTTAGCCAAAGCTGTCAAGGATAGAAATCTTACAGCGAACTCGGTCAAGAAAGACTTATATTTTATTTATTAAAAAGTATAAAAGCTACTAGAGTTTCAAATTCGTTTCAGACTACTTCAACATTTACTAGACAAACGTTCAAAGCTCCCAATTAATTACAAAAGACTCATACATATTACTGTGATTAGACCTGTTTGGACGTACGGAGTTGAGCTTTGGGGCTCCACTAAACCATCCAACTCACGTATTCAATCCTTACAATCCAAAATCTTTCGTAAAATCCTCAACGCTCCTTACTTTGTCACCAATGAACTTATCCATAAAGACCTTAATGTTCCATATGTTGCTGATTTAGCCCACACCAGATACCTATCCTTTCATAGTAAGCTCCATAATCACTCAAATCCGTTAGTTTCTCAACTTGCTTTCCACTCCACTCCTGATAATCTTCCGAGGCGTCTGAAACGAAGATGGCCTAGTGACCTTCTAGTGTAGAAGTTTTAATAAAGTGCTACTGATGAGTAGTTCTTTTCAAGTTTTAACATGTTATCATAATCGTTGTCAATACATTAACTTGATGTTTATATTCTGTACAGTTGTAAATTTCAATAAATGCATATAAAAAAAAAAAAAAAAAAAAAAAAAAAAAAAAAGTTTCAAATTACATGTACCTTTGACATGATATGTATGTCTGCCTAAGATACGAGTGCTTAGACAATGTCAGAGAGCATCATGTATTCAAAAAATGCTTTTATGCATACTAAGTTTGTGATTTAAATTCCATATAATTCTTATCTATATATTTTCAGTAATCACCACGGGCCGATTAAAACTATGTGGTCTTCAAATGTAAAATTTACATCTTCTTTAAAAAAAAATTTACAGATTTATTTATTTATATATATATATATATATATATATATATATATATATATATATATATATATATATATATATATATATATATATATATATATATATATATATATCACATCGTTTCTAATATAACTTTTTTTTCCAAACAACTAAAATAGAAAACGATTTATAAATGGAAATTTCTGTTTTAGTTCTTATTATATTGCGTGAAGGAATTATTACATATTATTCAATCATGATTTAGAAAAGTTTGTATTTAATTTGGTTCGGAGATTTTTTTCATTTTAACGATTAAAAATCTTATGCGTTACTAGTACATATGAAAAAACGGCGAATAATGGAATCTCCAATTAAGAGGAATAATGCAGAGAATGGTAAAAATGGTGACGGGGTGGGTTTAGCGAAGTAATAAGCTGCTCCTTATTAACGATATTAATGTTATTAAAAAAAATTAATTTTATTTCGATGATTCTGTTTTGTACTGAGTATTCCTTTTTTAATATTAGATGATAGATTGATGAATTTGATATTGTTTATATATTTAATAGATAAATTACTATTTTATGGGTGAAACTATTACCTCTTACTTCACTCTAAATGAAATAAAATATCAAATTAGACAGCTTTTCCTAAACACACATCTAATTCAATAATATTTTTCTAAATCTATTAAAATATTTTTTTCGGGTAGAATATATTATTTTTAAATCAATAAATTTTACTATGTTCCAATTTTTGAAAAACCTACATATTAAAAATCTAACGTTCTCTCGAGTGGATTAATAGGATTTTTGTAGTTTCATCAGATCAGAAATTAATTTTTAATTTTTACTGGATATAGACAATAAAAATCTGGAACAACGCAACATTTAAAATATCATTTTTTATTTATTTATTTATTTTTTTAATCAGATCGAGAGGTACAATTAATTCTTTAGGGTTTTCGATGGCCGACCGCGTTGGGAATTCGAATCACAACTCGATGGGTTGAAATTTATTTTTTGGTGTATCTATAGAATAAATTTTGACTATTCCAATCTGGCTAGAATAGGTTGGTAACCTGCAGGATACACCGTCCTTCCTGTCCTAATTGGAATACATAAGGACGTCTTAATTCCCTGTTTTGGGGAAGAATGAGTTGAGACGCTCTGATATACTCGCCTAGGATAGTATGTTATATAATATATAATCTACAAATTATACAATCCTCAATTCAAGTAAGATCAGACAACTACATAGCAAGCTTTTAACATTACAATATGCATGCAATAAAACCAAAATTATCGCATAAAACGTAAATTGTTTGTTTATATATATATATATATATATATATATATATATATATATATATATATATATATATATATATATATATATATATAATGATGTGTCGATACCATTTTTTTTCGATTATCGATACCAAGAACTCGGTTTAAATATAAATTGCTGTTAAATAACAAATTGAGAGCTAAAAAAGCATATGAAATCTATTACAAAAATAAATATTCGAGAAATAAATCATTAAACAGCAAATAGTATTTATAATCTACAATATAATAATAATTAATTTTCAAATTCTTATTCATATTTATTACTAAAAGATTCAAAAATGTCATTAAAAATCTCTCACTGTAATTTTGTATGTTTTCCAAAATCGATTTATTTATCTTATTATTGCATTTATAATTATTATATTTATATATATATATATATATATATATATATATATATATATATATATATATATATATATAAATATATATATATATATATATATATATATATATATATATATATATATATATATATATATATATATTTTTTTTTTTTTTTTTTATCATCTAAATATCACATTTGTAAAATTTTATTCTAATAAACGACCTATTTATTTTATTGCTTCTGGAAAGAAAAATATTTATATAAACATAATTATAAGATTTACTATACGTATTTTTGAGAAAGCAATGTATTTATGAATATTTGTATAAGTAATGTTTGAATATATTCATGAAAATGAAAATTAATGTTAAGTATTCTCAGAGTTTTCAATAATGTACAATTACGAGATCATTAACGAGGCTTATGTCAACTCTTTTTTTTTTCAAAGACATTTATCTACATTTGTAAAATATTTCTAAAACTGAATCCAAAATCCAAAATGCTTCAAGCTTTAGAAGTAGTTCATCATTGAATTTCAGGATTATATTGTGAAATAGAAACAAAATTTAAATAAAACGATTATGCGCTGTTTGGGGAAAAAAAATGGAAATATCAAATAATACTATAAATGTACATTAAAAAAATTTAATTGAAATCAAGATCTTTAGAGTTCATAATCTAGAACATCTAAATCTACCACAACCAAATATAAGCGATTATATTATGAACTGTTAAAGATTAAACGATTGTAAAAATTCAGTCTTATTGATTGTTTACATCGGATTTGCGAACATGTTAGCACATTTAAAATAAATAGTAACTAAATACAATTATTTTGATTTGTCTAGGCATGATCCAGCATTTTAAAATTATATATTTTTTGTTAAAACCATAAACCAAATAACTAATATAAATACGTTAAAAGCAACAATGAAATAGAACTGACTTCTCAAAGTTTAAAGTTAATAAAAAGGTTTTAAAATAAAGTAATTATTAATTGTAACTTAAAAGGCATAATAATCGCATTAGTAGTTAAATTTACG
This sequence comes from Euschistus heros, assembly GCA_003667255.2. Lineage (NCBI taxonomy): Eukaryota > Metazoa > Arthropoda > Insecta > Hemiptera > Pentatomidae > Euschistus > Euschistus heros. Next base: position 531,458 of record RCWM02000210.1, on the reverse strand, counting down.
AAAAGAAACAGTAAAGATAAGTGTAAAGAAAAATATTTTTAAAATTGTTGTAAATATACAAAAAGACATTCTAACGAACCTACGCACCTTATTACTTGTCGGAGTCCGACTGCGGAATGCTTCCTCTTCAACGGTAGGGTCTTTTTTCAAGGTCCACTCCCCACCCCGAAGTTCCTCAACCTCTTTCACCAGAAAGGCCATTTGAGGCTAGCAAATGATTTAACGCGGATGATTAAATGGACTCGAGGCCGTCGAGTGGTTTTGGTCATAAATAAAACCGGAATAGCGCTCTCCTAACTCCACAATAAAAAAAAAAAAAGGTAAACAACCGACAGTACAATCAAAATCAATTGGAAAACAGTGGGTTAATAATTAAACATATTTTTATATCTGAGGAACGCCCTGAATTAATACGCAATTGTGTACGAAAGAACATTCATATTTATAAGTGCCTAATACAGGGATCAGAGCAAATGTAATGGAGTAATGTATGCCACTGCGAGAAAGGATTCTTTCTTTAATCTATAATGTTTTCATTTTGCTCTCCAAGGATTATAGATATGATTTAAGTATATGAGGTATTGTTAAAATGTTTCACTTCAGGGCATTTCCTTCGATTCGTATACAAACGTGACTGAGTCGTTCACTTTAACAAACTGTAACCAATTTTTGTGATGTTCCAGTATTCCACGACGAGTGCGATATTACAATTTTTAAAAAAAATGCCACACAAGATGTGCTTTAATATAGAAACTATTAGTTTTAAAGGTAACCATGTCGAAACAATGTCATATAAACGATATAAAATAGCATTACAAACCTATATAAAATTTATGCACACCCATACATTATTGTTTGAAAAAGTCGGTAATTTTTTTTTTACCTTTCAAGAATCCGTTGAAAGCCAGGTATTCATTTTCCGTATGTTTGTCACGTCCAATGCCGTTAAATATTGTTCTCTCATGGTTTAATTTCCTAACAAATTGCATTAAAATATTTGCTGCTTTGATTACTGTCCATAGCCTATTTTTTTTGAGAGACCTCCTTTTCAGTTTTCGCATTTACATATCTATCGTCACAATCAATCAAATCCCATGTTTTATTCACCTGCCAGCCATTAAAAAAAAAAAAAAAAAAAAAAAAAAAAAAAAAAAAAAAAAAAAAAAAAAAAAAAAAAAAAAAAAAAAAAAAAAAAAAAAAAAAAAAAAAAAAAAAAAAAAAAAAAAAAAAAAAAAAAAAAAAAAAAAAAAAAAAAAAAAAAAAAAAAAAAAAAAAATGCACTTAGTTCCACGAGAAAGGCCGATTAATCCTAGAACCGGTTGATCAGAGTCCGGTTTAGAGATTTTCTAATTCACTATTTTATTCCATATCACAGTGCAGCCAAAAAATTAAAATTCAATTATATGAGAGGCAACATCCAGGGTGTAGTTTATTTTTTATTTTTTAATCTTTCCTGCACATTCTAAAGAAGCCTCCATTAAGTGATGAAGAGCAAAAGAATAAAAAATAAATAAAAAATTAATTCATCATTAATTGGATATTTCCTTATTATCAGACCCTATCTCAGTGACAAAACCTTTTTTTTTTCTCCTTTGTTTACCTCTCAGTAAACCATAATTTTTTCTATTCTCCCCTTTTTACCCAATCTGCCAGTATTCCTCAAGGTAGTACCCTAGGTCCCACCCTCTACACAGTAAATAATAATCCTTTCATTGCACCCCAATCACTACAATCGCATATTACTAACATTCAAGAATGGTGACAAAATTAATGGAAAATTAAAATAAATCCAAACAAATCCCATCAAATAACCTTTACCCTTCGTGGTAAATCTACGACTTCCTGTCCTGAAGTATCCTTTAATGATATTCCACTAATCCCTGTTAAACAGATCCACTACCTAGGACTTCACTTGGACACACTTCTTACTTGGAATCCATATACAAGACTAAAACGACAAGAAACTGCCCGTCGTTACTTACTACTTCAACATTTACTATAAAAACGTTCAAAGCACCCAATTACCAAAGACCCATTTACATTGCTGTGATTTGACCTATTTGGACGTACGGAGTTAAACTTTGCGGCTCCATTAAACCATCCAATTCATCTCGTATCCAATCCTTACAATCCAAAATCCTTCGAAAAATCCTCAATGCTCCTTACCTTGCCACCAATAAACTTATCCATAAAGAACTTAATGTTCCATATGTTGCTGATTTAGCCCATATATCTATCCATTAATAGTAAGCTCCATAACTTCTCCAATCCATTAATCAATAAATATATATTCTATAAGATTAAGATGTATAGGGGATAATATACATCCTAATCCCTAAAGTTAATCCCAAACAACCACCAAATGTATAAATAGAGGATTGCTGAGCAATAAAGTCAGTCTATTATTAGTACCCGTGTGTGTTATTTCGTTCCTTATTTTCCTTTTTTTTGCTGTTTTTGCTCGAAGAAACTTAACTGTTGCCGAAACCCGGGAACAGCTGAGCGTAATTCTGGGTAAGCAATAATTTTTAATTTTCCCGCCAAACGCTTCGTAATCTTTACACTAAACGTATTTTTCGTTTCGTATCTCTTATATCCTCCATATTTTCAAGATCAAATTTCGAATAGTAAATGGAGGGAAAAACCATTCTGAAAATGGCGTCTTTCGAAGTTCAATCGGAAATGCCGCCACTACCTCCAGAAACTATAGCAGCAGCCCATGCGAATTTGGCGGCGGCGCAAGCGAACGCGCTGGAGTTGATGAAAATAAAGACAGCCACATCGCAGGACTTAAGAAGAGCGATCGCCGACATAGAGATACGATGGAGAGATTGGTGAGTTAAATCACTTTCTCAAAGGAGGAGATCAAGTGTTGGCTCGAATCGAAGCGAAGGCGAGGGAGAACCTTTTGGATCCGATCGATGTATGTGCATTGAGAGCAGCGTTAGTATGCCATGTTAAACGCGGCGTACTCAATGTGATTCAGGCAGACGAAGATACTCCCTGGGCGGTAGTCAAGGATCGTCTCAAGAAGGCCTTCGGAGGCGGGCGATGGACTCCGGAAGAGGATATCTTCCGCATGTTTCGCGAAGTGAGGAAACCACACCAGTCTAGTGGGCAATGCGCGGGGTCTTTGTTGGCTCATTACAACAAGATAACGGAGAAAATGAGAGAAACAACAGAAGCCCCGGAAGTGGAAGCAAGGATGACCTTCCTGTCAACCATCCTAAAGATACAGCTAGCGAAGGAGACGGGAAAGAAGGACGGACCACCAAGGGACAAAACCTTTCTGGAATGCGCCAGGGAAATGGTGGACTCCAGCGCACGAGGCGAAGAAGTCCGGAAGGAGGATGGCTGGAGCAGGGTGACCTACAAGCGGACAGATAGCGGAAGAAACACGCACCCTAGAGTGGACTCTTGGAGGAGAAGAGATACGGATCATGGGATCCGAGAGAGGCTATCGATGAGAGAAAGGAAGACGGGGGAGGGAGAAGACAGGAAATGTCACGGATGCGGGAAGACTGGTCATTTGGTGGCTCAGTGCCCTCGCACGCGCTGTTTCGAGTGCGGTTCAGAGGGACACATTGCAAGGCAGTGCCCCTACATGAGCAGACGCAGGGGTGCGAACCAGGCAGAGCCTATGGAGGTGAACACGCAGCGCCTGTGGAGGAAAAGTAGACGACCGTCAGAATCGACGGGGTCTTCAGGAGTATCGGAGACGGAAGGAGAAGAGGGCGGACCGGGAGATGGAGGACATGCGGCCGGAAGGAGCGAGCGGAGGAGTGACCGGAGGAGCCGGGAGCTTCCGTAAAAGAAGTGTATAAGTTCTGAGTTATGTGGAAGTTTTTTTTGTTTTTATATATATATATATATATATATATATATATATATATATATATATATATATATATATATATATATATCTGTAACATTGATTTTTGTATATTTTTCGGTCGGTTGTTTGGCCTGTGTATGAGTTTACGAGGATTGTTCGTAAACTGGTGGGGGGAGTTAAGATGTATAGGGGATAATATACATTCTAATCCCCAAAGTTAATCCCAAACAACCACCAAATGTATAAATAGAGGATTGCTGAGCAATAAAGTCAGTCTATTATCAGTACCCGTGTGTGTTATTTCGTTCCTTATTTTCCTTTTTTTTTGCTGTTTTTGCTCGAAGGAACTTAACTTATATATATATATATAAATCAACAAATGAAAAAAAAAATCATTAATTGGAGTTGTGTTTAGAGCTTATTGTATTAAAGTGTTTTATTTTTATATCTGTAAGTAACCATAAGATTGGAAGGCAATAATAATCCGGATGCTTGCCTGTTTGAACTTCGTCAAGAGTCTTTTATTGACTTCTTTGAAGAGGAAAAAGCTCATACTCTTCATTATTTTCAGACAAAGTATACCAATTGCTGCTTAAAACTAGTTAACTAAGGGAAAATTGGCTTTTACGACAACTGCCTCTCCTTATTCTTCCTTTAATATGACTTTATTAATAATTTATTTCTTTATTTCATTGCCATACAAGCCAAAGTATCAAGGTATTGCATGCACTATGAATTTCTCAATATATTAGTAGGTTAACTGAAATTCATATGCATTAAGTAAAAACTGGAGCAATTAATAGAAAATAAGGATAAGAAGACAGGGTCAAGGATACAAAAAAAAGATAATGGAAAGTAGAAAAATGTGGATTTATTGATTATAAAATTATTCATATGTATGTTTTAGATTAATATACTATATAAGAGCAGAGGTTATGAATTGAAAATAGATTTAAACCAATTTTTTTTCAGGGTTAATAGCAATGATATGAATTATTTCAGTTAAATGTCGTCACTGAATTCGCAAACGGAATATTTTTATTTGAAACATAATGAATCTAATCATATTTTCATTTTTGAGGGTGTTGACAAGGCATTTGTATATTTTTGTATTAGAATTCTTGTTCCTTTCTTTTGTTGGGTATAAAACCGTTCAGATATTTGGTAACGACATCGAACCACTGCTCCACCAAATTCAACAACCCCGCATCGTTCTTGCAGATTGTTTCCGATGCTTCACTTCGAGTTTTATATTTATCGATAGCTCTTTCCTATAACTTCACCTGTAAACATCCATTTTTATAGTTTCAGTTTGGATTGTATTGTTTAGAGTGTGATATTGATATTTCGTCTTCTCAAATGTAAGAAGGTGTAACAGAAGATAACATCTGTTTCAATAAGAATTGAGTGTTTTATAAATCGATGTTTTCTTATTTCCTCTTCCCTAATGTGACAAAGTGAAACAGAAGTCAACATTAGGTTGAACATGGATTCAGTATTCTTGTGGGAATGGTGGAGAATAACCCTCCTATCTGGAAACGTAGCGACAAAACATTACAATGAATTGAAAAAAGGTAACAATGTTTTCTATCTTTAAATAAAGGAATCCACAAAACAGCTTATGAATAGGAAGGAGAGGTAGGCCTCGCATCGGGTGGAGAGACGTTGTGGCTGAAAGTATGGCTGGCCAGCGACTAACGAAAGAAGCGATAGACAGAGAGGAGTGGAGGAACTGACTGAGGGACGAGTTTGGCAAAAGGAAACTTTGGATAGCGAAGAAAATCCTTTTAAAGAAGAAGGTAACAAGCAATAAAAAGATATTTTGGACGGGAGCAATGGTTCGATGTCGTTTCCAAACATTTACAATACAGTACCACAAGCTCTCTGTAATATGGACCGGAAGGCTGCAGAGTTTGTGAAATGGCGGCTTATCGGGGATAAGGGACAAAAATAATATCGAAGACAGTTAACTTGCGAGGGGAGGACACACTCAGTCCCCCATGGATCTTGTTGACAATTTTTTTGGAAGTTCCTGGACAAAAAATATTAGAGACGTATTATTCCGTACGGGCTAATGGGCCCTAGAAGCCGAAAAAAGAAATGAAATACCATTAAACTAGTTATATTATTACATACCATTACATATCTCGAGTTTGCAAAATTATTTCCACATGATTCTTGCACTATTTTTATTTTTGTGTGCAAGTTTAAGCAAAAACATGGCCGCTTCACAGATTTTGGTTTAGGTTAATTAAATTCCAAAAAAAATTATTAGACCTTCAAGCAAAATACCTTAATAGATTTTTACACAAAAAATTACGTCAGATTTTAATTCAGCATTCAAAAGAACACTTAAATACGAAATGTCATCCAAATATAAAAAATAAAAATTTGCTTAACAAAATGGTAAGCAATTTTTGTGAAAATTGAGAAAAACTTGAATCACGGACGAGTAAACGTATCAATTTCACATTTGTACCTAAAATATAGAGTAGTAATACGCTTGAAATTTCTTTTGTTTCATCTTCCTATCTGATTTCAAATTCAAGTTAAAAATAAAATGTATTTAGGATTTGATTTACGAACTTTAGGCTTTTGTCCCCTTTTGTTCATTGAAAAAAGCTGAGGCTCTCTTCTTTCCAGCTATACCAATCAAGAATTGTGTGGAGTATAACAAAGTAATGACGATTTAAAGATTAAAAAAAAAAAAAAACCTGTTCCACTTACAACCCATGAAGGGTCTCGGGTTCAGTACTTGGGTAAGGTTGAACTGTTTCTGAGCCAACGGTTGTGAAAGGAGGTGATTTGGCTAGAATTCACGCTCAACCGCCAGATTTTTTTCCCAAATAAGAGTACCCACTTTTTAAGAGGTTGGGTGAGCCCCAGGAGGGTCTCCCGACCTCGAATCCGAGCCACAACCGAAGGGACAGAATATAAATTTTCTGCCGTCAGTCGGGCCCGGAAGCTTGGTAGTCAAGCGCCTTACCCACTGAGCTACCGCGCCTCCTTGATTTAAAGATATGTTACCAATAATTGGTTTAAAAATTTCATGCTCCTTGAAGAGGGTGAAAAAATGATATTGTATGCAAATAACGTTGAATAAACGTTTTTCAATGATTTTGAGGGCACTAAATTATAATCTGACGTCATGTTTTGTGTAATAATCTATAAAGGTATTTTGCTTGAAGATCTAATCATTTTTTTTAGAATTTAATCATCCTAAACCAAAATCTAAAAAATAAAAAATTTGGTGCAAGAATCATGTTGATATCGTTTTTTAAACTCGAGATATAAAATAAATTAGTTTAATGTTATTTCATTTTTTTTTTTGGGTTCTAGGGCCCATTAGTTGGAAGGGCAAAATACATCTCAAATATCTTTTGACCAGAAACCTCAAAAAAAAATTGCCAACAAGATCCGTGAGAGACTGTGTGTCCTCCCCTTGTTAGTAAAAAATAACAACTCAAAACAGTTAGGAAAACTTGGTGGGTGAAATAAATAATTAATGTTATTTGGTGTAATATCATTTAATATTCTAGTTATTATCCGTCCTTCTTGCCCTAGTTGGAGTCATAAGGACACTAAACCATAATAAGCAGACAAATATTCTAGTAATATAAGAAACATTTTATTAAATCCTCCCAGGAGATTGATACTATTCCATTTTTTGCCTCTTAGGTGGATGTTAATTGTTTTTATTAGAGGAAATATACACATCAAATAATATCTATGCATCCAGTACAATGAAATTTTTTTAACAAATAGCTAATATTTAATGATTTCAAAGGCATATTTTGTACTGCTCTAGGAAATTCTTTTTGTTTTGATATATAATTATAATAAATGATATTGGTTGCGAAGTAATACAATTCTGAGTACCCCGGTAGTTACCAAAATGCCATGGAGAGCATTGGCTTCGAAGTACACGGTTCCTATATTTTATTGAATTTTAATGAAAAGTTTTTGTTAATGATGAAAAAACAAAAAATATAATAGTCTATTTGATAATCACTATCATAAGACATTTCTATCATAAAAATATCGTGCAATAAGAATTTTAAATAATGATAATTTAATTGGATTGGAAACTCAAGGAACATTGTTCTAAAAATAATATATTTGATCGCATTAACCAAAATAATACATTATAAGAATCAGATGGTTTTTTAATAAAAGGGAAAAAAAATTAGAAGTAGTTTTAATAGTACTGAAATAGTCCCTGTATAGACCTATAATCACAAAATAAACTTAAAGGATAACAAATGCAGCACCACCACTATGGTACAATCATCCCAAGAGCACTAAATAAATGAACGCACTAAAACTGGAATCATGTTTTTTTAAGCAATGAAAATATCTGAATTTCCTCTTGATTATGACCCTATAATTAAAAGAAGGAATTAGCATGGTTAGGCCAGTACATATAGACAGAAGCCTAGTCGCAGCACATCCTTGCTTAAGAACTGAACCCAAGACGTTTCATGGATTGAAATTTTTTTTTTTTTTTTAAATAAAATAATATCAAAAACATAGACCAAATAAGATAAAGGTAAGGTTTAATTAAAAAAAAAATTGAATGCATGGTCAACTCCTTTTAATTCATATTCAAACTTAAATTTATAGTATTTTTAAATATAATACTAAATTATCTTGACTATTTAAAAAATAAAATAAATTCTATACATATGTACATTTATAGACTATCATAAAAAAATTTTTCACAATAATTTTAAGCCTTTTATTTCTCTTAAATATCAGTAAAAAAAAAAATAAATTTTAATCATAAAATACAATAAAAAATAAAATAAAATAAATAACTACATACAGAAAGAGGTTCATAAAAATGTTCAAAATTATATCAGACCCTTAAAATTATATCACTAATGGATGATAAAGTCATAAAAATAAAAAAATTATTTAAAATAAAACAGTTTAAAAATAATGACTAAGCTAAAAGTATGTAACAAAGAATTTATAGTGAAATAAGAATAGTTCTGTATAGTATATTCATAAATTTTATAAACATGGAATACCTTTTAATAAACATCAGAATTTTCCTATACATACTGAATAAATATAGACATAAAAAATCTTGATTAATCATTTTATAAAACTTTTTACCACAGAAGGAATGCAAATAAAAGAACCAATTGCTGACTATTAAACAGTAATACTCTAATATTAACAGGTGCTAACAGTGATTTAAAAAAAAAATAAATAAAAAAATAGAAATTATGACGTAAACCCAGGTTTTTTTTTTAATATCTAGATTAAAACTGAATCTTGATGGATATAACTGATGATGACATGTTGACCCATTAGTAACAAAAGAAATAAGTAAAAACTCAAAAATACAAATGCCTAGATATTATTTGTAAGAAATTGATCTTCATTCTGTCCTATGATGATAATTTATAAATAACTGAGTAATGATAAAAATTAAAATCATTGCGACATATTCAGGATTGGAATGAATAAGCAAATGAGATGATGAAACAAAACCAATCTAACCTATGAACTGATATTGTTTTATTTTCCTAACATTACTTTGAAGAATTAGATGAACATCCTGTAACGACTCTGTTTTTCATTGAAAAGCAAAAATTAGAAACAAAAGGATTGGAAAATCACTTCAAGTTAAATCAATGAAATCTTAATTCTTTGAAAGTTCTAGAAAATATTATAATAAATAAAAAAAAAAAAAAAAAAAAAATGAGAGTTTTGAGAAGAAACAAAACTATATTAAATGATTCCAATAGAAGTGGTAATTAATTCACCACTCCTAATTAAATATTAAAATGCCTAGGCTCCTGCAGTTGAATCAGACAGATTTAAACCATCTCAGGATAACACATAAACAAATGGTTGTTGCTAATACTGTCCCACCTTGAACTATGGAGAGCAAGCCAAAAATTAAACCATCTTGTTAAAATTAAATTAAGCTCCAAAACCTATGTCAGTGTTTAGACTATAGATTTTTTTAAATTTAAGTAGTTAAGTATCAATAAGAATACTTTAATTTCCTGGAATTGTCAAATAACAGATCTATTAAAAAGAAGTAACTCAGGCATACTTTAGTAATCATAATTAGTTTCCTTCTAGCAATAATCATAGATCAGAAGACTTTCATCATTTGCAATAAAGACAGTGTAAATGAATGGTCTTCCTCAAATATTTAAAATTAAACTTTTTTTAGCAGCACGTTCTTCATAATATATTAAAAAATAAATTTTTACTACTATCAAAGGGTATTAAATTCCTTTAGTGAAAAAGAACTTCCTAGAATGCTTTTTCAGAGGCAGTTTTACTACTACAAATTAAATAATATTGTATCTGGTATTAGTGCCAATAGATCCAAGTCGTGAGAAACAATGTCAAGTAATGATACCAAATAACAAAATAGAAAGAAAATTAAAAAATTAACTTGTCAAATTGTTGAAGAAAAAAAAAAACTAGTTAAGAAAATTATTTTTCCAGTGTTTAAGAAGTACTTAATACCAATAATTAATGATAGTCTGTTAAATATTTCATTACTGTGGAGGCTAGCTGAAGTGCACAGCTAGGGGGGATTAATGCTTCCCCAGTTTCTTGAGTTCAGTAAACTGACACTAAGATCATAAACAATGCATGCCCTAGGGCCGGCCGCCTTCCCCAGGAAGCTAGGATGGGGGAGCGAGTCAGGGAAAAAGAATATAAATAATTAGAGCTGTTCATAAGATTCCCACCTTTCTAATTGTAAAACAGAAAGTCATCTTACCTAATCTTACACTGATAAAAAAGGAATCACAGATCACTTCATCAGCTTTTTTCACACTCCTGATTAAGGCTTAAAATTGGTAATGACCTGAAAAGATAAAATCTAAACTTCAAAATACAAAATATTCTTTTTCATGAGCTAATTCATTAGATACCCACGCTAAACCCCACTTTAAATTAGTTAAAAGAAACTTCAAAGCCTTTGTCCACTGTTCTTCAGAATTGAACTGGATTCTATAAACAAAATTAGACAAATATTAAAAATGTACTTATAATTAATCAATAACAACTAAATGATAGCTTACTTTACTGAAAAAGAATTCCCAGTGCCAGAGTCTTCTAATCTTCCATTTTCCATACGATAAGGCAAACAAAAACCTGAACGGCCTTTCTCAACTTCTTCTTTAAACTGCTGTAAGCATTCAAGGAAGGCTGCCATGGCTGAATCAAATTTATTATCCCAGAGAAATTTGAAGCCTCCAGAACCAAAAAGTGGTAAAATTTTTTGTTCTGCTATCACCTAAATTAAAATTTAAATGTCCAATAAAAAATAGTTCAAACATAATACTAATCTACATTTTGCAACGTCCATAAAAAAGTTTAAAATCTTTTAAACAATGGCTCAACTCAATCTAACAAAATTTACTTCAACATTTTGATTATTGTTGCACTTTTAAGGACCTTAGTGTAAAAAGGCATGTTCGATTAAAAATTTTATCAGAATGATAAAATGTTTTTATCAGGCCAATCATATGGGGGTAGAGAGAATTAAGTTTTCTTGAGATTAATGAATGCTTATAATAGAAACAAAATAAACTAGGATTCTTATATATTAAAAAAAAAAAAAAAAATCATATTAAATAATATTACAGAGGATGGTCTTAATTTATGAGATAGAAATTGGAAACCAATAATGACAATTGTCTAATCAAACATAAGCAAATAAGTAGACCTTGCAAAAAGCTTCATTTAATTCAAAATTTTAAGGCTAATAAATATCACTTTATTCAACCAATATAAAACAACTTTCTAGTGATATATTAGTCCAGGCAATGAAGGAAATTTTCATGTTGAAGGAATTATATTTATTTCGGGCACCATTGTACGGGAAGATGTCCTTAACAACATACTAAAAGTATGTATAGGGGGGGGGGGAGCGCTCTTAGGTCGTTTTTTTTTTCAGTTTTTCGTTAATAACTTGAAGACTCTTGTCTCTAGCGAAAATGTGTTTAGGTACTAAATTAATTAACATAAAATTCTTTACAAAAAAGATTCTATACATTTTTTTGCTCAATGTTTAAGGAGATATAGTGGAAAGATAGGAAAATTAAAAAAAACATATGTTTTTATTGTTAAAAATGATGTTTATTGTTAAAATTGAAGTGTTTATTGTTATAAATGAATAGTTTATTATTATTAATCAAATGGTTATTGCTAAAAATAAAATATTTGTAGTTAAAGCAAAAATGTTTATTACAATACAGGGGAATTAGCATTCGAACCTTGAAATGGAACCAAAAATAAAAAAGTCCTACTACTGGAAATTGTTCACTAACCTTAGCTCTAAATGTTGTAAAAAAAGGTTTCTTCAAAATAGCATCTGGTTTGGGCAGGGGAGGGGGAAAAGTGTTGAAAATAGTATGTTTTTAGCAGTATGATACAATAACTCGGGAACCATTATTTTCAGCACATTTTGTGTTCCTTACATTATTAAAGCTAAGGAAATTTGCAATAAATTTGGTTCTATTTATTTTTATACTCCGATCAATATTTTTAGAACTGTGGAGGACGAAAAATAGGCTAACTTGCGGTAAGTCCCACTTTTCCTGGAAAACACGTTTGTCGGTACTCTTTTGGTTATAGCTTCAAAACTATTTGTCCGATCAAAAATTTGTTTTTTTTTTTCATCTCAAAGCTGGTTAAATTTACTGTCATACTCTATGTATGAAGTTTTTATTAAGTCCCGTGAAACGTCCATGCCAGCACGCTGAGAACCCCCTACTATTGTGAAATCCTTATTTTTTCGGCACATTTCTCGTTATAACTGCAAAAATATTTGTCCGATCTCGAATTTTAATTAAATTTCGTGTAATAGCTTTGCCAGCACGCTACAAACTGCGAACGTTAAAAAAATCCAAGTTTTTTTTGGCTCATTTTCTCTATAACTCCTAAACAATGTGTCCGATCCTAAATTTCTTTTTTCATCTCTAAGCTACTTAAATTATCTATCAGGTCCTATATATGAAATTGTGATTAAATTCCGTGTAATATCCATACTAGCACGCTTATGTGTATGTTTTGAAAAAATATACTGATATGTTCAGTGGGCTGGGAGCGTATTTCACGGAATTTAATCAAAGTTTGATATCAATGATCTTACAGCAAATTTAATCAGCTTTAAGATTTAAAAACGAAATTCAGGATCGAACAAATTGTTTTCAAATAATAACGAAAAATGTGCCAAACAAAATTTAATTTCACAACAGTACGCGAAATTTAGTGTAGTGGAATGGATATTTCACGGAATTTAATTAAAATTTGATATATGGGATCTGATAGTAAGTTTAACCAGCTTTGAGATGAAAAAAAAAACAAATTTTTGATCGGACAAATAGTTTTGAAGCTATAACCAAAAGAGTACCGACAAACGTGTTTTCGAGGAAAAGTGTGACTTACCGCAAGTTAACCTATTTTTCGTCCTCCACAGTTCTAAAAATATTGATCGGAGTATAAAAATAAATAGAACCAAATTTATTGCAAATTTCCTTAGCTTTAATAATGTAAGGAACACAAAATGTGCTGAAAATAATGGTTCCTGAGTTATTGTATCATACTGCTAAAAACATACTATTTTCAACACTTTTCCCCCTCCCCTGCCCAAACCAGATGCTATTTTGAAGAAACCTTTTTACAACATTTAGAGCTAAGGTTAGTGAACAATTTCCAGTAGTCAGACTTTTTTATTTTTGGTTCGATTTCAAGGTTCGAATGCTAATTCCCCTGTATTATAATAAACATTTTTGCTTTAACAACAAATATTTTATTTTTAGCAATAACCATTTGATTAATAATAATAAACTATTCATTTATAACAATAAGCACTTCAATTTTAACAATAAACATCATTTTTAACAATAAAAACATTTGTTTTTTAAAATTTTCCTATCTTTCCACTATATCTCCTTAAACATTGATCCCAGCAAAAAAATGTATAGAATCTTTTTTGTAAAGAATTTTATGTTAATTAATTTAGTACCTAAACACATTTTCGCTAGAGACAAGAGTCTTCAAGTTATTAACGAAAAACTGAAAAAAAAAAAAAACGACCTAAGAGCGCTTCCCCCCTATACATACTTTTAGTATGTTGTTAAGGACACCTCTCCCTACAACTGTGCCAAAATTGGCTTCTACAAGAATTATGTTCCCTATTTGGCCTTTTTCGGTCTTCGTTGCCACGGACTATATGCATGGTAACAACCAGTCAGGCAAAAGCCTGAATTTTGAATTTCCCACCAATTGAGAAGATAATGCGATCTGGTGGCGAGTCTGTATACTATCAACCCCCTCTCTTAACATGACTGGCATTATCTCTTTAGACATTGATGACGAAACATTTTTAAAAACAGCCTAAGTAAATTTTTGGGTTTTGTTATAAAATATGAGAAGGAAGATAACACCAAGCCCACCAACATTTGAGGATGTTCTAAAGCTAGACGAAATGGAATTTGTGAAATTGGTGAATTTTGATCCAGACACCTGTGTCTACCAAGAACTATGTAAGTGATGTACAGGTTAATAAACAAAATAAAATAATAATGACTATTTCACTACATTTAAAAGAAATAATAGTTTGTTTTATAAGGTATTTAATTCTTGAATTGCAGTTCCATGTGGAAGTAAGAGGAAAAAGCCAAAAAGCAGTCAGAAATCTGAAATGGAACTACAGAGAAAAAAGATAGTGATAGTAAAAGATAAGAAAAAGAAAATAGAAAAAGGAAAAAGATATGTGTGCAATCTATGTGAGCAACGATATAACAATAGCAGCAGGTTGAAGAACCACTTGTTTATACACACAGGAGTCCTTCCATATTCTTGTGAACAGTGCCATGCACAATTTCGTTTTAAAATCCAACTGAAGAAGCACTTAAAGAAGGAACACAACTCCAGAAAAAAAGCAAGTAAACAGTAGACTTTCTAATAGCCAGGTTAAATGTAAATCATTCTACATATTTGATATATTTAGTAAAAACTTTACCATTTTAAGTAAAAATATTATTTAAAGTTGTTTATTTTTTAGTCAACCTTCCCCAGTTTCTCCAACCTTAAAGTAATGCCAGCAAATGTGGAATGATCATGCTGTTATCACAAACTATAATGCAACCTTTAAAAATATAAACAACAAAACAAGATATATGTTCCTCATAATCAAGATATGTGCATTAATGTCCTTTTTTATTAAAGTTAAAAAATGGAATTTTATACCAATGTATAAACTAGAACTCTCAACATTCTGCTAGCAAAAATTAAACTTGTAATTTATTCATGTATTAATATTCCATTATACCTTTATTTTAGTAGTTCTTCCCCAGCTCCCAGAAGAAATGCCTTATCACAAAGTTCTAACCTATCACTAATGTTTTTGGTGTAAATCCTCTGATATTGAAATCACAATTACTTTAACTATAAAATAAAGGATAACTAGGACATAAATAATGACTCGTACAATATTTATCCTAATCTTATTACATAGGAGTATATCGAGTGAGAAAACAGATTATTAGAATTAGTGCTGAATGGGACAGTATTTAAAACAAAATTTAATTTGCAATTAAAAGATACTAAATAACTCCTAATCTGTTCTTCCTAAAAGATAATGAAGACAAATTTTATCTTAAAAGAAATTGAAATTTTAGATCAGGAATAGAAAGGTGATAATCTCTGTAATTTGTGGTCAAAGGCAGGAAAACTTAGTAAGGTGTAGTAGGTTCATCTTGTTAAAGGAATTAGTAAAGCAAAGGATTCCAGTATTTTAAAATCTATAAATAATTAAATATAAAATTTTAACTGTTATTGTTATTATGCATGAAAAATTAGTCTTAGGGGGATTTAGTAAAATTTTAAATAAAAGCCAGGAGCTATTTATATGATTTCATATCAGTTTAGTTTATAAACTCTTACTGATAAGCTGCACCAACAAAACCAAACCAAATTTCTGTCTGAGCCTGAGCAACAGATATAATAACCTCACTAACTAATCAGGAATTGGGATTTACTGTCATCCCTACAAAAGCACATCCATTGTTAAATTTCTATTCCAAGTAAAGGCACTTGGGAAAAGTGTGATAACCATTAGCATACCTATATCTGCTGATTTATCTTGTTTAATTACATTTTTAAAAATGCATTGCATTATATGCTGTTTATAAAAAGTCTTTGAATGCAATAACAACAATCATAGTGGCTAAAGCCAATGGCCTCTAATTAATTTGTTATTTGAAAAAAAAAAAAAAAAATTTCAAAATCAGAAGGAAACAATTTGAGACTTTCAAACTCCTGTTGTCGATCAGCTGTCAAAATCAACATTGTCAAAAAATAACTAATAACCCTTTTAAACCCACAATAATAAAAACTAATCCCTTACCTGGAATTGGATGGCTTCTTTCTTGAATAATTCAGCTACTTGAAGGAATAAAAAAAAAAAAAAAAAATTGAGGATAAGCACAAATCTTCCTGTTGACCAAGCCAAAGTCCAAAAACAGAAAACAATTTTCCCCAGCAGTAGGCAGTAAAAGAATTGGTTTCCACATATGAAAGCTCTAATATAAAAACCGAAGCACGATTACAAGCACCAAATCGTTGTAAATTTGAACAAAAAACTAAAATAATTTTCCTAGGCTCTTTCAAGCACCCCACTTAATCTTTGTGACAAGGTATTTCCTGTCAGAGCATGGGCATTTTTCATGTTTGTGGAAATGTCATAAACAATAATTATAATAACAATGCCTATTAAGACAGTCCCTCGAATAATTATTTATTTTTATATAAGCAACAGTATGGCGGCATTTTAATAGTTCTTTTTTATGAAATATTTTTATGTTTATCAATTTTTGTAAAAACAATAACCTTAGTTTGTTTAAATACTCAATGGGGCATATGCAGATTCTTTGAAGTGGGTATCTTGTCCTTCATTGGGGTGGGAGAGGAAGAACCCAGCAGTTTAGAATATATGCTGATTATATCACGTTCTTGATTAACAAATGATAAAAAAATTGTTGATTGTTCTAACCAAGAACTGAACAATCATGGTTTAAGCATGGACTACCACACCAAGCATATTGAAAATTCTGCCATTTAAATGGATAATGCAACAACTAACAACCCTCATCCTCTCTCCTCACCCCAGATCTCAACCGAACTGACAACTTATAAAGTGTAACATGGTTTTTTTAACCCGGCGTTGGTTGCTAGCCGATCTGGTACACCATTAGTCGCTAGGTGAGCATTTCCCTCACTTCTTTGATTTCCATAAAAAATGCAGTTTTATGCTGCCAAATATATAGTTATAAATGGTAAATAAATGTCAACAAAATGTATCATTAATTATAGTATGTAGCATAAGGATTAAAAAATATATTTTTACAAAGATATTTATTAATTTATTTATTAAAAACTAAAATTTAATATTTTACTCTTTACATAATAATGTGTTACACATCAGCTAGATCATTTTCTTCCATTTCTATACAATTATTACTAGTATATGTAGTATGTTTATTGCAAATTGGAACATTATCCTTCTTACAATTTTTTTTTCCGTTTTTATATATATATATTTTTATTTTTTTTTTGGAGGGGGGGGCACATCCCCACATAAGCCTTCTACTCTATTTTCTCTAGGTCGCATTGGCGCCTGATCTGTAATTCCTGCAAGTATTGTAATACTGACCTTTAGAGGCAATGAAAAATTGGCAATTGACAAATTGTGGACTAAGTGCGGCTGTATGAGACTTAGCCCTAACTGTTTCAGATACACTCGTCTGCAAGGTGTCACCCATGTTGGCTTTGTAAATTACTTGTGAGCTTATTCCTCCAATATCTAAAAGAGAAAAAAAAATTCTAAGGGGCCATCATCTAGTAATTCTTGCAACAGAAAATAAAGATTTCAGTTCATCAACATCTAAAACGCCTTTTGTCAAATTACGAAAGTGATTACTTCTGGTTTTGCCTTCTCCCCTTTGTCTACGTCAATCTTTCCAATCAAGTGAAAAGTTAGGTAGACTAATACGTTTTTGTTGCTTTTTGGTTTGTACGACACGAGAAGTGAATCATTCTGGTATCCCGAATATGCTGCTATTTAAAGGTCGATCCTTTATAATAAGGAATTCAGGAGGAATTTCCTTATTACTATTCCTTAGGATCCCGACAATTGTTGTATTTATTTTTAGTAACTTGTTGGCCAGAGAGATTGACATAAAATAATTATCAGCCGTGATGTCACGTCCAGTACTTGCAATTTGCTGAACTAGGTGCATTACTACACTGCTTGCACTGTTTTCGAGAACGTATAGACCAGGAGGCTGTTTACCAGCATATATTTCCAGGTTTAAGGTGTAGAAAACTCGAGAATCAACCAAAGCATATATTTTTATGCCATATTGGCAGGTTTATTAGATATGTATATCCTAAATTTGCATCTGCCACGAAAGATTTCTAACATCTCATCAATTGTCGCATACTGTCCTAACTGATAATAACGTTTGCAACGATCAACAAAATATTCAAACACTTTTCTGATTGGGGTAAGTGTATCAATCTTTTTTAGTTCATTGCGGGTGCCAACATCATATCAAATCTGATTGCCCTGCATAGAATCTAAAAACGTCTAATGCTCATTATAGCTCTGAAAATTTCAGATGCTGTACCATCATTACTCCAAAGTTTGACTAAATTCAAATGCTGTGCTTTCTTTGTGCCTGCAATATATAAAACTCCGAAAAAGCACCAATTTCCTGAAAATCTGTTCATTGCAATCCCTACTTCTTAGATATTTTGTTTGTAATATTTTTATGACAGTGACTGAGGAGTGAGGACATGGTTGATCGCACGTTAGGTAATTGCTCATTTACCGCAATTTTCAGTAAAAATCTCCCAATATCCCGTCCACCTGCATCCAAGCTTAGAAACCAAATATTCTTATTTGCAAATTTCCTAAACTCAGCTATACTGAGGACAGCGATGAAAGTTAATTATGACGGATTTATTAAATATTTTTAGAAGGGAGAGGGAAATGCTCACCTAGCGACCAACGCTGGGTTAAAAAAAGATTTGTCTGAATTCTTTATCTTTAAAATGTGGAGGATATCAGGATCCCAACATGTAAAGATGTACTAAGGTTAAATGAAATAGAATTCTTTATATTAATTTCTAAAATCAAATGTTAAACATTGGGATAATATTTATTCAATACAAAAAAAAAAATTAAATAAAACAAAACTGAGAAAGGTTAGCATGTAATCTAATAAAAATAAGTACACCTCTGAAATTAAAAATAATACAAACAACAAACCTCAATATATGAATGATTTCCATAAGGTACCAATCGGTATTTTTCAAATTTTAAATTCATTTTGTTTGCAAGGGCAGAAAGAAGAAGTGCAGTTTGACCCCAAGCAGCATTGATTTCACTCCAATCAACTGGTGCTGAAGGAAGACGTCCAAGTTTAAAATTGTTTATAGTACCAAAATGTCCACTGTGCCATATGTGAAATGTAGCATTGAATACATTAGTCTTCTTAAGTTTCTCTAATTGTCCTTTAGTATAGGCAAGCTGACAATTCAAACTGTTAATACATAAGCATGTTTAATATAAAATAAATGACCCTCTTATAAAGAAACATATTTCATATAGACACATTAATACTTATATATTATAAGTAGACAACCTGTTGACTTTATTTGTTGAAGCAAAAAAAAAAAAAAAAAAAAAATGTAAGCGAGATAAATTAATCAAAATAAATAGAAAAAAAGATATTACACTAATATACTATATGTTGTTAGTCTGGAGATGTCATTTGACTGAGTTTTGCTAAGGTTTTGAAGATGATTATTTAAAAATTCTTTTCTGGATAAAAATATCAGTATAAAGTTAAAGAGTAACTAAGGTATTTTATAAGGGGAATTTAGAAACTGTTGGTAAAGATAAAAGAAATAAAAAAGTGGATTCTCATAAGAATACTCACCAAAAATAAATAAAAACTACTCATGTTATATGGGTACTAGATCAGTCAATTAATTTTTTTTTTTGCAGTGTTAAATCACATAGTTCTAAAAGTTTCAGGAATAAATGGAGGAAGATCCCCTAAACATGACTTAATAAAGTCATTTCAGGTGCATGAGGGGAGGGGGAAAGAGACTTGGTCCCTTTATGTTATTGACACGAAGTGTTTCTTGCACTGTTTTTTTTTTTTTTTTTTTTTTTTTCAAAATTAAAGCTTATTGAATACCCTCAGAACATTAGAAATTTAATGTTTTGCAGCTTCTTTCCCCATGAGTTTCCTAAAAAGGAAAAGCAAGTTTGATGAAATACATGAGATATATTTTTCAAAAAATGTTCACTTTTACCAGCTCATATATGATACCATAACAGTGCAGTTATATTTCAGAACAAGAAATTCAACATCATAAAAGAAAAATTGGCTCTGTGCGTCGTGCATTAACACAGATAAAACTTTAAAGGGATGAAACATGCAAGAAAACATGGTGATTTTATCTGAGATCGGAAAGTTGACAGAGGACATAAAAGAAATAAAAAACACTGTAGGATAAGCAGGCCGACTTATCTTTTGAAACCTCTGAGAGGTTTAAATCAATGGAGGATCGAACTAAAAAATATGAGGAACTTATAGAAAAACTTCTACAAGAAAACAAAAATTTAAAGTCTCAAGTTCAAACACCCAAGGTAAGAATTTACCAGCTTGAGCAAAATCAGCTGATTAATTCATTAGAGATTAGAGGGATTCCTCTCAAATCTGGGGAAACACCCGATGGATTTGTTTGCTCGGTAGATGTGGCACTGGGCATAAAGCTCAGTGTCGAGGATCTGGATATGGTTGAGAGAAGAAGGCAGAGAAGAGAAGATGCACGCCCTCGACCGATCAACATGCGTTTTGTACGCAGTTGATAGGGGAAGAGTTTTTCCATCTTCCGGAAGTTAAAAGAGACTTTACCACCAGACACCTCGGATGGGAAGGCGACGATAGAATCTATATATCGGGGAAGAGATGACTCCGGCCAGCAGGCAGCTTTATTGGCTAGCTAGACAGGTAAAGGCTGCAGGCAAGGTGAAATACGTCTGGTTCGCCCAAGGAAGGGTCAGGTAGCGCAGTTATGACGGTCAGCCTGTCGTGATTGTAAATAAACCAGAGGTTTTGGAAATTTTTAAATGTGAGAAAAGAAACAGTTTCCTGCACTTATTTTCATTATTTATTTACTTTTTTTTTAACTTCTTAATATTTATAACTCACTCTTATATTTTATTTTCACCTTCTTATATATCACTCAAATTCAAGAGCTACCCAAATACATTGTCTTCTCTCTCTTTGTACATTATAATTCATTTTAAAATTTTCAAGTCCGTCTTCAAATACATATATATATATATATTCTTAATTATTGTTTGTTCATTTTTTATAAAACAAAAGGAATTTACTCTTTTTCGATTTCTTATAATATTCTTTTTTATACCATTTTTCTTTGTATTCTACATATTTTTAATTTATATCTATATTTTTTCTTTATTTATCTATTGTTTCTTTATCTATCAAATTTATAATCAAATTGTCCCTTTTCCTTAATTAGCTTCCTAACTCAGCATCATAAGCCCTTCCTATGAATAACATCCTTTTAACCTGCCATGTTAACTCTCAATCCCTCCTAGCACATTATAATGAATTCCTTTTCCATTTTCTACAAAATTTTTATCATATTTATTGCCATCTCAGAAACCTGGCTCAAACCAAGTGTTGCCTCTTCCTCTGTAAATATTCCTAATTATACTCTCGTCTGTCATGACCGCATGGACCGAAATGGAGGAGGTGTTGGTCTATAAGTTCATGATAGTATGAGAGTAAAAATCCTTTAAAAATCACCCTCTTCCGAAACTCCTCCCACAGAATACCTATTCACCGAAATCACCTTTGGATCTTCCTCTCTTCTTTAATTCTTCCCCCCCCCCCCAATCATATATGTTCCTACTTTTGAAACGTCCCTTCTCACCCATATTCCTCAATATAATAACATTATAATAGCAGGCCTAGGGCGAGCCTCAGCTACTGGGCGGGTCACAGGTGACGGATAGTGAAATCCCATCAGATATGATGGGAAGCTGCGAATAAGGGATTAATTCTGAATAAGCAGACCCAGACCGAGGCAGCATCTATCAAAGGCGTGGAGAAGTGTACAGTGGCGGTACACCCTTTAAAATACCACAAGTATCTAATGAAGTAGATGTGACATGGCGAGATAAATAAGCACTGCCACATGCTACCTTGCATGGTGGTTTGGAGTTGTTTCTCTAAAGGCTAGGTGAAGGTCACTCCGAAATCAAACCAAGGGTAGGTTTGGTTCTTTAGCTGTGGTGGAAGCAACAGGCCAAGGGGAGGGAAACCCCAATGAAAAATGACCCGGTCCTCCAGGTTGGGGGTTGAGCGTGGGGTTAACGGCCCCAACTTGTAAAAAACAATATTGTTCAGAAAAATGGATTAAAAGAAAAGCCGGATGATTTAAAGGTAAGCAACAAAAGAAGAGAACACAGGAAAAAAACACGGAAAAATGACCTTTCACTTGCAACGTGGAAAGTAAACACTATAATGAGACCAGGTAAAATGAAACAAATTGCCGACCAACTCCTAAAGTTTAAAATAGATGCTGCTGCAATACAGAAAACACGATGGAATGGAAATGGAAGGATCGATAAGAAGGAATATTCGATATTTTATAGTGGGCCTGAAAGAAACCGGACAAGCAGGGATGGGTTTCTATGTGAACAGTAAACTCAGAAAAGCCATACTTCACTTTGAACCTATATCAGATAGGGTATGCAAATTAAGGATAAAAGGAAAATTTCTGCGGGGCGGCAGAGGTAGCATTGGGAGAGTTAGGACCTGTGAGAAATGAATGGTTTAATGATAAATGTGAGGAGGCTATAAAAATTAAATTTGAAGCCAGACTGAAACTTCTGCAGAGGAATACAAGACAGAATTGTGATGACTATCAGACCAAGAGAAGAGAAGCAAAGAGAGTGTATAGAGTGGAAAAGAAGAAATGATTGATGATAGGCGGTTGGAGGACATGGAGAACTCGAATGAAGGAAATAATAATAGAGAATTCTATAGAGAGGTAAACTGATTTAGAAAGGGCTACCAACCTAAATTGACTGAATGTAGAAGCAAAACGGGGGAGATTCTTGAGGGTGAAGAGGCAGTGTTGAACTTCTCGGAGCTACTAAATATAAATCTGGATAGGAGGGAGGACAACTCGGGGGGAGGAAGCTTCTTTTTTTATCTACAAACATTGGTGAATGAATCAGATCAGGATGATGTTGAATTTGCTATTGAGGATCTGAAAAATAATAAAGCTCCAGGAGAAGACAGAATAGTTGCAGAACTGATTAAGAGTAGCAGTGAAAAAATGAGGAGTCTGATATTTGAACTGATAAAGGAGATATGGTAGAAATAAATAATGCCGGATGACTGGAAAACAGGACGCCCAATTTAAAAAAAAGGCAGTAAAAGTGAGTGTGCGCGCTAATTATAGAGGAATAACACTACTTGGAATTGTATATAAATTATTATCGAATATAATTGCAAGAAGGCTTAGGAAATATACTGACGAAATACAAGGAGACTATGCAGTTTTAGATGTGGGAGAGATGCCACAGATAAAATATTTTCACTACGCCAATCTATGGAAAAATGCTATGAATATGATATTGATTTAAACCTCTTATTCATAAATTATAAGCAGGTGTTTGATAGTGTTAATAGGGAAAAGTTGTTTATTACCCTTGAGATAAGCGGTATTCCAATAAAACTTATAAAACTAATTAGAATGACAATGCAGAATGCCACCTCTAAAGTGATTATCAGAAATAAAGTTGGAGAAGCCTTTGAAGTTCAAACTAAAGTGTGTCAAGGTGATGCGCTATCCGCGATTCTGTTTAATATGGCTTTTCATGATGCAGTAAAAAACGCGGTTAAAGGTGGTACCATTGCAGAGAAAATGTGGTAAATATATGCCTACACTGATGACATTGTCATAGTTGCGAGAAGTGAAGCGGCACTAAAAGAAGCCTTTGAAATAATTTATAAAAGCGGTTCAAAGGTAGGGCTAATTATTAATGAAGAAAAAACTAAATTCTTGAAAATGTCTTCGGCAGCAAATAGAAGATCCGTGCACTACATTGAAATCCTTGACTTCAAGTTTGAAAATGTTTCTAGCTTCGTCAACCTTGGCTCTTCAGTCAATAATGAAAATAAGATCAGCAGTGAAATTGATATGAGAATTATAGCAGGAAACCGAGCCTACTTTGCGAATTATAAGTTATTGAAGTCTAAACTGTTGTCTAGAAAAACGAAACTAAAACTATACAAGTCATTAATGAGACCTGTCGTTACATATGGAGCTGAAACTTGGTGTTTAGCCCAAAATGACATCCAGAAACTGAAAGTATTTGAAAGAAAGGTAATAAGATGAATATGCGGCGCAACACAAGTAGGCGGAATATGGAAAATAAAAACGAATGAAGAAATAGACCACATGTTAAAAAGGGAAAATATTGTAAACTTCATTAAAGTAAAGAGATTAAGGTGGGCTGGCCATGCCAGAAGAATGACAGCAGATAGAATGCCAAAGAAACTGCTAGATATGAGAATGACTGGAAAGAGAAAAAGAGGAAGACCACATAACGGAGGGGAGGATGAAGTGGCAAAAGATGTCGCAAAATTAAGAATAAGAAATTGGAGAATGGAAGCGGAAGACAGAGATGGAGAAGAAAAATCCAGGAGGCCAAGGGTCACCCAGACCTGTAGCGACGAGAAGTAAGTAAGCAATAGAAGGAGACCTCAACACTAATCTCCTTAACAATTCCTGTGAAAAGACATACCAAATAGACCTGATTTATTTATGAACCATTTCAACCAACCCATCATACCCAGTTCTCTGACACTCTCCTAGACCTATTTATTATAGACTCTCCTAAAAATTTACTCACATACTCCCAACATCTTGTACTGTTTCCCTCCTCCCATGGCCTCAAAAGAAATGATGAACAGAAGAGAAGATGCCAGAAGGCGTTTCAGGCGCACTCGGCCACCTGAGGATTATTCCATGTTCAAACATCATTAGTCAACGGTGGTGTTCATAATCCCAGTTAGGTGGACTACTGAGAACGGGCGGAGAAGGCTCGTCAGCCAAAGTGAAGGCAGCTTTTCTAGTGCATGGGAAGCTCGTAACTCTACTGCATGGCTGGTAACTCTACACAGTAAAAACCCAACTTACTCAGGAACCTCAACAGATTAATGCCGGATGGAACTCTAGGAAACGACACAAGGCGCGGATAACGGATTTCAGATTTGGGACTTGGAATGTTCTATCCCTATATAGACATGGAGCATTACAACTGCTCTTGGACCAGCTTGACCTTTACAAAATAGACATCGCTGCCATTCAGGAAATGCGATGGACAGGACAAGGAACCTTCAGGAAAAAACACCATACCATCCATTACAGCTGCTACCAACGATTGCATACGTATGGAACTGGCTTTATTGTGTCCAAAAGACTTTCTAAACTAATTATCGGCTTTAAACCTATAAATTGCCGAATATGTGCTGTCCGTTTAAAAGGAAGGTTTTTTAACTATAGCCTGATCAGTGTTCACGCACCTACTGAGCAATCTGAAGAAGATAGTAAGGATCAGTTCTATGAGGACTTAGAAAAGTGCCTTGATGACTGCCCGAGAGCTGACATTAAAGTAGTCTTAGGGGATTTTAATGCGCAGTTGGGGAAAGAGGACTTCTTTCGACCCACAATTGGACCCCATAGTATTCATGATGACACTAATGAAAATGGACAAAGACTGATTAATTTTGCGGCTTCAAAAGGGCTAGTAGTAGGAAGTACTCTATTTCCACACAAGAGAATTCATATGGCCACATGGAAGTCTAATGATGGCATAACTGCAAATCAAATAGACCACATACTAATGAGTGCTTGGCATATATCTGGGCTGCTGGATGTTCGCTCATATAGGGGAGCTAATATTGACTCAGATCACTACCTTATGATAGCTAGAATTCGCACAAGGATATCCCTAGAAAGAACTCGTGTCTCACAACCACTTAGGCGGTTTAATGTAAATAAATTAAAAGATGAGGATACCGCCAGAATATTCTCTGAAAAAGTAGAAGAGAAAATGAGAGGTGAAACTGACTCAGGAGATCTGAACTGAATCTGAAGGGAGAAATGCTCAAAAATACTTTATGATGCTGCTGAAGAGGTAGTGGGCTTTGAAGAACAAAATAGAAGAGCAGCATGGTTTAATCAAGAATGCCGTGAAGTAACTAACGAGAAAAATAAGGCTTATAAGAACAATGGTCCAAGTATACAAGAGCTTCGACTGAACTGTACAAGGCTAAAAGAAAAACGGAAAAAAAGCTACATAGACGAAAAAAGAGGGAATGGCAAAATAAGGAATTGATGGATATTGAAGAACACAGAAATCTGAACGAAAATAGAAAGTTCTACAAAAAGTTAAACAAGGGCATAAGCCTTTCCAGCCGATGGTCAATATGTGTAGAGACACTGATGGCACTCTGCTCTCGGATACCAAAGACATAGTGAGACGCTGGCAGAATCACTTCAGTAACCTGCTTAATAGGGAATCTGAAAATGCACACCAGGCACAAAACGAGGACCGACTGAATGATCCAAGTGACATGGAACCGCCAGATGAGGATGATATCATGATGGCAATAGAACGGCTAAAAAATAATAAAGCCCCAGGACATGATAACCTGCCTGCCGAACTTTTCAAATATGGAGGAAATGAACTGCTTAAGGCATTGAGAGATATAATTCTGACAGTGTGGGTGGAAGAAAGTATGCCCCAGGATTGGAATATGACGGTGATCTGCCCTGTTTTTAAAAAAGGCGACGCCCTAGAATGCAGTAATTATAGAGGCATATCCCTACTTCCAACCACTTACTAAATTCTCTCCAATATTCTATATCAAAAGCTAGTTCCCTATGCAGAAAACATATTAGGAGTGTAGCAAGCAGGATTCAGAAAAAAATAAGTCTACGATTGACCAAATTTTTTCCCCCCGTGTGATGTTGGAAAGAACTAGGGAATACAACATCATAACGCATCATCTTTTTATTGATTTTGAAGTGGCGTATGACAGTGTCCTTAGGCCTGCCCTTTATGATGCGCTGATAGCGATGGAGGTGCCCCCTAAGCTTGTTCATCTGATAAGAATGACAATGGAAAGCGTACAGTGTGTAGTACGAGTACAATGTGCACTATCAGACCAGTTTCATTCAGGAAGGGGAGTTCGTCAGGGAGACAGTTTGGCCTGCCTCCTTTTCAACCTTGCTTTGGACAAAGCGATCCATAGCTCGGGCATTCAGGTCGGAGGCACTATAATAAACAAAAGTGTACAGATTCTTGCCTATGCAGATGACATAGATCTGATAGGGCGATCTCAAAGCTCAATTAAGGATTCCTTCATGAGGCAGGAAAGAGCTGCCCGTAAGATGGGGCTCAAGATTAACGAAGGAAAAACAAAGTATATGCGTACCGATGCTGAAGCCAGTGACATCACTGTAGCGGGGTACACATTTAGGGGTGTGGAAAGTTTTGTATATCGAGGAAGCCAGGTAGACCGTCACAATAACATGCACCAAGAAAGTAAAAGAAGGATTGTAGCGGCTAATAGGTGCTTCTTTGGGCTACACAAGTATATGAGAAGTAAACTCATCTCGTGTATGTTCAAGGTAAGGATCTACAAGACCCTCATACGCCCTGTGCTGATGTACACCTCCGAATGCTGGACTCTCAGAAAGAGCGATGAACTGAGCCTGCTGAGATTTGAAAGAAGAGTTTTAAGAAAGATTTCTGGACCTATCCATGATAGTGAAATCTGGAGACAACGGACTAATCGGGAACTAGACCAGCTGTTCAATGAGACCGATGTAGCCCAGCTAATAAAGATAGGTAGACTCAAATGGGCTGGTCACGTCGCAATGATGAGCGAAGAGGAGATGCCAAAGAAGATACTGGAGGAGAAGATCCATGGTAGGCGCCGAGTCGGCAGACCCAAACTGAGATGGCAGAATAGTGTTAGTGACAACACAAGGTCCATACCTGGAGTGAGAGACTGGGGAACAGCAGCAAGAGATCGAGACAACTGGCGTAAAATGTTGGAAGAGGCCAGGACCCACTCAAGGGTTGTTGTGCCACATAGATAGATAGATAGATAGAAACATCTTCAATCTACTCTCTGCCATGCCAAGGCACAATACTTCCGTAATATCTTATCCCTGGCTCCAGACTTAAAGTCCAGATGGAGAATCCTTTGAAAATTTTCTATTACTCCTCTTTTTGTCCCAATTTCCCAGTCACCCCTGACGACCTAAATTATTGCTTTGCAAATCCTTTTTCTGATAAACCTCAAACCATTTCTTTAACTATATCATACTTTTCTCCTCAAGCTGCCTTCAATCCCGATAACTTCTATTTCCTTCATATTCTTCCCAATGACCTTATCACTTCTATTCTCAAATCCCGAAGTAATCACTGTGGTGACGATCAAATCCCAATAAAAATAATAACACGCTCTCTTCCAGCTATTATCCTGGCCCTTCTACACATATATAATTATTCCTTACAAAACTCCATTTTTCCTATAGCCTGGAGAAAGGCCTTAGTCCGCCCGTTAAATAAAGTCCCTTCTCCATCAAACGCATCAGACTTTAGGTCTATTTCCATCCTCTCAAATTTATCAAAGCCACTCGAAAGATTGGTCAATGCCCAAAATACCTCCTTCTCAGAGCATAATACCCTCCTTAATCCGTTTCAATCAGGTTTCTGTTCCGGTTATTCCACTCAGTCAGCTTTGTTGAAAATTACTTCAGGAGGACATTGATAACATCAACCGTTGGGCAGTGAAGAATAAGTTATATCTGAATTCAAAGAAAACTAAGGCTATCCTCATCGATTTAAAACCCATCCTCAACACCCTTCCTTACTATCCATTGCTTTACCTCAATAACCTTCCTATTCAATTCCAAAACTCTATTAAAAATTTAGGAGTTACCTTTGATCAACACCTATCCTGGAACAACCATATAGCTCAAATTTCCAAAAAAATCCATCATAATCCTTAAACAACTCAATAGATTTCGAGATACCTTTTCCCAGAATACCCTTCAACTTCTAGTGTCTTCTCTTATTTTCCCTTGCTTTGATTACAGTTGCTTGGTTTAAGGGGGGCTGTCTGGGGATCTGGAGATGAAGCTGGGGAGACTGAAGAACTGTTTCATTAGATTTATCTTCGGGATCCCTAGGCGGTCACACGTTACTTGCCGATATTTTGAGCTTGGCTTTTCCCCAAATTCCGATGGCAATACTTTCTGGGTACTTTCCTATTCCAATCTCTAAAAACCAAAAAACCTTCCTATATTCTTTATATATTAATTCTGCATTCTTCTATCCACCTCCTAAACACTAGATCCCAACCTTTCAACCTGTATATCCCCTCACATAAAACTGCTTTGACAAATCCTTCATCATTCGTGCTACCTCCTTCTGGAATTCCCTACCCACTTCTATTCGTAAAGCAACTTCCCTAACTACCTTTAAAAATAATTTATTTCTGTACCTTTTAGACAATCAATCTTCCACAAATATGAAAACAATTAAATAAATACCTAGAATTACTTTTTTTTTTTTTTTTTTTTTTTTTTTTTTTTTTTTTTTTTTTTTTTTTTTTTTTTTTTTTCTTTCCTTCTTTTATATGTATACATATATACGATTGTATTTTATGTTATTATTATTTCATGTATTTATTTTTAATTTAATTTAATTTTTTTTTCCTGTCAAAAATGTATGCCGTAATTAATGAAGAATTTCGTTTGTAAATAATATGGCCAGACAATTGTACTTGTAACTGTGCATTATTATTATTCTTAGGGGAATGTAAGTCCCAGAATAAAGTTAATTTTTTCATTTTCATAACAGTAGAGATTTTAATGAGCTTTAATTTTAAAAAGAGCAAAGTTTCTGTACAACAAATTGTTTTCAGACAAATGACAAAAACTGAAAAAATTTACCTTTGATCCTTCTATCCCCCCCCCCCCCCACGTGCACAGATTTCTGGGATTTATTAATGTGGAGACATTGGGATAGGGTGGGGATTAGGGGACAATCCCTTATATTCCCCTAAAAAAATTGGAACTACATGATTCAATGCACAATTAAAACTACTTTTTTGGTCTAATTTGATTTGACTGAAACATTGTTTTATAAAAATATAACAAAAAATGCTTCAGTGAAATAAATTATAGAACAATTTATTACCAGTGAAATTATTATTTTATTTTTTCTTTTAAGCCAATAAACAAAAAAAAAAAAAAAATTGAAAACAATAATCACTCATTCATTTTTTTTGTATGCCAAGCCAGTAGGAAGTTGATTAACACTCGGCCGGTCGTGCACCCACAGAAAGTACAGGTTGGGACAAAAGTTATTATAAATCCTTTAATAATATTTTAATCGCTCTAATCGGCGAGATATGCTTTCTTTAGACATTTCTAACTACAATATTAAACAAAATTAATTCTATTCTTTAAATATTATAATAATTGTGTGGTAGAAATAGAAAAAACACCCAACCCATACAAATTACAGTGCACGACTGGCCTTGTTACATTTTTTCTCCTAAGCAATAAATCACCGCAGAACATATTAAAGGGTTTTAGGAAGGACCACAGCATCTAGTAGGTTAAAAATAACAGTACATCATTACAAAATGTTCTGACCAGGTATTGAGAGCTCTACCTGCCAGTCAACTCTAAGTTGACAAGGGTCACTGCTAGGAAAAAAGTATTGTCTATTCTTTGCATCTCAGTAAGTTTTCTGCTATTAGTCGGTGCATTAGGTTCTTCTTGAGTGATTTGCTTCTGTTTTCCATTTAGCTCTTTATTTAGATATTTGCGACACAGATCACAATGTAAGTAATTTTCAATTATTTTTGTCCACTTTTCAGGGCAATCGATAAGTAGCTCTTATTTTTATATTTATATTTTTGCCCAGGGATGGATGATATTGTAAGACTGGAAGATATCCCAAGGATACTTCAGGAGTTAGATGAAGAGAGGAAACAGCTGGCTCATAGTGATCCATCCATCATTGAGAGTGACATGTAGTGACCATAATTCTTAAAGTGAAGTATGTAGTGAGAGTGTTAGTTCTGAAAATGCTGTACAATTTGGTCCTTACTTTTTAGGTAAAGATAATACCCCTAAATGGTATAAAAACAGTTTCTAAATCAAAGAAAACCTCCTGGAAAAATTTATTGAAATGCTCGTCGGCACGTTGTGGAAGAACAAGAGAGAAATCCCATCATCATTTTTGCCATAAAAGGAAAAAGCTGTTGGTAGTGCACTGTATGGCTATCAAAAAACTGCTACTCTCCTTTCCTTTACTGCCCCAAGAAGACGAATAACTTTCCTCAAAGGGTTAGCATTAAAACTCATGAAGGAGTAGTTGCTGGATTGCTTAGATATACCAGGGTTACCAGCTGGTATCAAGTCGTTCCTTAATATAAATTATCAAAAAGAAAGTGAAATACAGCCACATGCGTAAGGTGACACTGCTGCAAAGAAGATGCGATGAGCTTGCAAGTTGTGTCATTATAAGAAAAAGAGTAATACTACAAAATCATGTGCGAAGTGTAATAGTTTTATTTGTAAAACTCATTCCCTGTCACTGTATACAAATTGTATTAATCCATCGACAGAAGTTCCCGTTTCAGAAGACAGTGAACAATCAATGTTGAATTAAAATTTTATATGCAATTGTTTATTATTTTTTACATGTTTGTATATATCTAAATGATTTGATCTAAAAGCAAATGATTTACACATTAAAAAAATAAAAATTCATTACTTGCATAGTGTTTTAAAAGTTTTTTATTAGGTATTGGGTTGTTTCAGATGAAATGTCCGTTTTCAAGGTAAAGGGATTTTAGTAAAAATACAATATGAAAACAATATAATTTTATTCGAAGTATTTACCTTCTTTTTCTACACATTTTTCCCAACGTGACAACAACTTTTTTATCCCGGATTTGAAAAACTCTGAGCTTTGAAGTGAAACAAAATCTGAAAACGCACTTTTGATTTCAGCATCATTTGCAAAAATTTTTCCTCTGCAGAAGTTGTCTAAATTCCTGAAAAGATGATAATCTGTGGGAGACAAGTCGGGAGAATATGGTGGGTGCGGAAGAACTTCGTACCCCAGCTCTTTCAATTTATGCATGGTAAGTTTTGAAACATGGGGTCTAGCGTTGTCGTGTAGGAGTATAGGGCACTTCCGATTTACCAATCCAGGTTGTTTTTTCAATAATTTTTCGTGCATTTGGCCAATTTCATTGCAGTAGGTTGTAGAGGTAATGGTCTCACCTCTAGGCAAAAAGGAAAAATGTATGATTCCAGCCATGGACCACCATACTGTAACCATCAATTTTTTCGGGTGCAAATTTGGTTTTGGCATTTGTCCTGGGCTTTCGTCGATGTCTAACCACTGCCCTGACCGACGCTGATTGTCATAAGCAATCCAGCTGCCGAACGACCTAGTTTAAACTCATAAAAAAATATTACACGAAAATCGTGTGTTTCCATGTTCATATTTGAAGGTATACTAAACAGTGTGTAATTGATTGGGAAGCTAATGTTTATAAAAGAAAAGTAGAGGATTAGTAACTGCTTGATTATGATATGTGAACTTTGGAAGTAAACAAGAGAGACTCGCAAAATCCTCTATGTATTTCAAATATTATAAAATCGGACATTTCATGTGAAACAACCCAATATAATATAACATTAAATGCATTTATAAAATATTCTGGAAGAAAAAACCCGCTAGTGATGAAAAAAATATAGAAACCCAGGAATCCGTACTTTGTAGGGAGCGCGACCGGCCGAGTGTTAATAGAATTGTTTAATTATTTTTTAAACACCTACTCTACCTTGAGTGTGTTTATTAACTTATCTATGCACAAGATCATAACATTACCATTACTTATTGAAATTATTACATGTTTTCTTCAAAATAAACAAATGTATACGAACTAAATTCTTTAAGACTATCAATGCAGAATACCTTTTTAATTCCTCTTCAATTAAAATATACTCATGCCTATGTTTAGTATACTCCTTCCAGTATCTCACTTCTTCTACATCAAGTTTATCACTGTTTCTTCTTTGTTCTTCCAAATCTGATGTGATAGCTTGTTCTTCTTGTTGAGCATTGGATAGTTCAAATTTAAGCCTCTCTTCTTCTACAAGGAGCTAATGACAAAGTTAATATACAAATAAGTTTAGGAATAATAGCAATGATATTAATTTTTAAAATAAATACTTCCATATGACATAATCTAATTGAATTATTTAATAAAATAATGCTATAGTTGCTGTCACAAAATTATAAGCCTGGGATAAAGGTGCTGTTTGGTTTGGTTTTTCCAGGTAGGGGACTTACTCATAAAAGAGAAGTAGTGTCTAACGAGGCAATAGGGCTTGGCTTCTTTTATATTAGGGTTTAAATATATATATGTATATATATATATATATATATAATTTATATTTAAACATAATTTACACACACACACACACACACACACATATATATAAATATATATATATGAAATATAAAGTTTAACTCACCATGATCTATTTTCAAAAAGTGAAAGATTATTTTATCAAAAAATATTCTCTTTACCCAGATAATCTTTTACCTCTACACAAAATTTCAAAACAAAAAAAAAATACTATTGTCCAGTGTTTATTTGTTTGTAACCAGTAAATTGAAGGGTCATAGGAAAAAACCATGGTAGTCCAACCTAGTCAGTAAGTAGGAATAAGGATTAGTATCCTTCAGTAGCTTTGGATTGGATGCTGAGGACTTTAGCTATTTTTCCCCATTATTTTTTTTATTTTTTTTTTAAATTTTAAATAATCGATCATATGTATATGTATATATAAAAGAATTGAGATGATATCCACGTTATCGCTAATTGATTTGGATGAAATGTATATGTTGGCTAAACACTGGCCAATGTGCTTTCTTCCTCTTACAAACTTATGTTGATTTGATTCAATGTTTTAACTAGTGTTTTTTTTCAATATTTTAGTGGGAAAAAAAAAGAAAGTAAAACTTGGGCAAATAAGGGTGAGTTAATATGACATCAATATGATGCGTTCCCCCCAAAATCTAAGAATATGAGGTGATAAGGTGTCTTCTATGAAATAGTCTTCTAAATCTCTTTATGAACTCAAAAATCTAAATAATGGTACTGGTCAAAGAACATTTCAGGCAAGCAAGCAAGCTAAGCTTAAAGCAAGTTTTTGTTAGACCAGACTGTTTGAGCTAATGGAGGTCTGGTTTATTATAAGGAGGATTATAGATCACAAATATTAGCTGATGATCAGCTCTTCGAAATATTTACTTCTACAGCCTCAAGCCCCAGATTCTCAAGAATTTGTAATTTAGTACTCAGTATTTTAAAGAAGATTAGATATTCTTTAACTGCATCTGCTTAAAAAAAAGCACTGCTCAAAAGAAAATAATTCAATATTTTCTTAATTTAAAGTATTTGTCCTCTGTGAGCCAACTGCATATAAAAAATAGCTTTTAGAACGAATTTGTTAAAATCAAGATAAGTTTGTTGGGTTTATTTTATTTTATTTGTTTAGGCTTAGCTATATTTGCAATAATGGTAGGCTGTCAAGTTGCTAAACAATGACTATTTGGCCAGGCAACATAAAAACAAGTTAGAATGCAGACACAATCATTTTAACATTAGGTGGCTTTTAAGATTCACAGAACTAAGTTTATCTCCTGAAAAATTCAGGGAAGATAAAAGTAATGAAAATATAATATAAACCTTATGAACTAATGCTCAGTATTTATTTAGAACTCGTGATCATTAATTTCTACATATATTTTTGTATAATGAGAACCACTAGAGCAATATCACTAGAGAAGATAATAATTTATTATCTGGTATAATTTGAGCAATATCTTAAAGAGTATTGGTAAAAAAGTATTGACTAAAGCAACTACATCAGTTTTACTTACATCCTTCAATTCCTTGTTTAAGTCTTCTATGTTTTCTTCAAAGGATTCAGTTTTTAGCCTACAAAAGATTTGGAATAGTTTAAACATAATGTGATGATAAAATATAATAATTTTAATGGTTTGTCTACTAAATGTTATATAATTCAGCACAAGTTATAGAGTTTAACATCTATACAGAGAACAACATTTAGAAAAATAATTATAACTAATTTTAACAAAAGTTAAAGATAGCAGAAGCAGGAGTAAGATTCAAATATACCTCTCAAGGAAATTTTTATAATCGTCCCATTCATCTTCCATTAGTTTTAACTGTTGATCCATCAAATCAATTAACATATCAGTACATTCTTCACATAAAGGATGATCTATTTCTGAGTTGGAAGAAAGAGTATCAAATAAGCTAGCAGTCACCTAACAAAGGGGAAAAAAAATAAAAACATTTAAAACATTTATATAATTAATAAATAATAAAAAAAGATTGTTTTTAATCACAAAGGATGAATTCGATGCAGATAAAGATTAATAAAACTAAACTGATACAGTACTAAATATAGACATTATATTTTGTCTGTATTAGCAATTTGAAAATAGGTAATAATCAAAACTACTTCACAGGTGTAAGCCTTGAATACATTTGTTTCTTAACCATTATAATAATATTTAATAATTTGAAAATAAAAATTATAAGGTAATCAGATCATGGGTTAGAATTTCACCTGGGAAGATTACAATCTATTTCCTGGTGGACCCATGGAAGAAATCTTGCCCTCAACCTGGCTAGAATAGGTTGGTGACCTCTAGGATAAACCCAGGATGAATTATATAAGAAAAGTTGGAGTACATGAGGACATTAAGCCCTAACATTCAAACAATAAGATAATCACAAATGAGGCTAGGAAATGTATTCAATCAAAATCCTAAACAACTTAACTAATGCCTAAGCTATTTAAAAATCATACTTATAAAATATCTAATCTTTATAAAACGTATCTATAACAGAAAATATTTTTATTATTTATTTAATTTAAAATTTCTATGAAGGAAGCCTCTATATAAATGAAGTTGGCCTTATAATAAAATTAAATATACAATACAATAAGGTAGTATAATATAAAAATGAATAAGCATACACAAGATTATAGGAAAATATGAATCTCAAAGAGAAGATATTAAAAAAATAAAATATTTA
Organism: Euschistus heros; assembly: GCA_003667255.2. Lineage (NCBI taxonomy): Eukaryota > Metazoa > Arthropoda > Insecta > Hemiptera > Pentatomidae > Euschistus > Euschistus heros. The sequence continues at coordinate 495,257 of RCWM02000210.1, read as the reverse complement.
CTACTATAATCCATGAAGGATCTTCGTTTTAGTACTTAGGTAAGGATTTACTGTTACTGGACCAAAGGTTGTGAAAGGAAGAGTTTTGGCGGTAATCAGGTTCACATTCAGGTTTTTTTCCTCAATTAAGGGTAACCACATTTCAAAGCTGGGTGTGCCCAAGGAGGGTCTCACAACTTTATAAGTCAGGCCACGGCCGAAATAACAGAAAATAAATATTCTGCAATTAGATGGACTCGAACTCAGGCCCAGGAGTGTGGTAGTCAAGTGCCTTACCCATTAAGCTATCGCACTTTCCTAGTGAGAAGATATAAAATAAAATCTAGGATCTCCTTAAAACTCAGATATATAAAATGTAAAAAATAAATAATAATTATTAGGAATAGCAGCTGGCCACAAATGTCTTTTTGTCCTTAACAAAATCCCAAGCATTGTCTCGATCTGCCTAGATCAATGATCACAAAACATAAATGAGACCCGTCATGACATATGGGAGTGAATTATGGGTTCTGATTCCAAAGAATGAGCGGATTTTAGAGATAAAGGTCCTTAGAAAGATCTTCAGCCTTGTAAATGACATTAAAAATTGGATAACAAGAACAAATATTGAACTAGAACAGATGTTTGGTGAGCCAAATATTGTTTCTATGATCAAAGAAGAAATATTGTGGTGGCTTGGCCACGTGTAGAGGATGCCAGAAGATAAACTACCAAAAAAGATGATTCACGGCAAGCCCGGAAGGAAAGAGATTGAGCGGGAGACCAAAAGGCTGAGGAGGCTGGATAATGTCGAGCACGACTTAAGATAACTGAGAGTGAAAGATTGGAAAAGGAAGGCGGAATATGGCTGTTGATTCTTTACGAGGCTAAGGCCCGACTAACTCTAAGGGTGCAATGCTGAATATAATAATATTTAAGTGATATAGGTTTTCCAACCTTTTGGAACACTCATTCTGAGGTTTAATATAGATTGTAAATTGAAATTTTAAAGATTCATATCCCAGAGAGTTTAAGAAGAGTAATTAATTTAATATAATTAAATTTTTTTGTATAGGTGGAGGATTTTTTATTATTATTTATTTTTTATGTACATATTGTATGCATTGGATCCTTTGGCATCATAATACTTATTTCCCCTTGAGTGAGGCAGATTGTAATATTTATTTTAATTAAACAGTTCAACATAAAAAAAAGATTTTAAAATCACATTTTAAATACATTTCAACATCTATTTAAAATGACAAGTTAAAGTTAAATGAGGTTGAATATCAGAATTATATGTGAATATTTTTATTGTAATCTGGGATGAATTTTAAAAAGGCTAAATTTTACAGATCCTGTTGGTTTAGGTAGTGCTTAAATAATATTGTATATTTGGTACATTAATTTAAAATAATTTGGAGTCCAGTTCTGGATAAGATTAGGATGTTACTTATTTCAGAAGGCCATTTATAAGTACTTATATTATCCTAGACTCAAGATAAGTTATATATTACCTTCATGAAATGACTTAGATCACCAGGTTCTCTCTGAGTTCCCAGGAGGGTGAATCCATTTATACCATTTCCAGAGTCATCCAACTGAAATGGTGGTACAAAATGATCAATGACAGCTGCTTCTAAGTCAACTTCAGGCGACAGAGTCACAGGTACTAAACATGGAGAAAAAAATAATAATTCCAACTACTTCTCTACAACACCCAGAATAATATCGATAGAAACATTTCATTATATAAGAATGGTATGAAAAATAAATTTACAAATTAAATTTAGGAATTAAATATTGACTCATTTGGCTTTATAAAGATAAATAATAAAATAAAATATTAAATACAAAAAAATTAAGATAAACGAATGAAACAAAAACATTTAGTAAATCAAATATACAGTGAGTTTCATAATTATTGAACCATTGTATTTTTTTCTTCAAACTTTTGTATTATTCAAGAACAGTTTCCATGATTTCAACAGTTATTAGAACTGATTGAGTTTTTAGGATAATGAGTACTTAATGAATACTTTTAGTGAGTTTTTTTTTATTAAGATAAATTTAACAAAAATCATAAAAATCATTTGTGTCATGCCTATTCAACCAAAATTAAAACAAAACTTTTAAGGCTAAATGTACCCTCACTCTAGTGTGTTTCTGCCACAAGAGATCACAGTACCTATGGGGTAAATTTTGGCCTCCTTCTAATTAATAAAATAATAGACATTTTTTAGATCTGAAAACGGATTTATTAATAAAATAGACATAAAATTTGAACTATCGAGTTTAGAAGGCCATATTTATGATATTTACAAGTTTAGGTTCAAAAAAACTACTTTATAGTATTTTCAAAGAAAAATCAGGTAATAGGTAAGTGTAGAATAATAAAATATAAATATTGGCGAAAAAAAAATTTAATTATAGAAAAACATTGGCCTAAACACGAAAATACGAAATTTCTATATATTTTTTTTCAGGTAACATCTACATCTTTCATGACTACAGCAGCCTCAAACTACAAATCTAAAATAACATTTCAATTGAATGCATTGGTTGTTTTGGAACTCAAAATAGAATTTTCACGATCCGAACTGAAAATTTCAAAAAATTATAAAAGTAAACAATAATTAAAACTATATAACCAAAAAAACTGCATACTTATTGTAAATATATTTAAAAATGCGGGGTGCATCAATATATAAGAAGGGATAAGGAAAAATCACGTTAGAAGTAAGGCAGAGGATAAGCGATTATAAAGACCATTGTGGATTCCAAACCCTTTAACCTTCCACCGCCAGGTACTTATTTATTTATTTTGCAGGTCTTATTTTGGAGGGCCTACAAATTTTGTTCTATTTCACTTCCCCAATGATGATTTTATTGACTAGAATTATAAGATTGTTTATATATAAGGGGAAAAGAATATAAATAAAAACATTATTTCTTAATTAATTTATTAGAAACTAGTTGAAAAAAAAAATAATCCACGAATAGTAAAGTATTATCTATTCCTATTACAAATAAAAAAATTTAAAGTACTTATGCTATATTACTGCACACTAAAAAAAAAATATTATGAACAAATATGACATATTATTTTTACATAAATGTTGCTTATTCTTAATAAGGAATAATTATATTATGAGCTGTCTATATTAAAACTATTTACTATTTTAATATCTAAATAAAAAATCTTTAGTACTTTTACTGATTTCAAATAAAAGTGATGAGTACAAAAAGTTATTGAATTTTTCAATTGAATGAGTTCAATACAATAACACCAACGCACAGAGAGGTAAATGGTAGGTCTAGCCGGCCAAAAATATCATCTTTTCCTATATATTTTGTGTTGCTGATTTCAAAGAAAATATTGTATAAAATCTAGGACCTCTGGTTTTTTTGAATATGATATTAACCTTACTATCGGTCGCTAGTAGTAGAAATAGGACATACCATTCAGGAGCTGTATTAGTATGAATGACTAAAGTCATGGTTTGAATTAAGTTTATAAGTGTTTGGGCTATTTGACACGCTAGTTCTGTCGGTGTTTCTTGAATTGAAAATTTGCCAATTATTACCTGATCATAAATTTAATAGAAAATATTATTTCTTATATAATATTGATCTGTAGGACATACCGTTTTAGGAGCTATGTTAGTTTAATGGATAAAAAGTCACAATTTGCCAGCAATTTATAAGTGTTGGGGCTTTATTTAATTTAGTTATTCATAATAATTTGATCCTTTTTGAAATTGTAAACTGGTAAAAGCAGTAGGTTATAGGTAAACAAATCCATGATCTATAGTTGTTTTCAGTCATGGAGAAATTATTTTTCCAGACCGTGTTTCTAAAAGATTATCATAGATTTCATACCTCGTAAAATCCCTCTGGATCTAGTTTTTATTTTTTACAGGATGCACAACGCAAATGGCATTTAGTAAGTTACTTCATATTTTTTTATCATCCCTAACTAATATTATAACACTGGTTTTGCATGTAGTGTACTATCACGTTGTACTAGGCCTACCATTTACCTCTCTATGCGTAAGTGTTATTTTATTGAACTCACTCAATTAAAAAATTCAATAACTTTTTGTGCTCATCACTTTTATTTGAAATCAGTAAAAGTACAAAAGCTTTTTGATTTGGATATTAAAAAAGTAAATAATTTTAATGAAGACAACTCATAATATAATTATTCCTTATTAAGAATAAGCTTAATAATAATATATGTATATGTCATATTTGTTCATAATATATTTTTTTTTTAACCCTTTAACAGGTAAGTATAAGTATCCTGGAGGATACTCATATTTAATACCTTTTGCTCAATAAATGATGTTATATCCGATGCATTATCAAACTCATTATTGTCTAATATCCTTTATTCAACCTTGAATTTCATGATATATGTGTGAGGATTAGCATGGCTATAGCCATTCGAAGGAAAAAAAAAGAAGAAATGTATTCAAAAATTGCCGGCCTGCCCGTTAAAGGGTTAATGTGCAGTAATATAGCATAAGTAATTTGAATTTTTTTATCAGTAATAGGAATAGATAATAAAAGGGCGTATAAAAAGAAATGACTGTTTTATCAAATTCCAGAGTTCAAAAGTCTGTAAATATCTTAATGCTATTTATTATTTACCAATACTTAATAATCCCTTTATAGCATTCTCTAAGCTTGTTTACTAACACTGGACTTCTTAAAAAAAAGCCTCAGTTCAGTTATTTATTTCAAAGAAGAAACATGACAGAGTCCTACCAAATTCTCATAATTTTCAGACATTACTGGAAAAAAAAGTTTTACAGGCGCTAAAGCAACTCGTGAAATTATTAAATATGAAGCGGAAGGTGTCCTTGAAGAGCGCACTGCACGGCCGGCGTTGGTTTGAAAAATTTAGAAGTGGAGATACGACGTTGGAAAGGAAGAAGGGCTCCGGGCGGCCATTAATGGATATTGATGAGGCTCTGAAGGAAGCTATTGAGGCAAATCCGTCCACAAGTACTCGCGAACTTGCAAGGGAGTGTGGTGTGTCGAAAGATACTGTTAGTCGCCATCTTCTCTCCATGGGGAAGGTGAAAAAGACCTGTAGACTGGTCCCTAACGAACTTACTCCTCAACAATCAGCAGAGAAGTTTACAAAACTTCATGGGTTTGAACTCTTGCTTCATCCACCATATAGTCCAGACCTCGCACCTTCGGATTATTACTTTTTTCGATCCATGGACCATTTTCTTCGAGGGAAAAAATTTGATAATTTTGCAGAAGGTGAAAATGCTGTCCAAGAGTTCTTTGACAGCCATCACAAGGAATGGTATCAGCGTGGCATCGAGCAATTGGCTAGCAGATGGGTAATGAAGGTAGATAACAATGGACTATACTTAGAGTATTAATTGTATTTTATATCAAAGAAATAATAATACAAATATTTGTTTAAGAAACGGTAATTTTTTTTATATACCCTATTACTTTTCTGTTTGCGGATTCCTTTTTTTTTTCAACTAGTTTTATACAAACTAATAAAGAAATAATGTTTTTATTTATATCCTTTTCCCCTTATATATGAACAATCTTATAATTCTAGTCAATAAAATCATCATTAGGGAAGTGAAATATAACAAAAGTTGTAGGCCCTCCAAAATAAGACTAGAGCCATAGTGCGCCAAAAGTCTTTGTACCTGGCGGTAGAAGGTTAGGGGATTAGAATCCACATTGGTCTTTATAGTCCTCTGCCTTACTTCTAACGTGATTTTTCCTTATTCCTTCTTATATTTTGATTGTATAGATGTTCTATAAATTGTATAGAAATTTTGTATTTTCGTGTTTCGGCTGATGTTGTTTTATAATTAAATTATTTTTTTTCGCCAATATTTATATTTTATTATTCTACACTTCTGAATCTGTTTTAGAACTCAGTGAACTGGAAAAGGTCTAAAAAAGGTAAGACATCATTTCATTTATCTAATAATATCAACTGAATATTTTGAATAATTAATAATTTTTTTATTCAGAACATGAAGAAATTTTGTTCTAGATCAATTTTATTTTATTTTTACCATAACTCTAATGGTCCACGAGTTTCTTACAATATTGAGAAATCTCTGCAGTCTCCTGGAAAATTGGCAAACAAAAACCTTTTCTTTAAAAAAAGCCAAATTTAAGCTTTATCTTCTTTTGAAAGCACTTTTCCTCATTTATAATATCTTGCATGGAACATGCAAATTTCATTCTTGTCAATTTTCTATTTATTTAATGTTTATCATAATTAATAAGAGGATTAAAGTTGTTTTGAAGCAGCAATGTTATCCACAGAAATTGTTTTCAAAATTGGTTCTTTAATAACAAAAAATTTACCAATTAAAAATTTGTTTCAAGTAAAAAATTAATTTCAATGGATAATTTTCCCTATATAGACTAATAATTAAATTGCTCTGCTAGCATTTTTATCTTTAATTCATTTAATTGTACTAAATAAAATTTTAAAAAATAACGTTTCATAATTACGAAACACACTGCACTTAATACAAAAGAATTATAAATTAATAAGTGGACAAAGTTTCAAAATAGGATAAGTCATACTTTTACATTATAACTTCACTTTTCAGGACTGAAATGACTATTCAGAAATACCAATTTATCAATTAACTTAGAAAAAGAAATCTGACTCAGACCAACTTTCTGAGAATAAATTAAATATATGATAAATTTTATAAAATTTAAGGAGTTACAAGATTAGTAGTAAAATAAACTTGGAAATGTACAAAGTTTTTCAATATGCAAATTTTGGAAATTTTTATTGGAGAAGATTCAGTTTCTAGCCAACTGTATGTAAATTAGAAGATTAAAACAAACATTACTATCTCATAAAAAATATGAAAATATTTAGAACGGTTAATTTTTTTTTTTTTTTTTTTTTTTTTTTTTTTTTTTTTTTCAAGCCACAGTATATTTGAAATAAATGGTACCATATGAACTACAAAATTCATTTGTACGATTGGGTTACTAAGAACTAAAAACATGTTATGTGTTTAACGTTTAACAGTGAGCAAGACTTTTGAGAACCAGAAATATTTATAAATAGAAATGCATCAACGCAAATGGTTTATAAAAGTCACTACTCTTTATGATAAAAAAATTAGAGAATTTTTCTCAAAAATGCAAGACATACTTTTATACCCTAATATTACTTATATAATAGCTTATGTTTAAAAGCTAAAACTACTTACAGGATAATTCTGCTAATGTGTGTTCCCCTAAACTAGAAAAAGATGAATCCAGTTTCAATGGCTGGAGGCATCTCTGACAAAGAAAGCTAACATTTACTTTTCTTTCACTTTGCATGATCGTAAAATTAATGGAAAATGAAGAATGTGAAAAATTCAAATCCTCAACTTCTCAAATGAGAATAAGATCATACCTAGTTAATAACTAGTTATAATTCTCATTGATATGCAGTAAGAAAACATTTTCCACAATAGTAGTATAAAACAAATGTTCTATGCTTCCAGCAATGTTAAAACTAATGTCATTCACACTAAGTTAACCATTACTAAACCAGGATCACAAATGACAAAATTATCATATGGTACAATCATATTTCACTAAAATGAACTTTCAATGATAATCCTAAAAACGGATTAATTATGACTGAAAGCATAATAACTAATGTCATTTGTATCAAATTTATCTAATCACAAGCAATAACACTATACTGAAGAACTGTCATACTAAACGAATTTGCCATTAACATTGTAAAAAGAAAAGAACTAGAGCATATAACAAATTCGAGTTTCAAAATTGAATCAACTTGAAACTAAGGCCTAGAAACTGATTACATTTGAACTTAACTCAACGATAGCCTAACCACTTGTGAGGTACTGCCGCCAGTAAATTAAGAAATTGACAAGCCAATGCCAAAGAAGACCAAGAGCCAATACTGAAAAGTAAAATTACTTAATAGATATTTTAGGTATGGAATACAAAAATTTGAGACTGAATATAATTTTTATAATTACAGCATCAAAAATCAACTGTGTACAACGTAAAGGCAATTAACCAATTGTCTGTCAAACCAGAGTTGTCAAGAGAAAGTTTAAAGAAAATAAATGTAAATAAGCATCAGTCTAGGGGCATTCCTTCTTGAAAATAATTATAATGTACTGCAGAGGACAGTAAATAAGTAATGTAAAGGACAGTCCACTTCGATGCCAGCGCTATCAGTAGAATTTTGATAGCTAAAGGGGTACTCAGAATCGTATTGTATTTTTATACTTGAGCAAAATAAATTACTTTTACGGTGCTCTCGTACAATCAATATTGTAACGTAATAAGGTGAACTACTCCCGTTGCTAAGGAGTATTTACTGGTTGCCATGACAGAGTAATAATAAATGGGAATGATATTAGTTGGTTATGTTGTGCTGGTTAGACAGTGTGAAACTTCGTACAAAAAGTCATGTTGCGTGTGTAGTAATAAAATAGAGTAGTATGTGTTCTAGTTAGTTATTCTATTCTGTGTGTACGTAATTGTTTTCTGTCATATTACTTTGTCATGTTTTCAAAAACCCCCTGTTTATTACAATTGGTGTCAGGTGTGGGGTTAGGTTTATTAACAAAGATAATTTAAGAATTCAGAATGCTTGTAAAGAAAATTTAGGAATTAAGAGTAGCTTGGAAAAGGGTTAAAGCCGCAGCGCTCCAGGGAGAAGCTGCAGCGTTCTAGGAGGAAGCCACAGCGTTCCAGGAGGAAGCGTAACGTTTCTGGAAGAAGCAGCATTGGTCCCGGAGAAATTCGAGGCGTCCCGAGAAGAAGTCGCAGTTTCTGGAGGAACTAACAGCTTTTCTAGAGGAAGATGCAGCGATTCTGGAGGAACCCAAGGCGTTTCGGGTGGAAGCCACAGCGATCCAGGAGTAAGCCTCAGCGTTCCAGGAGGAACCGTAACGTTCCTGGAAGCAGCAGCATTGGTCCAGGAGAAATTAGAGGCGTTCCGAGGAACTAACAGCTTTCCTATAGGATGCTGCGGCGAACCAGGAGGAAGCCACATCGTTCCTGGAGGATGTCGAAGTGTCCTGGAAGATGTAGTAGCGTCCTGGAGGATGTCACAGCGTTCTAGGAGGAAACCGCAGCATTCCTGGAGGAATGCATCTGAGGAGAGGGCAGTGTGACGTAATAAGGAGAACTACCCCCGTTGCTAAGGAGTATTTACTGGTTGCCATTACAGAATAATAACAAATGGGAACGATATTAGTTGTTTATGTTTTGATGTTATGTTGTGTTTAGACAGGATGAAACTTAGTACAAAAAGTCGTTTTGCGTGTGTAGTAATAAAATAGAGTAGTATGTGTTCTAATCAGCTCCAGTGTTAGTTATTCTATTCTGTGTGTACGGAATTGTTTTCTGTCATATTACTTTGTTAATAAATCTTGTGTTCAAAAACCCCCTGTTTATTACAATATTTACAAATTATAAATCAAAAGAAAGATAAGTTCAAAGAGCAGTGCGAAATGCTTTTGAACTCAACAGATACTGTCTATTTGTTAAGCAAAATGCATGAAATTCGATGCACTCGTATTGTTTGATATGTACATAAATCCTTTATCCTCCAATACAATCATTTAACTTTCACCAAAGAGTCAAACATGGAATTAGATCAATCTCTTGGAAGAGTTTAATTAAAAGCGTCTACTATTTCTTATAGCATAACACATGACTCTGCAAAACACTCAAGCAAACTGATAAATGTTATTGAGAGTTCCCAATCACCATTGTCATCTGTGGCGCTACAGCTTTTGCAGAGTCAAGGCCTCCTGCAGTTTGGTCCGCTAGTCTTCTCTATTAATTACCTCGAAGTTCCCAATGCTAATTCCAAATAATATTAATCTTTAAGTCAATAGTTTAAGTACAGTTAAGGAAATAACGTCATATTAGTATTCTATCTAAACCCATCTTCTAAACAAAGAGTTTGCAGACATACCTTCAAAGGAAATATTTGTTTCTTATTTTGAGGTACTTAGTTCGTATTTCCAGTTTGGTCACTACTGCTCTTGAAGAAAGAGGCAGAGCCTGTCTTAATGCAAGGAAATCACTTTGAACAAAATTTATATGAATGTTAATGTTGACATTTAATGAATAAAGTAGATGGAACATATAAAATAAGTTTTACTTTATTTAATTAAACTCCGCCAGTGGATGTAGTGTTGCTACCCCTAGTGATGCTAGGTGAACCGCTGCCAGTCCCAAGCCTGGATAAAGGAGTAGGGTTGAGTGTGAAGGATAGGCGACCTCACCTCTATAAAAAAAAAAAAAAACAGTCTAGAACCTGCCAAAAGGAGAGGGAGAAAAAAAAATATAAGAAAGGTGAAGGTTAAAAATATAAATATAGTCCTCGGAGGGATCCATTCGGATACAGGGGGGGGGGGTCCCAACCAACACCAGCCTTAGGAAGGGAATCGAGGGAGAAGATGAGGAGGAGGAACAAACAAGGACGTGGACTGAAGATCGACACCTGGAATTTGCAAAGTATACTCCAACCAGGAGCGAGCAGAACATTAGAATCGGTACTGGAGCAATATAAAGTGGACGTGGTTGCTTTACAGGAGATCCGATGGAGAGATGTGGCAGTGATATCGCTTGAGAAATATTTGTTGATATACAGTGGTACAAAAGAGAATCAGAGAGGCACAGGGTTTATGATTAGAAAAAGCATCCGACATACACTGCTGGGATACAACTGTGTCGATGACAGGATTTGTATAATAAGATTGAAGGGTAGATTCTGCAATATTACACTGATTAGTGTACATGCACCATGCGAAGATGCAGAAGAAATTGACGAAGAGATGTTCTATGCCCGACTGGCAAAGCTATATGACGAAATACCACAGTAGGACACCGATTGTACTCGGAGATTTTAATGCCCAAATAGGCAAATAGGAAATATACAGACCTACAATTGGCAAACACAGCAACCATAAGAAAACGAATCATAATGGATTCCGAATCATCGAGTTTGCCGCGGCGAAAAATATGAAGATTATGACGACTATGTTCCCCCACAAAAAGATTCACAACGAAACATGGATGAGCCCAGGGGACAGGACCACGAACCAAATAGATCACATATTACGAAGCGCACGACACTTCTCTCATATTTTAGATGCATGAAGTTACAGTGGGGCGGATTGCTGCTCGGACCATTTTTTGGTGTTAGCGAAATATGAACAGCATCTACCATGAAGGAAGAAATATCTGCAAGAAAAAACATGTAGATTTGAGATTAAGTGACTGATGGAAGAATCTACAAAAGTATATAGACCGACTACAGCACCGAAAACGAGAGTGGACCGGGGGAGAGCTGTGCGCGGAGGAAAGGTGGAAAAGATTAAAGGAAGGTATCAGGAATACGGCACTGGAAGTTCTTGGGGATAAATAAAAAAATAAGAGGAATCCTTGGTTTGATGACGATTGTAAAAGATTCCATAGGAAAACACGCAATGCATATGTCTCATATACGGAGAAAAGAAGAAATGCGAAACGAATAATGCGAGATAAGAAAAGGGCATATGAAATAGGCAAACTTGAGGAGATGGAGGGGAATTTTCAGGCACGAGAAAGCCGAAAATTCTATAAGGGAGTCACAATACTAAGAGAGGGTTTTAAACTACAGAAGGAATTATGCCTGGACCAAAACGGAAACCTTCTCACTGAGAGTGACCAAATCAAGAGTAGGTGGCAGCAGTACTTTAACGAATTGTTAAATCCTAAGACATGCAACAATCACCTTTACCAGACATACCAAACTGACAATGATGAGGATATTGATGAGGAGATACCACCTGACAAAGAAGAAAAAGCGGAAATATATCTATCACTAAAAAAATAATAAGTCCCCGGCACCTGATGAAAAGTCAGAGCTATTAAAATACGCAGGAGAAAAAACCAGGGAGGAGATTTTCAAGGTAATATGGGTCATCTGGGTAGAAGAAAAAATTCCGTCCGATTGGAGGGAGGTTACTATAGACTGACGAGGATGACATTAGAAAGGACAAGAGCTAAAGTAAAAACCAGAGTGGGCATCTCGGAAAGCTTTGAAGTTAATAGTGGTTTGAGACAGGGGGACCCATTATCGCCTGTGCTGTTCAATCTCGCCCTGGAAGTAGCAATCCGAGGAATAAATATGAACCCAGGGTATATTATTTACAATGACCTTACACAGCACATGGCATATGCTGATGATGTGTTTATCACAGGTAGAACCGAAACAGCATTGGCCGGTGCTGTTGAAGAATTCAAGAGAGCAGCTCTCAATTTGGGTCTGGAAAAGAACACGTACAAGACCAAATATATGAAAACCTCTAGACAGACAGATGTAAGAAGAGATACGGTGGATGTGGGAGAGGGCACGTTTCACTGCTGTAGTACATTTAAATACCTGGGAGGAGAAGTGACAGAGAAGAACAATCTAGACATTGACATAAAAAGCAAAATGGTTGCAGGAACCAGATGTTTTTATGCAGTACAAAAGGCTCTCCATTGTTAAAATCTCTCAAGAAAGTTAAAACTGTTGATTTATAAATCTATAATAAGACCAATAGTGATGTATGGCAGTGAGACGTGGACTCTCACTAAAGATACCGGGAGAGCACTGTTGGTCTGGGAGAGAAGAATATTAAGAAGGATCTTTGGTGCTGTGAGAGAGGTGGCGGATAAGAAGCAACGCCGAGATTGCACTATTGTATGGTGAGCCTGATATACTCTGTGCTATTAAAAAAGGCAGGCATAGATGGTTGGGACACGTCGAAAGAATGGAGCCCAACAGGATGCCAATAATAATGTTTAATGGTACACCAGGAGGAAAAAGGAAGAGGGGCAGACCCAGGCACAGATGGATAGATGACCTGGAGGAGGATTTGCGGAGGCTGGGGATACGAAATTGGAGCAACCAGCGAGGGACCGAGAGGAGTGGAGAAATATGGTGGCAGAGGCCCAGGTCCTGCAAGGACTGTAGGGCCCCAGAACAAACAAAAAAACTTATTTAACATGCCTAATTTATTTATTAAATTTTCTATTATTTTTTATTTTTTATTTCATTATCGAAGGATATATTTAATTTCTATTCAGATGCATAATTGATTTTATATTAACTTGGTTAATTCTTATATCAAGCTTTGTGATTTGTGTTTTTGGTAGCTTTTTTCTGTTAGTAAATTTCCTATTATTTTTTCCTGTTAATTTGTATACCGTTCGAACATTATTATATTTTAGGAATTATTGAAGAGTATGTCGGATTTCAATTGAGTTGCATACTTGTTTTCGTTCAACTTTAATTCTTTCAAGTTATTTTATTGGGGTTTTTATAGCTTGTTTCCCGTCAGTGAATTATAACATGTCAAGAACTAATCAATGTTTTGTCTATCTGTTTTACAGTTAACTATCAATCCAGAGTGTGCTCATTTCACTGTTTTTCTTATTTAAAAAATGTAATGCTTTGAGACATGACAGAGGTTTTTTATTTTATTTTATTTTTTATGGTCTCAAGACTTGTCAATGCAAGTCCTATATTACCAGATACAACAGATTTTAGTTTCTAGTAAATATACATATAGTGGGGAACGCGGGAATACATAAATTTAATTTTTTTTTTTTTAATTTTTTTGCATAGAGGATGTATAATTTGGGTTACTGCTTTTAGCTAGAGCGACGTTGACGGATTTTTATCATTAAAATATTTTTAACGAAATATAAATTAGTTTGTACCAAACTTCTGTGTTATTGTACGTTGAATTAATCAAAGATAGTGATACATTAACAAAGTAACTAAAACTGTTTTTAAGGAGAGATATGATTTATTACTAATTATTTACTCCATAACTTTCACAGCGTATATCTCTTTGCTCTTTAATCTGTGAATAAACAAATCTGTAAGTGGCGGCCTCTACTAAGTTCTGATTCACTATTTGATGTCAAATAGACTATAAACAAATTGTTCCTTACCATTGGGCTTTAGTTTTGCTTTACGAATGTATGATCTAGCACTTTCTGGTTTTTAGCTGTCTTAATATTGTGTAGGTGTGATTTAAATGAACTGTAAATATTATACTTTGAATTGCTCTGTCAAATTAGATGTTTTTATCAGTGCACTTTTTTTGTTAACTGTAATAACTTACCCCTTCACTTTTTGAGATAAAAATATTTTAATTAATAAATTAATTTTTAAGTTATTATATTTTTTTCTGGTCCCATAAATGTTGATAGGTTATCAATTTATCATACTAGTTGTAAGTCATATGTTTAGTTTGCTATCTTGAAATTGCCTGAGTTAATTCTGAATGTTTTATTATTTTTGTCGATGCCATTGTAAACCGTTCATTTAATTTAAAACTCACTTTTTTAAATTATATTTTTTAGCTATTAGCTTTATTTGTATAATGGTTCTATGATTTAGTCAATGTTTATGAATATAAGTATATTGTTGCACAGATTGAATTTTTTCTTTCTTGTCTACTAGACTTTTTTCTTTTAATTCGATAAACTTTTAAATGTGTGTTAAGATGTTAATGAATGTGTTTCAATAAAAGAGTGTTCTCATTATATATATATATATATATATATATATATATATATATATATATATATATATATATATATATATATATATATATATATATATATATATATATATATATATAGTTTTGTTTCACCTTCTAACCCTTTACTTTTTTTTAAGAAAAAATATTCTTTAACCCTTTTCAGTACAAGCATACATATTTAAAAACATTTTGATTCACAAATTTTTTCTTTTTTATTGGTCTAATATTGAAACAATCAATCGATTCATGTACTGTAGTACACTGTCCTAAAAAGGGTTCAAGTATGATAACATTAATATCATCTTTTGTTAAAGTAATGTTTGCTTCTTTTAGCAGGATTATTAGTATTAATCTATTAATTAAATAATTATTTAAACCATACAAGCTGTAAATTTAACTGATTTGTTAATTTACAGGAATAGAAAAAAATGACTGAAACTAATATATCTGACCAGCCTTTAGAAGTTATTGATATCAAAGATAGTGTAAAAAATAAAGGTGTGTATTTGTTATTTCACATTATTATTGGCTAAATTTGACTGACTAATGGTTTGTAATAATTGTTTTCTATGTTCTAACATTGTGAAAGAAATATTTATGATGTTACTTTTGAAATGTGTTTTATCAATATAGTTTTCTTGTTGAATTGTCAGTACAAATATATATTCAACATTATAGATCTTTAATTATTACTCTAACTTGGTTTCGTAAACTTTACTGGTTATTTATATCTCTATTTTATTTGTTGATTATATTCTGTAGTTTCTAAGAGTATCTGTGAAGTATTATACAAGACTAGTCTTTTATGTAAGTTGGCAATAATTATCAAGTACAAGTACTGGAGCAGTATCAGACTTTTGAAGCATTTTTAGTGCTATCCTTCTACTGTTGTATGTTATAAATGACTTATAAGCTAGCTACTAAAACTGTGATATCAAATACATTTGAACTTGAAGGAACATAGAAAAAAGGGGTTAATTGTTACCGGGTTAGTTTATTTGTAATTGATATAACATGATATTTATTGATTTAAAAGAAGTCTAAATAAAATATTGATAAACTATTTATACTTTTACCTATCTCAGTGAATGAGAAATTTGTGTCAGCATGTTGAAGTTCCTCATAGGTTTACTTTCCTGGCCCCTAAGAGTTTAATATTTTTCCAGGAGAGTTTAATATTCTCTTGGTGATTGTTGCGAGTCCTTGCGTTAAGTTCACCCATAATTATGATACCTCTGATCTTGTTCCTTGCTTCGCTGACTACTCCCTCCGCATCGCTATAGAACTGTTTTTTATCCAGAATAGCACCATTTGTGGGGAGGGGGGCCTAAACATAAATAATACTCCAGTTTCCGGTCTGCATCTTTATACAGGGTGTCCCGAATTTAAATGGCAAAACTTCAGGAACTTATAGGGGAGCAAAAAACTAAGACAAAAAGTCCTTTAGAGATTTGCTCGTTTTTTCTTAGTTTTAGAGAAAATCGCAAAAAAAGAAACAAAACAAAAATGTTACAGGTAGCGATTATCACCTTTCAAAGTTCGTCAGGCTAGGCAGTGAGATATGTAAACACTTAATGTTATCCTTTACATTCTTTTATTTGTTTACATTTTGTCTTCCTTCTAGGATTATAATTCCTAAATCAGTCTTCAGTCAGTTACTCAGATATTTTTGTGTGAATAGCATCAGCCACAATGTCGCATACATATTCTAATGTTGAATACACTGATATGATTTTTGTGTATGGTTTCTGTAACGGTAATGCTTTAGAAGCAGTGCGGGAGTATGCACGCCGATTTCCAAATAGAAGAGTGCCTAATCGACGAGTACTTTTATTAACTTTTAATAGACTATGAGAGACTGGGTCATTCTTAATACATAATGAAGGTGACCAATTCCAGGCAGCAATAAGAGCAGATTATCGGAGAAGAAATTGTGTCCAATGCCACTTCGATAACAATCCTGAGACTAGCATCCGAGGAGCATCTGCTGCATTAGCAATATCGCGGCAAGCAATATGGCAAACTTTGAAAGGTGATAATCGCTATTTAGATGAATCGCTACCCATACCATCTTCAAAAAGTTCAGAATTTATTATCCCAGGATTATGTCAAGAGATTGAATTTTAGTAACTGGTTTCTTGACAAAATTCGCGATGATAATTTATTTCCATTAAAAATTATATGGACCGATGAAGCTACCTTTACAAGAGGCAGAATTGTTAATCAAAGAAATTATCATGTATGGGCTCTTGAAAATCCTAGAGCTATTAGAGAGAATAGGTTTCAGCATGAATTTGCTATTAACGTTTGGCTTGGAATTTGGAACGTATTACTGGTGGAACCATATTTTTTACCTGAAAGATTGGATGGTATCACATTAACACATTTTTCCGAGAACGACTTTTCTAATTATTTAGATGACATTCCCTTACAGCAGCGGATTGAAATGTGGTTCCAACTCCATAGATGTCCAGCTCATTATAGCAGAGTTGCTCGAGCTTGGCTGGATATAAATTATCCACAACAATGGATTGGATGTGGAGGAGTAGTACCTTGGCCATCCAGATCACCTGATATGACAGCCATGGATTTCTTCGTACAGGGAACCTTGAAGCAGAAAGTTTATTCGGTGTGAATCAACTCAAGAGAACAATTAAGAGACCGAATCATAGATGCAGTGCACCAAATATCATCAGAACAATGTTTAGCTGCAATTTATCAAGTGAGTGCTAGATGTAATGCTTGCGTTGGTGCAAGAGGAGAGCATTTTGAGCAATATTTACATTAAAAAGAACATAACATAATATAAATGTAAATAAATAAGTATAAAAATAAAAACTTGTTTTGTTTCTTTTTTGCGATTTTCTCTAAAACTAAGCAGAAACGAGCAAATCTGTAAAGGACTTTTGGTCTTAGTTTTTAGGTCCCCTATAAGTTCCTGAAGTTTTGCCATTTAAATTCGGGACACCCTGTATTGTTCAACATTATGCATGGGCTTACTGGCTCCCATTCCTCTACTTTCTTGAAGAGTTCATCCTTCTATATGATCCTGACTCTTCCGTAGTTCTACTTCCTGGTGGGATCCTGAGTAGAGTAATGCATGTCCTCTACCCATCCTCATTTTACTGGCCTCTTTGTTCTTTATCTCACTGATTTCAAAATTTCTAGTTTATATGTCATAATTTCATCTTTTATCTCCACTTCTTTAACAGTCTGTGATCTTATATTCCTTCATTCTAGGTAGTTTCTTTCTGATTTGTCAATATCCTAAGCTATTCTCTAAGCTTGTCTGAATTGTTTGATTGATTAGCATAGTAGGTGAGGCCATGTATCCTCGGAATAACTGGCCCCCCAGATATTTAGGTCCATTCAGGGGAAAGGATGATTGCCCTATACTATACCCCTAGCAGTGGGTACGAATTGGTCCACAGAGCTACTGAAGCCTACCCCTCCAAGTCGGGATCCCCTATCCACCTCCTGGGAGAGGTGCTCTGTAATGGTTACAAATTTCACCAAGAGGAGTTAGATCTCTCGGATACCTGAGGATTACTCAACGTTCAAACATCTTCGAAATTATGCTCACTCAACTTTATGCCATGTCAAGGCACAATATTTCCATAATATCCTATCTCAGGCTCCAGACCCAAAGTCCAAGTGGAAAATCCTTAGAAAATTCTCCATTACCAGCTCCATTTCCTGTTCAAATTTCCCAGTTACTCCCGATGATCTAAATTATTTCTTTGCAAATCTTTTTCTTGATAAACCTCAAACCATTTCTTCTCCAATGTCAAACGTTACTCGTCAAGCTACCTTTAATCCCGATAACTTCTATTTCCTCCATATCCACCCAATGACCTCATTACTTCCATTCTCAAATCCTGAAGTAACGACTGTGGTAGCAATCAAATCCCGACGAAATTAATCAAACTCAGTCTTCCAGCTATTCTCCCAGCCCTTCTACATGTATATAATTTTTCCTTACAAAGCTCCATCAATCCTATTTTCTATCTATATCAATGATTTACCCAGCTCTATTCACCATTCCAAGTATCACCTGCATGCAGATGACCTTCAAATCTACTTATCTTTCAAACCTTCAGATATGCTGGAGGCATCTCCTGTAAGCTTCAGGAGGACATCGATGGCAGGAAAAAATAAGCTACATCTGAATCCAATTAAAACTAAGGCTGTCATCATCGGTTCCAAACCCATCCTCAACACCCTTTCTTACTATCCATTGCTTTACCTCAATAACCTTCCCATCCATTTCCAAAACTCTATTAAAAACCTAGGAGTTACCTTTGATCAACATCTCGCCTGGAACAACCATATTGCCCAAATTTCCAAAAAAATCCATCATGATCCGTAAACAACTCTATAAATTTCAAAATTCCTTTCCTCAAAATACCCTTCAACTTCTAGCGTCTTCTCTTATTTTCCCTTGCTTTGATTACGGTTGCTTGGTTTAAGGGGGGCTGTCTGGAGATGAAGCTGGGGAGACTGATGAACTGTTTCATTAGATTTATCTTCGGGATCCCTAGGCGGTCACACGTTACTTGCCGATATTTTGAGCTTGGCTTTTCCCCAAATTCCGATGGCAATACTTTCTGGGTACTTTCCTATTCCAATCTCTAAAAACCAAAAAACCTTCCTATATTCTTTATATATTAATTCTGCATTCTTCTATCCACCTCCTAAACACTAGATCCCAACCTTTCAACCTGTATATCCCCTCACATAAAACTGCTTTGACAAATCCTTCATCATTCGTGCTACCTCCTTCTGGAATTCCCTACCCACTCCTATTCATAAAGCTGCTTCCCTTACTTCCTTTAAAAATAATTTATTTTTTCACCTTTTACATAATCAATCTTCCGAAAATATGTAAATATTTAGAATTATTTCATCTTTTTATATTTAATTGTATGTTATGTTATTATGATCATTATTATTATTATTTTTTTTCCTTTCGACAATATATGTCATGATTACTGATACATTTAACCTTTAAATAATAACAGCCAGACAACTGTACCTGTAATTGTGCAATAATTATTGTTTTTCTTAGGGGACAGTAAGTCCCAGAATAAGGTTTATTTTTCATTCATTCAATCATTTACCTACCTAGTGATTGTCCTGAGGTGGAGGAAAATTTCACATGCATGAGTTGAATGGGTATAAGTGATGAAGTAATTTTTAAATTTTTAAGGGGGGGGGGAGCTTAACTTCCTCTTGCTCTCCAATTAGTGCAAGAAGGGCTTTGTATCCTACAGTTTAACTACTTATTTTAGCCTGAGTGGGAAGGTCAAGATTCATTCCACAGGACTACCACAAAATAATTATCAACCGTCCCATCCCATGCTATTCTATACAAGGATGATTAAGTAATGGGCAAAGGTCAGTTGTTGAGTTTGTAATCTTATCTAACTCTAACAATCTCATTTAAATTCTAGTTCACTTTTAAATATTTCTCAAGTTTATTATGTTTTATATCTTTGCCTTTCTTATTAATAACCTTTTGTTTTCCTTTTAATTTTATTTTCAGAAAGAGGAGATCGATACAGTTTCTATCTTGTTGAAAGTGTCATAAGGGCTTGTGATGAATTGTATCAGTACTGTTTGATTAATATGGATTCTACCGTATGCCATGTAATTTGTTTTTATATTTATATACTAATTATTATATATTTTTCATAGTACTTATTGATTAAGTTACTCTTGAATAACTCATAACTCTTGAGACTGATTTATGTAGTGTATAAAAAACATTACATCAAACAAGAAAATAACCTTTTATGTATATATTTGTTTTTGTTTTTTTTTGGTATTTCACCTATTTGAAGTTATTTACAGTACGAAAATTAGAAAACCTACACAAAAAAAAATGTACCTAAAATAAAAATTTATTAATTAAAACACACAATATGAATATTAACAATGTTAATAATGTAATTAAATATCCCAACTCTGAGCCTTCAGATGTTAACACTCTAAACATACCTATCCCTGACTGAAGTTTCTATTTTAGGCATTGTATTTTTTTTATTAATGATTGGTATTATTAGAAAAGTATCAATATTCCATATCGACGATATTTTGAGCTCTGAATATCGATACTCAATATAATGATGACCAATAATATCGATATATCAGTATATCATGATTTTTTTTTTTTTTTTTTTTTTATGAAGTGCAATTTTAAATGTTACAATCACATTAACATTATATTCCTGTTTAGTTTATGGGTTTAGGTAATTTAGGCAACAATATCGTACCACTGCTCCACCAAATTCATCTAAAGTGAATTTAGTGTTTTATATTTTATTATTTCAACTTCCCTAATGTGAGAAATTTGCCTTAAGGTAAGGCATTTTGTTATACTATTCCAATAAAACAATTCTATCTAAATGAAAATGTAGAAAAGTTTATCATAAGTTCGTTATTTTCTTCTTTTCACTTCCCTTATGTGAGAAAGTTCACTGGAAGTTAACAACATAACTCTCAACATAAATTTAGTGTTTTAAAAGAAATTTTGTTGTTTCAATTCTCTAATGTAAGGAAATTTACAACTAAATTGATATAGTGTTTTCTATCTTGGTATAAAAAGTCATTTTGGGTGGGAGTTGGGGTAAAGTTGGTTCAATGTTGTTACCTTAATTTATTTTACAACATAAATAGGAACACAATTATTTCACATTTTTTATTTTTATTAAAAAAAAAAAATATTTATTGAAATTTACAACTGTACATACAATATAAAGTATAACACGTCCAATAAATATAATGACATAGATAAAAATGACACGTCACTTGTTTTTAAATGCTACCCATTGGTAGCACTTATAAAGGTTCTACAATGAAGTACTATGTTAGAAGGTCCCAAGGCCATCTTCTTTTCAGGCGCCTTGGAGGGTTACCTGGAATGGAATGAGAAGCAAGTTGTGATACTAATGGATTTGAATGGTTGTGGAGTTTGCTATGAAAGGATTGATATCTGGTTTGAGCTAAGTCAGAAACGTAAGGTATATTAAGATCTTTTTGGATAAGTTTGTTTGTGACGAAGTAAGGAGCATTTAGGATTTTTCTAAGGATCGGTTACAAGATGAATTGGATGGTTTAGTGGAGTTCCGAAGCTCAACTCCGTATGTCCAAATTGGTCTAATTATTGTTATGTAAATGAGTCTTTTGTAATTAATTGGGAGCTTTGAATGTTTGTCTAGTAAATGTTAAAGTAGTCGAAAACGATGAGCAGTTTCTTGTTGTTTTAGTCTTGTATGAGGTGATTTGGGTTAAGGATATCACGATGGAGTTTAAAGGTATTGAAAAGGTGCTGGCCGAAAATTTGAGATTTTTCTTTGTCAGATCTTGACCACGTTTTGGATTCAGTTAGAAGAGGGTGATTACAATTTTTGTAGTTCAGGAGTTTTTTTGTGGCCATCCATAAGGATTTTTTTAATTTATTTATTATTATTATTATATATTTTTTTTGCTTCAAAACTTGTTAACACAAGTCCTATATTGCCAATGTAGTACTGTCTAATTTTATGCCTAGTTGAATTTTCTTTTTTCTTATATGAGAACTTTTGTTTATGATAAAAATTTCTTTAAGTTGTGGGCCTTTTCTTTGGTCTTATTTCTTAAAAATTCAGAAACGTCGTGAACAGTTTGTGTACC
Source organism: Euschistus heros (assembly GCA_003667255.2). Lineage (NCBI taxonomy): Eukaryota > Metazoa > Arthropoda > Insecta > Hemiptera > Pentatomidae > Euschistus > Euschistus heros. The sequence goes on along the minus strand of RCWM02000210.1, from coordinate 473,004 downwards.
CAGCGCTCTTATCCTCTCTTTCACAAACCTTTTGCAATTAAACACAATGTGTCTTGGATCTTCCAGGCATTAGCATTTAGGACATATGCCACTTTGAGCTAGTGCCATTGAATTGAGGTTTTTATTAGTTCTGTCATGGTATCTATAAGGATTTGTCAGTTGTGTTAAGGTTTTCAGTATATTTATATCAATTTTGAATTTTTTTTTTTTTTTTATTTCTTGTTTTGTTTTAAGTGGAATATTTACATCTATTTTCATTTCCAAATCATATCGAAAACTGTCCCAGTCTACTCGGCCAGTAATCAATGAAGGATGAGTGGGTTTAGGAACAGAAGTTGAATTCAGGGAAAGCAGTACCGGACTATGATCAGATGAAAGGTCATTTAGGGATTTTATTGTGAGCTGGGATGATGATACCTGGGAAGTGATGAATATGTTGAGAATATCAGGTGTTTTTTTTGAGGGATGTTGACCAATATGTAGGGTTCATAGGTGGAATGATGGAATAGGTATCGGATGTAGAGACTCGGGATAGGATGCTACCACAGGAGTTAGATGATCGACAACCCCACTGTTGGTGTATAGTGTTGTAGTCTCCTCCTGCAATGAAGCGATGTCCTAGGGGTCGGAATAAGGATTCAAGATGATTGTAGAAAAGGGGAATATTTGGAGGGCAATATACAGCTGAGAAAGTTAAATTGTAAGGACTTGTTGATATGATAACCGAGGTTGATTGGATTTCTGCAGTTGGAGTAGAAGGAATAAGGGAATGGGGTAAGGCTTTATGGATAAGGATACAAGAACCTGCATGTGCTATGTTGTCTGGATGGTCTGATCGATAACTGATATAGTCATGTATGTGGAAATGTGATCGGTTTGTGAATTGGGTCTCCATAAATAAAGCAATTTTATTGCCATGGAGAAATATATCAAGTTCGTCTCGGTGGTTATGTAGTCCATTCGTGTTCAACAAAATGATAGAGTCTCTGGGGTCATTGTGAAATATTGAATGGGACTTTGGAAAGGACTCTCGTAAGAATTGAAATGAGCGTTGCGATCGTTTCTTTTAGCTCGGATAAGAAGGATGATATGATGTTATTAATGTCTGTTGGGTTTGGAACAAGATTTGATTCGTTTCTCTGGTCTTCAGGCATGTTGCTGTAGGATGTGGTCCAGCACATTTGACACATCTGGCTGGATGGTGACAATATGACTTTGTATGCCCCAGAGTTTGGCATCTGGTGCATTGCACAATTGATGGTTTTTGTTTTGGCTGCTCAAATCGGACAACCGAGTATACCAGTCTTGTAATATTTAAAATTTAAAACTAGATTATTAAAAATTAAACTAGATATAAATTATGAATATGCTTAAATATAATATTATAACGTCAACTATTTAATTCTCATACTATTAAAACTATGACTATTAGTAACTATTAAATAGTTACTAATTTAATAAGTAACTATCCCAAATTTTTTCCACTTAATTTATTGGTGAGATGGTATGCCCTGCTCTGTTGACACTGAAGTGGAAACAGTAGTAACATATTTTCCGACCAACCTATGTAAAATTAGAAAACTATAATAACTAGTTAATACATATAGTTGTTTGTTGTATTTTCATGATGTAGAGAAAATGATATATTGTAAGGCTCGTATAGATATATTATAAGAAAAAATATTGATATTATAATATTAGATTATTGTAAGAAAAATATTGATATTTCATATATCATGTATCGATACCCATTCCTATTTATTATGCCTCTAATTTTAATCTTATAATTAATTTTTTTTCAGGAAATGGTAATTTTCCTACAGAGTATTGCTTATGATTTTGTTGCATTAAATGAATGGCTTAAATTAAAGACTGTTTGTAAAGATTTACCCCCTCCAGTACGCACTAGTGTGTCACCAACTAGGGTATCACTTCATCTCAGGGTAATTGTTTTTCTATTTAAATATTCTTATGTTTATTTTTTTCTTTTAACTTATTCTACTGTTAGGTTTTTAAAATTTAATTGTATACTATTATTAATATTAATGATATTATTATAATATCAACGTTCAGTATTTATAATATTGTAACGAAATAAGGAGAACTACCCTTGTTGCTGCTAAGTGACCTAGACTCGCCAAGGAATATTTACTTGTTGCTAGGAGACAGGTAATAACATCAGGGAATGATATATGTGTGGTTATGATTTTGTGTTGTGTTTATTGATGTGGTAAATAGTAGATGTGCGTTATTATTGTGCTAATGTACTGTAATACTGTTCTGTAAGTGTTTCTGTATTAACTATCTTGTTTATATTTGTTAATAAACCGTGAGTTTGAAAACCCCTGTTGTTGTGTTGTTACAAATTGGTGTCAGGTGTGGGGTTAGGTTTATTAACGAAGGTGTATATTTTTAATTCAAGATGCCTGAAAATTCAATTTACGAATTGCGGGTTACTGAGTTGAAAGCAGAGCTTGAAGACTTAGAACTCGATGCAACCGGTAAGAAAGCAACACTGATGGGAAGGCATTGGGATTACTATGTATGTAAAGACATAGATCCTGAGACAGTTGATTTCGAAGATAACGTATCGAAATCTATACGTATTTCATCTACGTATGAAAAATCTGCTTATCGGACCATAGATACTTGAAGCTCAGAGTGACAAGAAAGGTGCTGATGAAGAAACTGTTCATGAACAGAAAATGTGAAGCAGCGAAAGTTCCTGACAGATGACCTGGAGTACGTAGATGACCTGGCTAGTGAGGAAATGGAAATGGTTCCTGTACTTGTTTTAAAAGAGTTTGAGAAAAATTGCTGTAAGAGTGCTGGAGAAGGAATAGCTCCTCACCAAAGAACATATTAAGAAAAGTTGAGGAAGAAATTGAAGATAATGGGAATGCTCAACTCAAGATAATGGGAATGCTCAACTCTAGATAATGGGAGAGATGGCTCAACAATACTTCTAAAAATGCATCTTTTGTTGTCCGTTGAGATGATCGTGTTTCAAAGGATTGGATGTAACATTCTAGTCATGCTTCTTGCCAGGCCATCCCTCCTCCTAACCTCGGGTTCTGACGTACCATTCCTATCTATTGTTGACCCTAGGTATTTAAAGGAACCTACCTTCTTACAAAACTTCCCATTAATCTGTAGGTATGTGGCCTCCTCTATATATAAATATATATTAAATGCATAAATATAAATAATTCTGTAGAAAAAAAAAGTTGAGATGGAAATTTGTTTCAAAATTCCCTATAAATCCTATTATTTATTGCTTGTTCTCATTTGAAAATTGAAATATACTGTGAAGAAAAAGTTTTAACTAACCTCAGATATACAAGAAAATTCCTTGCTAAGCTAAAGAGTTGCAGTTTCGAAAATTTGTAATACAGTGGATGCCGCTTATAAGGCTCACTTTGGGATCAACAAAAAGTGAGTCTTATAGGCATATGAGTCTTATAGGTGAAAAGGGAAAAAATAATATTAAAAATGTCTTTAATTTACGATAAAAACTTTATTTTATCAGTTAATACACATAGCGTGTATGAGTTGAAGATAATGCTCAAATATAATTCACAAATAATTTACATTGGTTTTATAAAAGTTGTTATTTTAGTTTGTTTTTTATTATTTTCTAGTATTTCAAGAATTTATCGCTCGTAATCATAATGCTTTTCAAAATTGGTCCCTTGGTGCTGGACAGGTCTCCTTAACACCCCAAGAGCCCGTAGAACCTCAGAGTGTTTCCTCCTTGTCAACTTCGTCATCGTTCATGACATTCGATGAGCTGCTGCTCCTGGCTTCTCTCATGACAAATTCACAGATCAGGTCCTCAGAATACGCCTCAGAGGTTTCAAGATTGTGGTCGATATTCATCCACTCCTCGTAGGTCTTTGCAGTTAGGTCTTCTGGCTTCTCTAAAATGCAGCCATATTCCTCCTCCTGCTCTTCTTCTGTTTTTACAAAACCTCCATGCCGGAAGCAGTTTCGAATCGTCACATCACTAATGTGATTCCATGCCTTGTTGGCCAGGTGCAAAGCCTCCAGAAGGTTGATTCCCTTGGCGAGGTCATTTGCATTGAATGTCTAATTTGAATTTGGTTGCAATTCCAAGGTTTTCTCTAGAAGAGCGATAAGGTTTTTTCTCATTTTTGACCTATAATATGCTTTAAAAGTACAAATGATTCTTTGGTCACACGGCTGCATCAGTGACGTAGTGTTAGCAGGTGAGAAAACAAGCGTGACGTTCTTCAAATTCAAATTTACATTGTGAGCTGTGCAGTTGTCTATCAATAGCACCTGTGGAATCTGCATCACCATGCTCTCAGAAAAAAAGATTTTCTGATTGGAAATGAGAAGATTAGACATTATTAAGTATCCTTTCAGCAGACAAAGCATGTTGGGACAGTAGTTTTCTTGAATCATCATACATACATACATACATAAATAGAATTCCAGTGCATCTGAAAATATTCTTCTGGTATTTCCATATCTTTGGATTATCATTTTGAAAGGAGTTATATTTTTATTTCTAAATTTGTATTCATTCTTAGCGTTATTATAAGCATAACAAAATTGTCATAGCTTCTAAAACTTTGGATATTGGTTAATCAATGATATTTTCTGGTATTCCATCTTCATCAAAATAAAAATAAAAAACTACTGGTTTTCATTATAATGTTCTCTTCTGTCGCTAACATCTTAATTGAATTTGTTTTGATACATTATTTGAATGTATAATTATAAATGTTAGTAATTTTTAATAATTTTATGTTTTTAGAACTTTTTTTTTTAATTAATATTAGTTTGTAGTATAATCTATCATCAGTTATGTGTATTTCATTATTATTATTTTTTTATTTTGCAGAAAAAGTCTCGCTCCCGTCTTTTTAGGAGAACAAAATCTGAACCAAGACTTAACAAATCTCACTTTTTGTCTAAAGAAGAAAAACATAAAAATGTATCCAAAACAGCTGGGGTAAATGTATCTGCTCCTGACTTTGTCCCAGCTTGTACTTCAGAACATGATGTTGAATCTTCATGGAACTGTGTTTTATCTGAAAGTGAACGGAATTCTTTTGGTAATCCAATAATCCAATCACATATTGACCCTAAAACTGGACATCACAATCAGTTCTATTCCCATTCATCTGTGGGTTATAATGAAGAAGAGAGACCTTTAAATGCTAATCTAGTCAATTTATCTTATACGCAAAATGTTTTGCCTCCAAACTTTTGGCAATATTCAACTCAAATAAACCTTAATCCGTTTCAGCATCCAATACAAGTTCCTCATCATTATATTCCTCATGTTCCACATATTCATTTACCTTATTCTCTGTATACTAACACTTTGGGGGCTGGAAATATCTATCCTATAGGCCCAATTGGGAATGTTATAGCTGAACAAATTCAATGTTCTGTAAATTCAGGCATTAACCATTCATTTGTGTATTCAACCAACGAATCATGTTTGCAACCTTCAGATATTGCTAAAAATGAACAGGAAGATAGGTCTTCTAGTACTTTTTCAGATAATAGTGACATAGTTATCATTTGTAATAAAAATGATGTTTCTAATTCTGAAACAAATGACAAAAATGGAGATTCAAATTGTGATCCAGATACAAGCGATAGAAAAGATTTGGAAGTGAATTCTTTACCTTTGCTTACTTCGGAATTGACTGAAAAATTGTATGTTGTGAATGAAGGCATTGCAAGGGATCATGTAGAAAATGCTAAGGAAATTTCAAATGAAAAACTAGAAAATATTATGAATAATACAGAACCCCTTCCACCTGATAAAAAATCCAATGAATCCTCTATAATTGTAGAAGCACCAATAGCTGAACAAATAATTGCTTCAAAAAATAAAGTAATCCTTGGTCTTGGTGAAGATGAATGTCTAATCCATTTTCCTGAATTAAAACCAATCTACTCCAACACAAGACAAAAGTTTCGCCATAAGGCTACTGCAAAAATCAAGAACATTAAACCATCATTTGAAATAGCTTGTTCAGTTAACACTTCAACAATTTTAAGTAACAAATCAAATAATAAATTCCAATCTGAAAATTCGAATGAAGAAAGAGGTACTTTTTCTAAATTGTTTAAACCATCAACTACAATAGAGAAGCAACCTGTTCGTTCATTTTTTAATACAAATAAAAGGAAAATGAAAAATAACAACCCTCAGATGCCTTCTTTTCCTCTAAAACAGGTAATGAAACTAAATTTATTAATATTATGTATATTGTATATGGGTATTAATATGAGTATTTTTTATTAGGTAATAATAGTCAGACTCACATTTTCTTTGATTTGAATATAATTGTTTCACATTTTGTACTAAACATTGACTGTGCTATCTAAACTCCTTTAGATTACTTCCTGGAGTGTGTATATATAATTTTTTTTTTTATGAGAGTTGGAGAAATCTACAGAAGACAGCTAGGCTTGTAACCAGCCATAGTGTGGGATTCCTACCTAACTTCCTTCATACTTCCATACTTTTTTTTTCTTTTATAACTCCATGCTTTCTTTATTTTATCATTTTTCTTCTTCATGGAACATATGTTAGGTATGTTAGGAGAATATCTGTGTGTGACATGATGGTAGTTGGCAGGAATGTGCTATGTAAATTACATCAATCCTTTACTTATTAAAAAATGTGTTGTTTATAGACTTCATTACATTTTTATAATAATTAAAACATTGAAAGTAAATAAATCCCATTGCTCAGACAAGTTTCTATGACTTTTATTATATTTTTGCTGGGATCCAAAACATTATAAGGTCGAGGATGTTTTTATTATTAAATTTTTGAACACACTGTTACTTTCATTAATGATGGTCTGCAATCCCCCTTTTTTCATAATTTTTAATGAATAAATCTATCTGATGCTCTCCACTGGAGTTAAGTATAGAAGTTTTTTGTTTCAGATTGTTGTGAGAATGTATACAAAATTTTGTATTGCAAAAATCTTTAGAGTCGTGTTTTTCTAATCCTAAATTTTGTAAAAAAAATTACACTCCCCGACACAATTATAGGTCACTCCCTATTTTATTAGTTATTATTGTTATATAATGTAATACTTTAACCAAAGCAATTAAATACAGTTGTGAACACATAATTCCTTGAGAAAACCTTGTAGTGTTGAGTTCTGATTCATATTGCTCACGGAATATCTAAAATATTAACTTGCAACAAAAGTATAGGCCAGTCTTAGTTCTTATCTTAATCTTTCACAAATTGCAATGATATAAAGCATTATCTCTTTGTATTTCATCTAATTAAATTTAATCAAGCAATGCCATGAGGGAAAGAGTGGTCAGACAGTGAAAAGGGCGTAATTAAAACATTAGGTGATAGAAATTGGACAATATCGAAAATCAATCCTATTTTAAATAGAATAAAGCATCTCATAAGGAATTTCCTTAGGCTTGGCAAAAATTATAGTCAAAAGAAAAGAGCTGGTATGTTAATGGCAACAAATGTTCGATAACAGTGAACTATTTTTCACCAAGAGTGCAACTTTTCTAATACAGCCAGATAAATTTGAGAACAAATATGCATATAAATGAACCTCAGCAGATATTATTCTTATTAGATTTACTCCTTAAGTAATGTTTTACACATTTTACATAAAACCAGTCATTTAAAGCATCTTAAACTGGAAGCAAAACCTCTCTTTTAAAAACATGTAAAGCCAACAAACATAAATTTGTTTCTGAACATGTCTCGTGGGGAAAGAGGTAGAAGAAAGTTATTTTCAGTGATTTAACTTGGATGGTCCTGTTGGATTTTGATACTATTTTCATGGTTTCTGAAGAGGAAAAAAAAATTATAGCAAACATCAAATGGAAGGGAAGTGTTATCATTTTTTGGGTTGGGATAGGGTTCTATGGAAAGAAAAAATAATCTTTTTTTTAAGCAAAAATGAATGAAAAAAGTATATAGACTTCATCCAGGAATCGATTGTTCAAAAAGGCGAAGAACTGACTAGAGTTAAAAGTGAGGGATCATCTTTCAGTGAAACTATGCACCTTTTCACACGGCTCACATTGAAAAAACTTTTTTCATCCAAAAATATATCCATTTGACCATGTCCATCCCGATCGCCAGATCTGAATATAATTGAGAATTAATGAGGAGAACATTTTCGAGCAGTTGATGCTCAATGAAGACAGTTTAACTCCATAGAATAATTCAAAACTTGCATAGTAGAAAAGTGGGCTGATATTTGTCAAAGGTGAATAAAGTAAGTTTTTAATCTCTTCCAAAATGATTGGCTAAAGTCTTAGAAAGAAACAGTGGATCAAGGAGCACATCTGCTTAGAATAAGTTAACTGGCCTATATTTTTGTTGTAGTCATTATTGTGTTGTTTTTTTCTATGCAAATAAAAAAAAAATGGTGATATAAATATATTGTTTTTCAATGCAATTTTCAAAGTTATAATAGTCCAAAATATTTTTTAAAAGTTTCATCTCTTAGAAATAATGTTTGACAAAAAAAAGTGGGATTGGCCTATAATTTTGTCTTCTCTTCTTTTTCTTTTTCTTCCTCCTTGTGCCATAACTAGCGTGGAGGGGCCTCAATCCAACGCTGCCAGGCCTCACGGTCCCTGCAGAGCTGTTTCAGTTGATGGAGAGCCTACGGCATGGTCTCTTGCCAGTAGGTCTAGCTTCCATTGCTTTTCTCTGGGGTCTTGGTCCTCATCCATCCTACATACAAGGCCGAACCACTTGAGCTGTCATTTCTCTAAGGTGGTTTTTAGTGCGGGGATTTTTAATTCTGCTCTAATCCTCTCATTTTTTATGCAATCTCTTCTTGTTTTTCTTGCAATCCTACGTAGGTATTTTCATTTTCATTTTGGCTTCACTTATACTGCTAATCTGCTTGTCCAGCCTGGATCCAGTATGATAGTGTAGGGGTCAGTTGTTTGGGCTATGCTAATGAACGAACATATGGGGGTCAATTAAAGATAGGTTTCCTTTTATTTTATAGATAAATTTATTATTAAAAATAATATTATTAGATTATCAAATTGACAAATATTAATTTAGCATTTTGATGTTGCTTGATGGTCTATGCTACTGAACATCCCCCCCCCCCATCCAGTACTCTTTGGAAGCTAACATGAGATGAGTAATGTTACCAGCTGTCGGCAATATTTTTCAGACCTGTCAGAGCTTATTTCTCTCTTGCTAAAAGGGGGATTTATGAAGAAAACATTTTCTGTGTTCTATTCCACCATTAGGCATCCTGGGGTTTTGTTTTACATTTTGAATTGATACTGGTACGCTTGGAAGCACCTATGTTCTGTAGGAAGCTAGGTAAGGTAGTAATTAGTAACCCAGGTGTAGGTATAAGAAACCAGTTGATGTGTCTACGTTCTACTGGATGGAAGATCCGAGCATCGTCATGCTGGGAAGGTATTGCATTGCACAAATTTGGGGAATGTGTTTATCTTTCTTTTTTAAAACAGCTTAGTTTTTTATTTCTGTATACACATATATATTTATTGCTGGTCAAAAATTTAGGGCCATCCTGATCCACAATCAGTAAATTTTAAAGCTTAATATCTTTGTATATTTGCATACTTTTCAACATTATATATTGTAAAAGCATTATATTTCAACATTATATATTTTATAACATTATATAAGCTTTTAAATTTACCAATTGTGGGTCAGGGTGGTTCTAAACTTTTGACCTGGAGTTCATATTTATTTTGCTATCAGTATTCATTATTCTCATTATTATCTTCTTAGATTTAGTTCAAAATTAGTTAGTATAAAATATATGAATCAAATTTATTTGTTGATATTAGATAATTTGTACTGAAATTATCTGTAACTTAATCTTAACATTAAAAAAATTATATTGATTTTGTAATTTGGCATCAGGGTGCTAAAAAATCCGTTAAAAATTGATTTATCATCTTATAAATTGATTTTCATCTAATATTTTATCAAATTAATGTAACAGATTTATTACTGCACCTAATCATTAAAATTTAAATTAATAGTTGAATTTTCTTATTTAAAAATTTTTTATTTATTTTTTTTTTTCATGTTTTAGAACAATATAAAGGCAGGAAAAGAATTGGCCGAGAAAACAAGTGCTCCAATTTCAAGCTGTATTGATGATGAAAATAATGATTCAGGTATTGAAATTATGTTGTACTATTTTGTATCACATAATAACATGTCATCATTTACAGTACAAATGTCTGCTGGGTGTTTCCCTCTTAGTGTGAAAACAAAAATTGAGTGAAACTCAACCAAAAATGAAGAAAAAGCTTGTGACTGCACCTTTCTATTCCAATCTATTGCTCATATATGTCAATTCAAAGAATTTTTTTAATCATATATGAGCAACAGATTTTTTTTTTTTAGGACACCACTTTTTTTGCCATAAGAGCTGTGATATCTCCATTTTGTCCAAACATTTTTTAAATTAGAACCACATTTTCTGATTCAGCATTAAACTTTCTATAAAACCAAAGCACATGTAACATTGAATTTTACAAACTTGAAAACTAAAGATTGATCTTCAACTTATTTACAATAGTAACAATTTCCTATAGACTTCAATACTCAACGTTTTTCGAAAAAACAATCCACAAAACTGTAAATATCACAAAAACTTGCAAATTTAACCAGTTTTCGAATAGTATGGTCAAATTAACGATTTTGTGTCGATTTCATGGAGAAATTCACTTTTAAAATCGAAGAAACATGGCGTTTTCATTAGACATACAAATCAGGTATTTGAGTAAATAAGACATTATGATAATCACTTAGCGAAAATCTGTATTTTGAAAAAAAAAACAAAAAAAAAAACGCTTGGAATAAAAAGCATTGAAAAAAATTATTGTTTATTAGAAAATAAAGGAAAACTGTTATATGTGCCAGATCAAAGGAATCCATTATTTTATTAGATTTTCAAAATTCTCCTTCGTTGTTTCGAATACAGCAAAGAAGCAAGAGCTTTCTTTCTCACAGCCCTTACGGTTACAGTCACCCATCACATAGGTAGAAATGGTGTGATATATTTACCCTAACACCTGATTTGTTTGCCAAATAGGAACACCATGTTTTTCCATGTAATCGACATAGAATCATTAATTTGATCATACCATTCAAAAGCTAGAGTAATTTGCAAGTTTTTGTGATTTTTGCAGTTTTGTGGATTGTTTTTTCGAAAAACGGTGAATGTTAAAGTATAATAAGAAATTGTGGTCTTAATTTGAAAAATATTTGGACAAAATGGAGATATTACAGCTTCTATGGCAAAAAAACGTGGTGTCCTAAAAAATAAAACCTTTGAATTATCATATACAGTGGAGTCTCACTTATACGAAAGTCACTTATAAGAAACATTCAGTTATGCAAAGAATTTTTTGTTCCCCAGCGAACGGATAACTATCTTATAACTATTCAGTCATAAGAAGTGTTCACTTATACGAAATATTTTCCGCTCCCCCTCACATTCGTATAAGTGAGACGCCACTGTATCAACAACTAATTTGAATAGAAAGATGCGGACAGCTGCCTTTTTCTTCATTTATGGTCTAGTTTCACCCAAATGTTTTTTTTTACACTAAGAAGGAATCACCCTGTATATTTATATAAGTAAAGACTATTATTATTAGTTGTTTTAACTGAATAGAAGTCAGTCAGTTTTAAACACATTCTTTAGATAAATCTAGTAATAATCAATCAAGTATGATTCCCTACAAAAACTTGTTTTTATTGTTAAAACCTTGTGGCGTATCTTTTACAGTATAACCTCTATTAAATGGTAAATTTGGGGACTCGGACGTTCATTTGTTAAATAGAGGTTTCCATTTCATGGATGGTAATTAAAAAAAATTATATTGCATGAGAACTATTTATTTGAAACAAATACATACATTCAAGTAACTGTATTAAGTACATACTTACATAAAACTGACTATAATATGAAAAGAAAACAACTGGAAATGACTTCAATAAAAAACTATATACATTTATGTTAACTTGATAAAAAAACTATATTCTAATAGCTGAATACATGACTCTATAAAATAATAATTTCAGATAAGTGGATAATATATGACAAATAGTACATGAACCTTATAGGAGAGGGGTGTTTATAAAAATCAGAGTTAAATGAAACTAAGACTTGAAGTAGTCCATTATAGTTTTTTGTTTTTATGACAGAGCACATGTGCATTCAGAACACTCCCAAGCTCGCGTAGTTAGATCCAAGAGCTCAACATTTGACACAGATGCTGTAAACTTCTGAACATTCTCGAGGTAAGAAATGGCTGTCCTGTAGTTAGAAACGAAAATTTGACATTGTTTAACTGGATTCGTGGATGACAATTAGCGCAAATAACAAAATATTTCTGTTTTCAGTGCGCATTAAAAAATTAAAAAACCATAACCATTGTTCCATTATTTCAGTTGTCATCCATGCCTTCTTGTTAAATTTCCAAATGACTGGAAGTTTAGAAATCTCAATATTCTTAAAACACCTTGGTTTGATAGATATCTAAAGGCTTTTGTAGTTTGCCAGCCATACTACCACACAACAAAACCATCAGTCAATCTTTTGCTTTCTTCCCTTCTATACAGGATTCTTCCTTCAGAACTAATGATTTTGTGTAACCACCCCTTTAGAAAAGGGGCCGGTCTCCTCAACATTATACACATCCATGTTTACAATGCAAGTTTTTTTTACCCAGTTGTTAATGAGTTCTTCATCAATGTCTTTTCCTTAACCACTTATCGGTTTCCATACAATATTGTGAAGCTTTTTAATTTTTCTAACCAACCATTTGATGCTTTGAATTTAGTTTCATTAAACTTTTTGGCTTCAGTTTCAGTTTGCAAAATTGGACCTGAAATGGGTAAGTTTTTTGATCGAGCGTTATCAAACCATTCATACAGTAAGTTGTCAATTTTCTCAAAATCAGGAGCCTTTTGTCGTTTTACTAATGAATGTTTTGCACTCATCCTTTCATCCATTATTTTTTATTTATTCTTCAGCACATCATAAATTTGAGTTTTACCTCATGTAAATTTTGATACTATCTCCTTTAGATGCAATTTGTGCTTCTCCCTCAATTCAATAACTTTCACCTTATCTGACAGTGTATATTCTGCAACATTTTAACTAATTACATTTTAAAACACGAACACCATAAGTTTTCCAAAGTGCTACTGATTTGGTAAAAGGTAAAAATGGAAATACCAAGGGAAGGGGAAAGAAAAAAATTTAGGAAAACCTACATAAACATAGCCATTCACAAAAAAAACAAAACAAACAACAATAAGACAAAACAAAAAAAACTAATGATCCCAGGAATTCCAGAAAAAAGAAATATTTTTTTTGGTACTGAGACTTTGCCTATTTATTTAGATATTTCCATTTCCGTTTATTAGAGTTTTTGGATGTTGAAGGTGATATTATTCTCTGAAAAAACCAGGACCTACAAAATTTTCTGTTTGAGGTTTCCGTTATGAAGAGGTTCTACTTATGAGAGGTTATACTGTATTTGTTGCTTTATATATATATATATATATATATATATATATATATATATATATATATATATATATATATATATATACTGATGTAAGATGAAATAGGCTAGTTAAATTGTTTATTATTTTTCAGATGGGTGGGAAACTGTAAAAGTAAGGTCTAAGTGGCGTGACCAAACTGAGTTCAAGCAATCAAGAACTGGTGTCAAGAATTATGGAAAATCATATTATGACTCCAGACACCTGCAGTATATTAATACCACTGTATCAACTGGATTGGGGTATTTCTCTTGATAAATATAAATGTTCATGTACTTGTTTCTTTTCTACCCACCATTTAACTGAATCAGCATCATTTTAATAAAGTGATGAATTGATTCATTTTAAGATTCTCCAGTTTTTTCTCTATAGTCGGTGTTTTAATGTTAGATTCTATTTTGTTTTTTAGAGATCAGGAGAGATTTCCCCCTCTGTAGTTTTTTGGACCTCCATTATCATACCATGGAGGTGAATGGCTATATGACCATTTTATATTTGTAGGCTGAATCCTGCTGTTCTTATTTTCATGTTTTTTCTAAGCCATTTGATGGTCTTTGCCATAAGACATCTCATCAGTCTGGTGTTCCAAGGATGTTCCTGGCATCTGCATGGACATTATCCATCCATCTCATTTTGGGTCATCCGACTCTTCTAATTTGATAAATCGCCTCGATAGTTAATTTTTTTGGAATCTCGTTCTCATTTATCCTGGCGTTGTGCCCTGCCCATCTGAGCCTCCTCACACTGATCCACCTACCTATGTCTGTGTCCTTGAAGAGTGTGTAAATTTCTTGGTTTTTTCTTCTCCAAACATCACCCTCCCGGATCGGACCAAAAATTCTTCTCAAGATCATTCTTTCATAGATTAGAAGCCTATTTTCATCAATCTTAGTCCATGCCCATGCTTCAGATCCATATGTGAGGATCCGACGTACAAGGACTTTGTATAGTCTCACTTTAGTCTTGTTACTTGAGGTACGCATGATGGTATAGAAGGATCAATCCTAATTTAGTCTTGTTGGTTGAAAACCTCCTTTTAAATTGTTTAGCGAGGCCAAAATAACACCTGTTTGCTGCTGCGATCCAATGTATAACATCCATAGTCACTGTGTTTTCTGAATTAATCTCCGACCCCAAGTATACGAAATGTTGAACCCTCTCAAACTTGTATTTTCCAATCTCAATATGCTCATCCTGGAAACGCTCGCTCTGGTCTAGCTGCCATGTATTTAGTTTTTCCTTCATTGACTTCCAGACCAAACTTCTTAGCTGCCTTTTCTAGCTGGAGAAATGAGTCCTTCAGTGCTGGTTGAGATCTGGTAACGATGTTGAGATAGTCAGCGTATCCTAATATCTGCACACTTCTATTAAAAATTGTGCCCGATGTTTGTATTCCAGATTCCCTTACTGCTCTTTCTTCAGCCAGATTAAAAAGCAGGCAGGCTAGCACATCTCCTTGCCTTACTCCAGTACTGGAATCAAATTCTTCTGACCTGTCTGATCCAATCTGCTCCATGCATTTTGTCTTTTTCATCATCATATTGGCAAGCCGGATTAGTTTGGCAGGCATATAGAGGTCATATAGAGCTTGATACAGTTCTCGTTGATCTGCATTGTCATGGGCCAACTTGAAGTCATTAACAGATGATGTTTCGTGATTCCATACTCATGTGCCTTTTCAAGGATCAATCTAAGAGAGAAGATCTGGTCAGTGGTGGATTGTCCTTTCCTGAAGGTAAATCCATAAAATAAATCCATGGTATTAGAAAGGACCTTGTAAGCACAGGGCAGTAGTGTGATGCCCCTGTAATTATTAAAATCAGCCTGGTCTCCTTTTTTTTGTGGATGAGGACTATTGCTCCTTGTTTCCATGCTTTCGGTAGGTCCTCTTCCTCCCATATTGAAATTATTATTTCATAGAGGGCTTTTTTAAGACCTTCGCCACTTTACTTAAGGAGTTCTGCCTGAATTCTATCAAATCCTGGGGCTTTATGATTTTTTTATTTCATTATTGCCTCATCCACCTTTTCATCGTCAGGCAGCTCTTCATCCCTTCCATCATCTCTCCCAAGGCTCATTCTCATCTTCAAAATTTTGTCCATTATTGGTTCCTTTGTAGAGGAGTTCACCGAAGTGTTGCTTCCATCGGTGTAGGACAATATTCTTTTCAGTTAAGAGCATACCATCTTCTTTACACGATTTTGTTCTCGGTTTAAAGGTTGCTCTTCCTTCATTTACTCTCTGGAAGAACAAGTGTGTATTATTAGATGCTCTAAGATATATTCTCCATCTTCTTGCTCTCCCAGGCTCTCTTTTTTCTTTGATGGATCCTCTCAGTTATTCTGCACTCCTTGTTTGTTTGAAAGACTGTCTGGTGCATCTCTGGATCATCTTTCTATAAGATTCATTTTTCAAAGATGTTACTTGGCAGTATTCTTCATCAAACCAGCCCTTATTAGATTCTCTTGTTACAAGGCCCAGTATTTCTTGAGCAGTGTTGTTTATAACATGTGAGCATGCTTACCACCTGTCATCTATGCTGCCACCGCCGTTACTGAGTGCATTCATCAGGAGCCCTTTAACTTATCAGTGTTGTAAAGTCCTCGACCCTTTGTTCTTGTCATTTTTACTGTTGAAATCTTGGCTCTGGTCTTTGCCACACTCATATAACGATCTGAATCAGTATTCGCCCCTCTGTAGGTCTGTAAGTCAATCAAATCTGACTTGTGGCTCGCGCTTATTAGAAGGTGGTCAATTTGGCTCCTGGTCCTTCCACTTGGCGATACCCAAGTGGCCTGATGGATCCTTTTCTTCTTGAAAAAAGTGCCACCAATTACTAGTCCCTTCGAGGCTGCAAAATTAACCAGTCTATTGCCATTGTTATTGGACAACTCATCCATGCTGAAGGATCCTATGGTTTGTTTATATGCCAGCTCCTTACCTATTTGTGCATTCAAATCACCAAGGAGATTCTTCACATCATTTCTTGGACATTCATCTTGGGTTTTATCCAGATTGTCTTAAAACGAATCCTTGTCTTCTTCGCTGGACACTTCAGTTGGGGCATGACAGCTAATTAGACTATAGTTGAAGAATTTACCCTTAATTCTTATTCTGCATAACCTCTGGTTTAAGGGATTAAAATCAATAACAAGTTAGCGTGCTGGTCCACACACAAATAAACCCTGTCCCAAAGGAGCGCTGGGTGTCATGGCAATTATAATACAGTTTGTGGTTTTTCCTTTCCATAATTCCCTTACCCAGCCATCGGATTTCCTGAATTGCTGCAATATCTATGTGGTACATATCTATCTGTGAGAGCAGCGCCCGAAGAGCTCATAATCTGTTCAGGGATAGAAGGTTCCAAAAAGCTAGCATTAGGTCATAGTGATGGTTCCTGGGTCGTTTCCAAATAGACAGTTCGACTTCTTTACTTTTTGAAGATTTTTTGATAAATAAAGTTTAGAGGGAGTGGGTTTTCAGCCACTGCCCCTGAGCCAGATGGAGGGACTGCCTTATTGGAGCATCCTGCCTCCAATGAAGAAGGCTTTCTAGGGGAGGTGACCCTAGAGTGTGTAGTGTATCTGACCTTTGTCTGTAGTTTAGGAGTGTGTGTAGTGTGCTGTATACAGTGTACTGTGTGTGAATGTCAGTGTAAGTGTTCCCCCAACCTGGAGGATCAGTGGCTGATTGCAGTCTAACGACTGGGCAATGGGGTCGCCACATCCCTATGTCAACAGAACTCTTATCTCTCTTGCCAAAAACTGGGACAGAGGAAGAACATTTGTTCTCATATTCTTCTACTGTCGGGTACCAGGCATTCTGCTGTATTTTCCCATCTTGATTTGGTATTTTTAAGCTTACAAACCTTCAATTCATATGAACAACTCTTTTAACTCCAGTTATTCCCTGCCTGACCAGGGTTGATGTGATACATTGGTCACCTCACAGATAGCCTACCCCACTGTCTATCTCCAATAACAACTCTCAGTGTACTGACTTACATAGTTCTGCTTCAATATCACCCTGCAGTCTCATTCCATATATTTTGAAATTAATGTTGAAATGAGAATTTTATACAAATCTTGTATTTTTTTTCTCAACTCTTCTCTATTTGCTTAATGTTGTCCTGATCAGTGTTATCAGGCTTATGAGGATGTTGAATTGTCTTAATGCTGTTCTCATGTAGTGTATGGACACTCCTAATCAGTATTATCTTTAACTGCATTGAAATCCAAGTACAAGTGGTGTACAAATGTGTTAAGGGGGCTACACACTATCAACCTGGTTGTCAACAGTGTTGAGGTTGTTGCTCATACACTAGAATTTTAACTGTCAACCTGCCCACAGATGCTCAACACCGTCTTCAACATTGCAAGTTGTCGACAAGGTTGACAACCAGGTTGATAGTGTGTAGCTCAGCCCCCTTTATACACGTTCCCTTTCTAAAATCATCTTAAGACCAAATATCTAGGCTGTTATGGATTTGCCTTTTCAGAAGCTCAATAGGATATATTTTTTGCCCTTGTATGTTCTTTCGTCATCATTAAAGATATCCTTAGCACAATTAAGTCACCGCTGAGCACATCTTTCTCCTCTGAAAGGTTTTTATTAAGCACAGTAGCTTGTCTCTTGCTAATACTGCAATACAATATTTTATTCCCATGTGTTGTGATATCTATCTTTAGTCAGAGTGCTGGCTAAGGGCACCTGGCAGGCGAGAGGAGTGGGAGCAACATTGCTCCTTTACCTAACCCTCACACGGGTTCGCCCGGTTTTTGCTGAGATTTTTCTCTAAAATTTTTACTGCAGCTTTGGCATTTTATGCATCATATTCATACTATAATAATTTGTATTGTTTTATTTTTTGTTCATCTAATAACTAAATTTTAAATATTTTGGTCCAATCTCAAACTAATGTATTTTTTTTTCTTAATTTTCATTTAATATTGTTTTTAAAATTTTTATTTTTAATATGCACAAAAAAGGTCTCATAGCCAGAGACGATTATTCATTTTCTCTTTTCATAATTGTTCTTCTTAAGAGACTCAGTCCCAGAGTAAAGTTTTTTTTGTTCTATGTAATTATAAGTAATAAAATTAAATGAAAGAAAAAAGATATCAATGCTTTTTAAAAATAAATTGTGGAAACACTGTCATAATTTATTACTTTAGTTTTTTATGTATTTTCATATTTACAATATATTTTACATATGAAATAAATTCAAAATTAATAATACCAAAAAACATTATTCAGGAGGAAGGGTGAAAACTTCATCATCTTCACTCATCTCGTCAATACCACTGCTGCTACTTTTTTCTGATAAGTGGATTATCATTTCTCAACTTTTTTCTAATTTAATGCCATCTAATTCAGCTTGCAATTTAATTACCTGCTGTGTATTTTTCACAACATTTGACAATTCTGCACTTGATATTAAATTACTTTTTTCATTAATTAATTCAATCACATCATTCAAACAAAACGTGTTGGTTTTATATGCAACAAATCCCTTTATTTGTGCCCGTATCATTTCAATAGGATTGAAATGACAATGGTAGGGGGGCAAGCGCATTATTTTGTGTAGGGTTGCCATAACAGTCTAGGTACTGACCGGGACACAAATCAAAACTCAAGAAAATTAGTAAGTACTAAGTGTTCCACCGTGTCTGATATGAACTTAACAACGGATATTGACAAACTGAAGGGAGTTGAGAGTATGGAGTAAGGAAAATAAAGAGTGCCAACTTAACGTTACGAAACAAGAAAGCGTTCCCTGTGATCTGGGGGCGCAGAGCTGCAGACGCATAACATCAAATTTCACTCCAGGAATAATAACTACACCGAAGATATATTCCACTGAATTTTACACCGCTGAAGGGATTAACCAAATATACCGTAATTACTTTATATTCTCAGACTGGGACATATGATGGGTCAACCAGGACGACAGGGACAGAATTTCTATACCGCTTTCTATTCCGAATTTCTGTACATGTCCCGGTATACAGGGACGTATGGCAACCCTAATTTTGTGGCCATGTCGTTCTGCTGTTTCATCTATTTCATATGTTGGGAATCATGGTTTTATATATTTGACTAAGTCATGAAGTTCCTATTTATACATATGTTTATCAAATTCGGTATTTTTGGCTGTAAGCCATTCAACAATATTCCCTTTCGTCCACGCTGAAGTGAAATATTTGTTGCGTTGTCCATTTCGTGTGACTACTATTAACCCACGTCTCATCCAACCAACCATATGATGTCTTCGAATGGCACCTGAAGAATTTTTCTCAGAAATTGGCCCCTCCAAGCTACAACATCACATATTTCTAAATGAATTTTTTGGTTACCAGTGAACTTTTTCCATTTGAATCCAAGTTTCTTTAAATCCAGCCTTAATGTTGTGAATGTTACAGTAAAAAGTTCTGCCTCTTTCAATGAAGTAAGGAGATGCTGTATTGTTGGATATTCTTTTCTCTCATAATAAGAATATATGTGCCTTTTAATTGCAGCTTCTTGAAAAGAATCTAAAGTAGATTTAGGTCTCGGCATTGGTTTACGTTTTCCTGGAGTATGGGGCGGCTGATCTCCTTCAGCTGTCTTCATTTTTTTCTTTGCTAATCTCAAAACTGTCCTTTTTGAAACATTAGTGATGGCCACCATCCTTTCCACCACCTTACTGAAAGGAATAGTGGGAGCGTTGAATGCTTTCTCCTTCTCAAAATATTTTTGGACACTTATTACCATTTCTCGAGCTTGCAAAGTGAGCACCTTACGATTTGATGTGCTGTTTTCCCCTGAAATTATATGACATAGACCTAAAAAACAAAAACACAGTGCGACCTGTATGAGAGGCAAAACTATAATGATCCTCTCCTCTCCTAACTATAATGGATAGGACTGGCAACCCTGCTCTACTCTCATTGGCCTTGACCTGCCATGCCTCCCTCCCTCCGCTTTTCCCCAAGTGTCATAAACCAGCGCTCAGACTATGATTGATGATATGAGCATTATGTAAATAGTGATATGAATCTGCGTTCACCCCTCATTATACATGGACGTCAGAAAGCTGATCTGCTTTTTGTCAATAACAATGTATTTCATTTTATGTACTTTCATTTACACTTTTAGAAGTTCATGTGCCTTAACAATTGGTTTTATGCACAAAAAGAGAGCTTCCTATAATCAACTCTTTTGAATTCAATCTAATATTGTTACTCTTTTCTACTTAATATTTTATTTATTTAACATTATCTCTAAGTTTAATACTTGCACCTAAAAGGGGACATGCATCCTTTAGCATTGCCCCACCTTTAGGGATATGACTAGAACTTTGTATATAGTTTTGAAAAGGTGACTTGAAAAATACCAAATATGAAAAATGCCTTTTCTTGCAAAAGAAAAAATAAATAATAAAAGAAGTAACTTGTATAAGGGTAAAAGATATGATTGTTTCAATATTAATATTTTTCAATTTAAAATAGTGGATTTAGTTGTTGTTTTTTATAACATATTTTAATATTGTGTTACTAAAACATTGAAAATTGCTTTGAAAAAAACAAACCCACATTTATCTATTGTTTACATATTGAAGTAAATATATCATCAATTTAATTGATAAACTTTTTTTTTTTTTTAGTAAAACAATAGCATGTGATTCTGAAAGTTCTATTAAGCCATCTGGCTCTGATGGAGAGTCAGTAGTATCAAAATCTATTGATGATAAAACATTTAAATCTAAACCCAGGAATATCCAAGGAGGTAACATAATTGAGAAAAACTTTGAAAATGAAAAATGTATTAAAAAAGGAAGACGCAATTCATCTAATTATGGTAACAAAATCCAAGATTGTGCAGAAAATAAGCAGGTGAATATTTTTTTTTTTTTTTTTTTTTTTTTTTTTTTTTTTTTTTTTTTTTTTTTTTTTTTTTTTTTTTTTTTTTTTTTTTTTTTTTTTTTTTTATGAAGTAATATGATTTTTCTTTATTATTATGGTTATTGTATGTTTGTTTGTTATCTATAAACAGAGATTTCACCAAAATTAAAAGTTTAGTATTTAGAACTGTTGGGTGGTAGACTGTGATAATTATTGATCTCAGTATTTCGGTCAAGGTCTTCATGTAATAAAAACAAAGTAAACAATTTTTTTTTTTTAATGTTTCAGCCTAACTTTATATTTATATAGATATAGGTCGTAAAAGATTTTTCTTTAATTTGGTCAATCATATAGATGACTTTTAGTTCTGGAAATTTGCTATATTAGTGACAATATAGACTGTGCTATTGGGCTGATTTTCTAAATTTGTTGACATAATGTTGTCCTCATAGAAGTTATGTTATTGTTGTTAAAAGTTTTAATGACTTGTTAATGTTTATTCATACAATTAGTAGTTACTAAAACTTAATGTTTCTACGAAAGACAATTGGTAAAACTATTTAGTTATTAGATAAAACTAATAGTTTTGTTAAGTCTTTCATCTGAAATCAATGAATTATCAGTGCCAATGGCTTCATAATTTTACATCTATA
Source organism: Euschistus heros (assembly GCA_003667255.2). Classification (NCBI taxonomy): domain Eukaryota; kingdom Metazoa; phylum Arthropoda; class Insecta; order Hemiptera; family Pentatomidae; genus Euschistus; species Euschistus heros. The sequence goes on along the minus strand of RCWM02000210.1, from coordinate 450,886 downwards.
ATATGTTACTCCAATACACTGTGGTGTTCAAAAGTTCCTGGCCAACCCAAAATTTCATCTTGAATTTCATTTCATATGTTTTTTAATTTAAATTTTGGTTTAATTTAGGATTTGATTAAGAATTAAACAGTTATCTGTAAAAGAAATGCACTAATTTAAAGGAAATTAACAAAAACAAACATATTTGCCAATGATAGAAAATAATTTTTTCAACTTTTAATAGTTTTAGGAGATTATTCTACAGTTTTTTCTGTAAATTATTACTAGACTACTTTTACTAGATTTCGTTGCTATACCTTTGGCAGAAATAACAGCTGAACACTGTCAGCACATCAAATTTATGAAGACCAGAATTCTGTCTTGTTGAGTAGACTGCCTGTGTTCGGTGACTTTTTGATAAAGTTCATTATAATTTTGGGATTTTACAGTTTTCAAATGCCTTATCACTTCCTGCCATAAATGTTCTATTGATTTAAGGTCCGAACTGTAAGCTAGCTATTCCAAAATGTTCCCTTTTTTTTTACTGGAGCCACCAGACTATAGTAGTCTATAGCTGTAACTATATAATAATAAATATATAATAATAATATGTTTTTTATTGTTATTGTATTTTAAAATGCAACAGAGGCCTTTTTTTTTCTTTTTTTTTTTGCAATAAATTGTTTTGCAGTTTATTGCTGTACATATTACTAGCCATATGTTAGTTTATGAGCACGAAGGTTCCAAAACCAATAGCTGAAAACACCCCACACCATTACATTTCTACCATCAAACATAACAGTTGGTATTTACTATTGAACATTATTCCTTGCACATCTATATCTTCTTATATACTGTCTCCCATCACTAACTATCAAACTGAATTTTGTTTTATACAAAAAGGCCTCATTTTTCCACTTTTTAGAAGTCCAATGAAAATACTCACGGGCAAATTCAAGGTTGGGCTCTCTGATTTTTCTTGGTGATGAATGATTTCTTCTCAGTGGCTCGGCTGTATAATCCACACACATGGAGGCACCCAATGACAGTTACTCGGCTGACACTAGTGATGTATAGGCGCCTTAATTTATCAGAAATGTCATTGGTACTCTTCTTATGGTTCATTTTCGAAAGTCTAATAAGGGCTCTATCCATATTTTTGAGGTTTTCCTTAGCCATCCTTTCCTTAATCAATCCTCTAGGCCATTACTGCCACAACTTTAACATAGGAATGCACTAATTATTCATTTAATGCTAACTCACTACGAGAAATGTCTTGGGAGGATTAACCTTCCTCTGAGAGAGAGAGAGAGAGAGAGAGGATTCTTTCTCAAAGCTGAGGGCTGGTGTGAGGAGATATATTGATAGCCCCTGTGCAAAGCACAAACTGAATTAGATTAGCTCATATTTAATCCTCAGCAAACAGTCACAACAAGGGTGGCAGGAAAGTAATGATTATGAAAAGCCTCAACTGTAAACAAGACAATACTTACAGGTTAGCGAAAGGTATGTTGTTAGTGGTGTATTAGCTACTAGGATTAGCCCATATATTATCACTTTGAACAGTGTTAAAATGAGACCAATTATTTAGAAAATTTTAAGTAACCAGAAAGTTTTCAACACTATATATTTTTCAGTAGTTATATAGTGATTCTTTAAATTATGATCTATTTTCTTTGTTGATATAGACTGAAAGTATGTTTAGTGGTGAGAACACTGAAAAAATCGATCCCAATGAGATGTATTCTGCATATATGCAGTATATAAACAGTACGTTTTGTCTTTTCTGTTTTATTCTTCTTATAATGTTAAGTGTTTATTTGGTAATATTGTTTTAATTTTGTTTTAAATAGATGTTGATGAAGAAAATAAAGATTCTCATTCCAAAAATGACAAGTCAATTTTACATCCTGATGCTGGAGAAGGTAATTTATTTATTTATTAATTTATACTGTTTCAGTCTGGAAAGCTTATTTTTGAAGAAAAAAATAATCTTGTTAATGTTGAATAGTTTGTAGACAATTTATCATGATTATAAAGTAAAAATATCATAATAATCTAATTAAAATGTACTTATATTGTTTTTATTTTATTATTTCAATTATTTATTGGCTGAGAAGTTAATAAAGATGTAGGTTGTTGGAGTATGCAGTCATAGATACACAGCAATTATAAATAAATTTTAATTTATAGTGCCGACGTTTCAACTTACATTCATCAGGGCTTGAAGAAAAACAAACAAAAAGATATGACAAATAATTCAGCGAGTATTAAAAAATATAAGAAAAGACTAACATTATGAAAATAAAGACAATATAAAAAGGCAACATGATGACAATACATAAAGACAATTGATTAAAAATAAAATTGTATAAATACATATATATATGGATAAAATGTTGACTGTTGTTATTACTTGTTATTGTTATATGACTGCTGAATGTTTAGTAAGGTTCTTGAGGTTCAGTCAATAAATAAAAAACAACTATTTTGGCAATGTTTCGAGACTATATTGTTCTCATAATCATGCCCTACAGTGAAAAAACAGGTTACAATAAAATTATATAAGTTATACAAGTTATTTCAAAACATAAAGTTAGCTACAGTATAAGTATATAACAACATGTGTTAGTATAATAAAAATATATATAATTACAGAATATATAGGAGTATGAAGCTACTTAAAATGCTACTAGTGGTTATGGAATAGACTAACAATTCTAGTACACAACTAACCTATAGGAATTTTGAACAAACAGTTACGAAGGTTAGTTGTTTTTTATTTATTGACTGAACCTCAAGAAGCTTACTAAACATATATATACACATATACAGGGTGTCCCGAATTTAAATGGCAAAACTTCAGGAACTTATAGGGGACCGAAAAACTAAGGCCAAAATTCCTGTACAGATTTGCTCGTTTTTGCTTAGTTTTAGAGAAAATCGCAAAAAAAGAAACAAAACAAGTTTTCATTTTTATACTTATTTATTTACATTTATATTTAAGTTATGTTCTTTTTAATGTAAATATTGCTCAAAATGTTATCCTCTTGCACCAATGCAAGCATTACATCTAGCTCTCAGTTGATAAATTGCAGCTAAACATTGTTCTGATGATATTTGGTGCACTGCATCTATGATTCGGTCTCTTAATTGCTCTCTTGAGTTAATTGACACCGAATAAACTTTCTGCTTCAAGGTTCCCCATTCGAAGAAATCCATGGGTGTCATATCAGGTGATCTGGGTGGCCAAGGTACTACTCCTCCATGTCCAATCCATCGTTGTGGATAATTTATATCCAGCTAAGCTCGAACAACTCTGCTATAATGAGCTGGACATCCATCGAGTTGGAACCACATTTCAATCCGCTGCTGTAAGGAAATGTCATCTAAATAATTAGGAAAGTCATTCTCCAAAAAATGTGTAAATGTGATACCGTTCATTCTTCCAGGTAAAAAATATGGTTCCACCAGTAATCTGTTCCAAATTCCAAGCCAAACGTTAATAGCAAATTCATGCTGAAACCTATTCTTTCTAATAGCTCTGGGATTTTCAAGAGCCCATACATGATAATTTCTTTGATTAACAATTCCTCCTCTTGTAAAGGTACCTTCATCGGTCCATATAATTTTTAATGGAAATAAATTATCATCGCGAATTTTGTCAAGAAACCAGTTACTAAAATTCTATCTCTTGACATAATCTTGAGGTAATAAATTCTGAACTTTTTGAAGATGGTATGGGTAGCGATTATCACCTTTCAAAGTTTGCCATATTGCTTGCCGCGATATTGCTAATGCAGCAGATGCTCTTCGGATGCTAGTCTCAGGATTGTCATCGAAGTGGCGTTGGACTTCTTTGATAATCTGCTCTTATTGCTGCCTGGAATTGGTCTCCTTCATTACGTATTAAGAATGACCCAGTCTCTCGTAGTCTATTAAAAGTTAACGAAAAGACTCGTCGATTAGGCACTCTTCTATTTGGAAATCGGTGAACACACTCCCGCACCGCTTCTAAAGCATTACTGTTATGCCAGCAGTACACACTCGCCGAGGCGCTCGTCAACGAGGCCACCCGAGCCAAGCAGAAACGAGCTGTGTACACGAATGGTGCAAGTACACACTCGCCGAGTCGCTCGTAGATGAGGGAAGGCGAGCTTTGTAAAACTTGAGTTGTTCAGTTTTATAAGCTAAAGCTAGTGTTTTATTGGAAGCTTATGAAGATGGATCTGAGGGTTCTGGTTACAGTAGTTGCAGCTATTGCTGGCTACGCATATTATAAGTATGTGTACATTGTAACCACGAAAAAAAACAAAAAAAAAATGGAGATGGATTACAACATTCATCGGAACAGGAGTGGATAAATCCAGATTTGTTTGATATTTTCTGATTGGTTTTTTATTTTAAGCAAATTTTCGAAGAAAATTTAGCTACTTTAATTAACTACTTAGAATTTCTCTAATTAGAAGATGTAAAAACCCACTAAAATAACTTTTTAAGATTTCATGATTTTATTCATTGCTTTTATATATGTATATTATACATTATATATATATATATATATATATATATATATATATATATATATATATATATATATATATATATATATATACTTTTTTTTTTTAAATATGAAAAATATATTGGCTAAATGAATAAAATAAATTGTCTAAATCAGGGGTTCCCAAACTTTTTTGTACCACGCCCCCTTTTGTTGAAATGAAAGCATCTCGTGCCCCCCCCCCCCCCCATAACAATAAATTGTATGGGCCTAGGAACAAAACAAAAACAAATAAAGTGTTAAATTAAAAACAACCCCCACCATAACAATAAATTGTATGGGCCTAGGAACAAAACAAAAACAAATAAAGTGTTAAATTAAAAACAAAACATTTATTTATACTGCCATAAGATACAACAATATCAGTTTTCATAAAATACAAAAATTATTAATAAAAGAAAAATAGATTAGGTTGGTTAGTGAGATGGATGGGCTTGCATTTTCTTTACTAGTATGCCTATTCGTGGCTGAGTTTTAGTAAGTGTGCAACGCAAGTCACTAGCAACATCAAGTTTATTCTGATACTTTGTTTTAATTGCCACAAGTGTTGAAAATGCCTTTTCGCACAAATAGGTGCTTGAAAAAGGCAAATATAAACGAAGAGCTTCCCGTGATAAACTAGGATACACTTTGAAATATTTTAACCAAAATGAAGGTTTGTCCATTATATCAAAGTTGTATTTGGCAGAGGAATCATGTTTTATTTCCAAAGCATCTTCTTGAAATGATTCAGGCTGGGAGTCTATGTTGACATGGAATGGGTCAGTTGACATTCTGTAAATACTATCTTCACAAGTGTTTGGGAAGTATATCTGGAACTCTTCAATTAGGCTCTCCAAATGGTTTGATATTTGGATTTTCAAACTAGATCCTTCATAAATGTCCTTTAAGCCTGTATCTTTTGCGATTGATTCTACTTTAGGGAAATTTGAATAATTGCAGGCGTTCGCTGATATTTTACGCCTTCAAAGTTGCAATTTCTCAATATACATCTTGATCGGATCACGATGAGTCACTAAATTTGAGTCTCCACCCTGCAGTTTTAGGGTATGGCTGTTCAACGAGTCAAAGATGTCTGACAAATAATCCAATGTTACTTGGGTACAAGGTTTTTTGAAGGCCACGCTTAGTTCATTTTGCTTTTGATTGTCCAAGAAGGTGATTATTTCATCTGGAAGCTCAAATAATCTTGCCAACATGTTTCCTTTTGAGAGCCATCGTACTTCTGTATGAAATAGCAGTGTTTTGTGATCACTTCCTAAGTCTTCACAAAGAGTTTTAAACAGTCGAGTATTCAACGCACTGTTTTTATGTAATTCACTACTTTAATACACAACTTTAAGACAGCGTTGAGTTCATTTGGAAGGGTTTTGTCGATGTATAAAACAATGTATCCCAGTCACATCAGCATTTTTCTCTCTTACTAATTGCACAAAGCCTGAGCGAGAACCAAGCTATCTGTACATACACCGATCAGTTTTTGCCAAGAGAGTTCATGTTTGTCAAAAAAGTCTGACACTGCTTTCATAATATCAGTAGCTTTTTTCGTGGTACATCAGTAGCTTTTAAAATTTAGAATTTTAGAAAGACTACCAAATTTAATTTAATGTTCCCCTTATCTCGCCCCCCCCCCCCCGACATGTCCTCACGCCCCCCTGGGTAGGGGCACCCCCCAGTTTGGGAACCAATGGTCTAAATGGAATCTAGTAAATAAATAGCCAATAAGGAATCTTTTTTTATCTCTAGTTCTTAGTTAATCTTTTTTTTAATTTAGTTCCTTAAATAGTAAGAAACTGCAAATTGTATGAAGGAAGCGTTGAAATGTGATTAACAGAAACTTAGATGTGAATTACAGAAGTGCCTTGCCATTCGCAGAAATCTGAATCCTGAGCTTAGGCGAGTGTGTACTGGGTCGGTTCGCCTCGACACCTCGTTTCCTCTCGGTCCTTTGACTCGTGCCCAGAGACCAACTTTTTTTGGAGCGCTGCCGAGCCGAGCAGAGCTAAGGCGAACTAACACGAGGTGACCCAGTACACACTCGTGTTCGCCTGCATTCGTCTTGCCTCAGCGAGTGTGTACTGCCGTCATTACAGAAACCATACACAAAAATCATATCAGTGTATTCAACATTAGAATATGTATGCGGCATTGTGGCTGATTCTATTCACACAAAAATATCTGAGTAACTGACTGAAGACTGATTTAGGAATTATAATCCTAGAAGGAAGCCAAAATGTAAACAAATAAAAGAATGTAAAGGATAATAATAAGTATTTACATATCTCACTGCCTAGCCTGACGAACTTTGAAAGGTGATAATCACTACCTGTAACATTTTTGTTTTGTTTCTTTTTTTGCAATTTTCTTTAAAACTAAGCAAATACAAGCAAATCTCTAAAGGACTTTTTGTCTTAGTTTTTCGGTCCTCTATAAGTTCCTGAAGTTGCCATTTAAATTCGGGACACCCTGTATATCTGGTCTCTCATAATATATATATATATATATATATATATATATATATATATATATATATATATATATATATATATATATATATATATATATATATATACATTGTAATGTTCTTTTTAATTATAAAGTTAATTAATTTTCTTACTTGTATTTAATTAATTGTCAAAATAAATTTTTAATTTTAAAGTTATCTTTCTTTGTTTAATTTAAATTTGAGGGAATATCAAGGATTGAGCTTTTCAAAGATCGTGATTCTGACTCAAGAATATATTTTAAAAACAAAATAAATAAAAACATTTTATACCAGATTACATATAGCATTTGACACATTATTAATCAATATACCTTCCATCTTCAAAACAATTATATATCTTCATTATTCAATTTGTTCATCAACTTCTCCCTCATGTTCCAACTTCCTTCTAACACTTCTTCATAAGTCTATTTAAACACTCATCACATAACTATAATGTTTAAGTAATTTATTAAATCTTCACACATGTGACTAACGAAAAATCACTAACATAATATGGAGATGTTGACACCTCGAGCATCCGGACAAGAAGAAGGTCTCAACACAGGAACTGCGCGCTCAAAACACGTTATGGACAAATCTAGACCTTCACGGTCTTCATCTTTACTACGTCTTAACGACTTATCTCTTAAAATACAATAGAACCTAATTTTTACATTACAAAATCAATTAGCAATTTTATTTAATATTTTACGTACCTTATTTCAAATTTATAAACAAAAATTACGTAATAATTAGATCGGCGGCGAACTCTCGCTGGCACCAAATTCAAACTTGCAACGATCTGAATTGAGTGCAAAGCTGCAAAGACATCAGCTTCTACCCTTGGTAGCCATGACTAATAAAAAAACAATTTACACAATAAACGTCTATCTTGTCCCTAAAATGAAACAGTACTGAGGATAAGCGAGGATAGGGTTGAGATAGACTGATTTGTACATTTATAGGAAACTTTGACTTATAGAGCTTCCCGCCTGAGAAAATTTGACTTATAGAGTCTCGGGAGTTGTGTGGACATAATTTTACTTTGAGTTAACGATTGTTGGTACGAGCAAACGAATACGAATACAATTCATTGAGAAATGGGGTTCACTACAACTTACAAAGTTTTTTGACTTTAGTATAATAAATATAAATGTATATTGTAGTGGAAAGAAAAAGGATAAGGGGGCAGATTAGAAGAAAAATTAAAGTTAGCATAAACTATACATAACAATTAAATTTATAAATTTAAAAGTTGTATAATTTATTTTTTATTTTTAAATTTAATTGTTATGTATAGTTTATACTAACTTTCATTTTCCCTCACATCTGCCCCCGTATTCTTTTCCTGTTCTCTACTATGTATGTTTATGTTTATTTTACTATTTATGCCTTAATCTTCATCATTCCTTTATTGCTATATCTAATTGTTATGTTTTATGAATATTTATTTATCAACTATATTGTCAACTTCCAACTGTTATTCTTTATTTATGTATTTACTCATTACCTTATCTACTTATCTTTTGTCATAATATCTTTTTTATCTTTAAATAACAAAATATTTTTTCAATTTTATTTTTAATTTAATTGTCTTTATGTATTGTCATTATGTTGCTTTTATATAGTCTTTATTTTCATTCTGTTATTCTTTTCTTATCTTTTTTAATACTCACTGCATTTTTTGTCATATCTTTTTGTTTGTTTTTCTTCTAGCCTTGTTCATTGTTGGCTTGCAATGTAAGTAGAAATGTCGGACTGTAAATTAAATTTTATTTATAATTGCTTTGTATCTATGACTGCATACTACAACAGCCTACATCTTTAAAATGTATTTAGTAATAATTGTCAGTTCCCATCAATCATTATTAATTAATTTCATTAAATGGTGTGAACCAAGTAATATAGAAGCTTCTGTTAAATCAAAAATAAATATTTCAAAGAATGTATACATATTTACTCATAATTACAGATTGTTGCTATTGATGCAAAAAATCTTTTCTTAATACTTGAGGAATAGGGTGGATAATAGTGATTTAATAGGTGGAATTTAAAAGTGGGGAGATTATTGGAGAAAGTAATGAAATTTCATAGGAACAAGAATTGGATTAGGAAAAATCTCTAGAATTTTTTTGTGGGAACAAATAGATGATTTAAACTGTAGCTGATCAGAGTTGTATAATGGCTGTTGGGGTTGAATAGTTTGGCACAGAAAAGAAGCCAGCAAATATTTGCAATGGATAGGAGAGTAGAGCCACTTCATCTTTTAATAAAATAGAGGGATGGAGTTATCCGTTAAGATCCCTAAAATAAATTGTATAAAATTATATATAATTTGTACATAAGATCTAATAGTTAAATTATTAGTAATTAGTGGTGGTTCAGAAATACTGGTCCTGTTATTTTGTAACAGGTATGGACTGACTGAACAACATCCCTGTTACCGATATTTAGAAGTAACAGGGACGAGATACTTGCATACTTACTTCAGTACTTGTAATAACATTCATACCTATTACCTTCTAGCTGTGTACTACCCAAGACTAGTATTTCTTACTTGTCATCTCTACCTGTTACCAGATAATCGATATGCCACTTAGCCCTCATACATTAACAGCAACATACGCTGATAATACAGCAATATTAACTAGACATTAAGACCCCACCATTGCATCATTAACTCTTCAACACCACTTAACAATACTACAAGACTGGTTTAAACAATGGAAAATAAAACTAAAGTACACCAAATTACAGCACATAACCTTTACATTCAGACAAGACTCTTGTCCACCTGTCTTCATCGACAATCAACCCATACCACAAACAAACGAAATTCATTACTTAGGACTTACATTTGATAGAAGAATGACCTGGGGCCCACATGTAAAACAAAAACGTCTCAGTCTAACTAACAAGGGGAGGACACACTCAGTCTCTCACGGATCTTGTTGGCAATTTTTTTGGAGGTTCCTGGTCAAAAAATATTAGACACGTATTTTGCCGTTCCGACCAATGGGCCCTAGAAGCCGAGAAAAAAAATAAAATAGCATTAAACTAATTTATTTTTTATCTCGAGTTTAAAAAATGATATCGACATGATTCTTGCACCAAGATTTTCAGTTTTGATTGCGAATTAAAGGAAAAATACAGTCGCTCCATAGATTTTTTTTTTTTTTTTTTTTTTTTTTTTTTTTTTTTTTTTTTTTTTTTTTTTTTTTTTTTTTTTTTTTTTTTTATGGTGGCACCTCAGCCTTGAGGCTCATTGTGCCTATACCTTTTATCCTGTACTATTTTAGTACAGTCCTAGTGTTTTCATGTACCCTATAATCCTAATAGGGTCTATGTCCACACTTGGATCTAGGATGATTTCTTCCCCAAAATGAAGAAACCTTCTCCTTGCCAGCATATCGCATTTGCATATAATGTGGTAAGGCGTTTCATCCTCCCTGTTGCAGAATCTGCAGTTCGGTGAGGTCTAGATTTTCATTATGCAGAGATGTTTGTTTAATCTGCAATGCCCTGTATACATTTCTGTCAGGTATTTGAGCTTGGCCCTGTCAAGATTAAGAAGTTGTGTACTTCTTTTCTTGCAGTGCCCTCCCAGAAACAGTTTTGACTGTCTCAGTTGTTCCATTTGCCAGTTTTGAGAGGCGATTCCGTTATAGAGCCTTGCAATTTCACTTTTCGCAAGGCTCCAGGCTATGCCACAGATAGGCTCGGGAGCAGTGCGAATGCTGTCCGAACCTTGTCTGGCCAGTTCATCAGCCTTATCATTACCTGTTATGTTCGAGTGTCCTTTCACCCATTCTACCCAAATTCTGTTATCAACAGCTAGCCTGTTGAGGTATAATTTGCAATCCTCAACAAGCTTGGATCTGGTTATAGCATTCCTCAGAGCCCCCAGGGCAGCTTGACTGTCTGAGTGAATCTTAATGGTTCTGTTCTGTGTTCTATCTCCTATTAGTTGTTGAGATTGCCATTACCTCAGCCTGGAATACCGAGGTATACTTCCCCAGGGGGAGAGATGTGCTCCTATTGTCGCTCGATCTCCATATTCCTGCTCCTGAACCTTTCTTGGTTAGGGAGCCATCGGTATAGCAGTTGATACCATTGCATTTTTGGTGTTGCTTCCCGATGTCTGTTTCCACGTTGAAGGTAATCTCAATGTGTTTCTTTATCTGGAGGTCTGAGTTCATTTTGAGCACCTCTATTCCCTCCATTTTATTTAATAGCTTCTTGTGCCCATCTCTTCTAGATGGTTCAAAGAGCAATCCTTGTTTAACAAGTTTATACATGGAAAGCATAGCTCTCACTTCTACCTCCAACTGCAATGACCTGAGGTTTAGTATAACCTCCATTGCCGCAGTTGGAGTGGTTCTCATGGCTCCTGTGATTAGGAGGCATGCCAGTCTCTGTACTTTGTTTAGTTGGACTTTAGATCTTTCCAGTCCCGCTTTGTGCCACCACACCATAGTGGCATACAATATTGAGGGTCTGATTACCATGGTGTAAATCCAGTAGACCACCTTTGGTTTCATACCCCAGGATTTACCTACTGCCCTTTTGCAGGCCCATAGGCTCCTTAAAGTTTTGGACGACACATAATCTATGTGTCTGTCCCATTTTAATTTGTTATCCAGATAGACTCCCAGGTGCTTAACCTGTGTGCTAATCTTAATCTGGATTTCATTTAGTTTCGGTGGTCTAATGACCACCTTCTTACGATTTGTGAAGATGCATAGTTCTACTTTATTCGGATTGATGTTCAGACCCCTGTTGTCACACCATTCCGTCAGTATCCCCATGCATGTAGTAAGCAGGTCCGATATGGCAGCCTGATGCCTGCCACCCACCAGGATAGCGATATCATCCTCATATCCCTGTTTGTAGAACCCTGCTTTGTTAATGCTATTCAGTAAGGAGTCTACCACCATACACCAAAGTAATGGCGATAGGACCCCCCCCCTTGTGGGCATCCACCAGCGGGCTCCGCCCACAGTTTGTTATCTCCTAATTTGGAGTATATTATCCTCCCCTTTAACATGAAGCATATCCACTGGCAGATGGTTGGGTCAATCTTTTTCTCTTCCAGGGCTCTCTCTATTGTCAAGTAGGGGGTTCTGTCGAAGGCTCCTTCTATGTCAATGAAGATGCCCGCCATTATTTCCTTTTGGTCCAATGATTTTTCAATCTTGGATGTTAGGTGTTGAAGGGCCACCTCACAGGATTTATCCGCCTGATAAGCGTACTGCGAGTGGTGCAGTGGTCTCAGCAGTAGCGTATTATCCCTAATATGTCTGTCCAAAACCTTCTCCATGGTTTTCATCAAGAAGGATGTCAGACATATGGGCCTTGGTTTAGGTTAATTAAATTCTAAAAAAAAAAAAAAAAAAAAAAAAATGATTAGTTTTTTTAAGATTACAAAACGGGTTAGAGATGTGTTCTGGGTTTGAAGAATAAAATAAAAATTGTAAATACTTAACAATCAAATCTAATATGTGGTTCTGTCTGTATATAATGTAAATATTAATTTGTAATAAGTTATCATTACAATAAATAATTAATAATTATAATTATTTTAATAATAATTAAAGTAACAAATTATTTCTCCCAATTAGTATATATATATATATATATATATATATATATTTTTTTTTTTTTTTTTTTTTTTTTTTTTTTTTTTTTAATTGATATCTATATATATATACACATACGTTTCCTGAGTTTTGAGGGTGCTGAGATGGAATTCTAGGGCTAAAAGAATTTTCTATCACATTTTACAGTGTAAAAGCTAAAAATTTTCAAGTGAAGTATATTCAATATAATTTTTTCACAAGAACCGATATCGGATTTGAATTCAGCATTCAAAAGAACCCTTAAATACGAAATTTCATCCAAATAGAAAAATAAAAGTTTGTAAGCTTCAAAATTTGCCTGACCAACAAATTGGTAGGCAACTTTTGTTTAAATTGATAAAAACATGAATTACGCTTAGACGGTTTAACGGATCAACTTTATTTTTTTACACAAAATATAGGGTGGTAATACGCTTGAAATGTATTTGGTTTCATCATCCTATCTGGTTTCAAACTCAAGTTAAAAATCAAAATGTTTTTCGGATTTTCCAATTTTTTTAATAGGTTTTTGTTCATCGAATTTTACATTTATATACATCAAAAGAAAGCTGAGACCCTCCTCTTTCCAGTGATACCAACCAGTGAATTGCATGACAAAGTGATGACGATTTAAAGGTATGTAACCAATAATCGGTTTTAAAATTTCATTTTCCTAGAAGAGGGTGAAAAAAAATGATATTTTTTGATTTTGTTGAATAACCGTTTTTTAATGTTTTTGAGGGTGCTGAATTAGAATCTGACCTCAATTTTTGTGTGAAAATATCTATAGAGGTAGTTTGCTTGAAAAACTAATCATTTTTTTAGAATTTAATTAACCTAAACCAAAATCTATGGAGCGACTGTATTTTTCCTTTAATTCGCAATCTAAACTGAAAATCTTGGTACAAGAATCATGTCGATATCATTTTTTAAACTCGAGATAAAAAATAAATTAGTTTAATGCTATTTTATTTTTTTTTCTCGGCTTCTAGGGCCCATTGGTCGGAACGGCAAAGTACATGTCTAATATTTTTTGACCAGGAACCTCCAAAAAAATTGCCAAAAAGATCCGTGAGAGACTGAGTGTGTCCTCCCCTTGTAAGAGTTTAAAACTTCTGTATCCAATAATTCATAAACGGTCGACATTAAAACTTCGACAACTGAATACATACACTTACTTACTTAAGCCCATACGGACATATGCCACACAAATATACGGTACTGCAAAAAATACACACCTTAAAAAAATGAAATCACCTTGGTACATTTCAAACCACACACTTCACACTGATTTAGAACTACCCAAAGTAAAGGAACGTATACATGACCTTTATAGACGATTTCATGAGAGACTTCATGGACATAACAACATACTCATTAATGACATGGCCACGACTGACATACCTGGAAATACTCTCAGAAGGCTTAAAAGAAGCTGGATGAGAGATTTGCTCAAATAAATCTCTTTAATCCATGCCAGGAGGAGGTACTATTGAGTGCTAGTCTCCCACACGCATACAAGGCCTGTAGTATTACAATTTCATCACATTCACTGATTGTTAGCCTAATAACAGGTGTGAATCAAAATTTGAAAGAGAAAAAAATTTTTTTTTAAATACACACAAATATGAAATCTATACATAGTATTGATCAACATGATTAATTCAATTATTTTTGGTCTATGTTTTTTAAAGTATTTACAGTCATACTCTTTGTTTAAAGTCTTGTACTGTCTGTCAGTTACATATGCATTGTTGATCCAGGACCATAAAAATAGAACAAATTTAGAAATTTATTCTTCTTCTGAAAGAAATTCAGATTCCATTTTTTTAAATTGATTACAGTGTGTTTATTTATTTAAAGAAAGAAGGTACATTAGAAATCATATATTATCTTTACTCTATAACTTGATTTAACAATGTTTGTTCGCTAACTACTGGTGCTGCATCTGAAGAAAGATAATAGTAATACTTATTAGTGTCTTGCTAATGTTGCTAATGCTGGGTGGGTATTAGTATCAGTTTCATGGAATGCTGTCAGCTGCTGCTGCCTGCTGGCTTATAATGTGTTACTAGAAGTGTATTCATTTGCCAACAAAAGTAATTATTTTCTCATTGAGGCACTTTGAATAAAACCTAAGTTAAAGAATATTTGATTCCTTTTTGATTATCTAAAACTATCCTATTTCAACATACCAAATTCATTGTTAAAATTCTGTAATTTTGTTAGAAATTATATTTTATTTATAGAAATTCCTCAAAGTGTGGCTTCTTTGGAGGAAATGACAGATTTTGTAAATCGTGACCCTATTCGTGCATTAGAATTCAAAAGAAAATTAGCTGATGAAATTAAACATCAAGAAGATGTAAAATTAAGGAATGAAGTTAAGCAACAACAAGCTGAGAAGAAACGTTTACAATTTTTACAGTGTAAAACTGCGAAAGTTAGAGAGTTTGTTCAAAAAGTAAGTTTCAGAGTTTTGTAATGTTTTAGTTTGTAATTTACTGTTATTTTATTTACTGTCAAGTTTATGTGGATTAAAGTGGACATAATAAATCTATTTAGTAGAATTATGATTATTTTTGGTTTTTAATTTCTCACTTCTTTTATTTCTGATTATTCAGTTGTTCCTATCTTTCTATGAAAATTATTAATATATGATTTTATTTATAACTCTAGTAATTTTTTATTCTTTTTTTGTTCATTTATTCTATTTTCAATATCATTTATTATTCAATGTGAAAGTATCAATTCAAATTTTTTTTTTTTTTTTTTAAACTAATTTTTTTGCATTTTCAAATTCAGGTATTAGTTAAAGTTATAATTTTTGGTACCTATTTGTGCAAGAATTATTAGTTGGGTACACATATGCTACTAACTGCATATGTTGAATTGGCTTTTTTGTATGCAACTTTTTTTTCTTATGAAATCCTAGAAATCGTATCATTTTCCGGTTTAGGTGGAAGAAGTAAAAGCTGCTCAACACCAATTAGCTTTACAAAGAAAATCTCGCATTGATTTGAAGCTAAAGAAAGCTGAAGAAAATAGAAACATGCACCTTAATATCATCAAAAGAAAGGCTCACGATGAAGAAGAAAAATTAAAGGAGATAGCTTTCATTAATGAACTTGAAGCACAGAATCGTCGTCATGACTCATTAGCATTAAGACAGGTATTTATTGCATTGTTATTAATAAATCATCCTTCAGTAGCCATTATGAAAATAAGCGTTTAAAACCTGCATGACACAAAAGGTTTTCCTGAATCTATAGTGACTGAGGTCCTAGGATTTTCGGATCTACTACTGTTTAGGCAACAATGCTCCCACTCTAGCTCTCTTCTCTTCACCAACACCATCAGTTCTGTTTTAATTTGATGTGCTCGCTTTCAGGTTATTCAGACTCATTAATTAAAGCTGGATTAGTTTTATATATATTTGTATTTAATTACGTTTACCTATCCAACACAACTTATGGATTGTTTTTTGTTTTTTATTACTTTACAATGGAGAATCCAGTTACATCATCACATACAAATTGTTTTATGAGGTTCAAATGGGTGTCAAAAAAGGGTTTGGAAAGCAAAAGTAAGATAATTTTGTTTTAAGTGAATACATTCATGAATTAATTGGTATAAATAGAATATTGTTGTATTGCAAATTTTTACTGCACTAAAATTTATTTTTTAAAATTGATTATTAGTTTTATAAACTGATTCAGAAATATTGTAAGCCAAATTCAACTGTAAAACAAACAGGACATTTAATTCTTGTCTATAATATTCCTTTGAGGTGAAACAAAAATATTAATAGAAAATTATTTTTACTCTTATAATAAATTATACTTTCCCCTCTTAAGTGATTATTGCCTTACACGGTTTATTTTTTCTTTCTTTTTAATTAGCATTGAGTCAAGGAAAAATACAATATTGAGTCAAAGGAAAATACAATTACAATAGAACTACAGCGTTATGACTCTCGGTTTGTTATTAAATAGGTATCTCTTTCTTTTTAAAAGGTTTTTAAATACTGTTTCTTAAAACTGGTTATCACTCATCAGTAAATCTTAAAGCAAAATAATAAAATCATTGCTTGTTTCCTTTTCACAAGATCATTTTTCGTTTCTCTGTTACTATAAAATATCTTTTTTTAAAATAATTATTATTCCTTTTTCATTATTTGTTATTCGGGCATGTTTATTAAAATTGTTATCTATCAAAATTTGAATTACTTTAGTTGTGTGTCAATTTTGTGCCTTGCAGGTCACAACGTTGGCACACAATTAAAGTATTTCTACTTGACGTGGTGTTTCTGTTTGACTGCATCTCTGATTAAAATTTGAATTACCTTATTTTTTTATAAAAATGTTTACTTATCATTTGTCTCCTCTCCCAAGTGGTTCAGTGGCTCTGAAGAAGTCATCCAAGACAGGTCAAAATGTTGGTACACAATTAAAGTATTTCTACTTGACGTGGTGTTTCTGTTTGACTGCATCTCTGATTAAAATTTGAATTACCTTATTTTTTTATAAAAATGTTTACTTATAATAAATGGTTAGATTTTGACATTTTTAATCTCATAACACTCCTTTGCAAGAAGAATGTTTTAACTCAAAACATTGCATGAGTAAACTGCAATAATGTAATATACTTCTTGAGTGCTTTTTCTTCTTTAGGGTCTTATTTTTAACTTAAAACAGATTGATATTCACTCTGTTGATCTGTTTTAAAGTTTAAAAAATGACTCTAAAGAAGAAAATGTACCCAAGAAGTACATTACATTATTGAGGCTGACTTGTGCAATGTTTTGAGTTAAAACACTCTTCTTGCAAAGGAGTGATATATGGGGTAGGAGGTGCCAAGTGCATATTTTCATGTCTTAGTTGCTTTTTTTTTTTTTTTTTTTTTTTTTTTTTTTTTTCTTTTGCTTTTTTTTTGTATAATCCAATAGTTATGTGATCTGAAAATAATTTAATTTTTTTTTACTATTTTTTATAAATTCTTTATTAGGAACATGAAGAAAGGTTACAGTGTTTAGTTGAAGAACGGCAAAGAAGACTTGAAGAAAAAGCAGCTAGAGAGGCTGCTGTTGAAGAGAGGAGGAGGGTTTTGGAGGCTGAAAGACAGGTCAGTGTATTAGTCTACTACTATCATTTACTATTCATAGTTTTTCTATCTAATGTTTATTAGGTAGAAAATCATATTATTTATTGAAATATATTGTTCTGTTTTTCATTTGTTCAAGACTCTTGAATTCTTAATCTTATTTGACATACATCTCAAAACTCTTGTTCTCTACATCATAAAAAAAATTGTTTTCAATAAGTGCTTCCATTTATCTTCATCAGTATCTGAATCTTCTTTTTTGTGTGTGCTATATTTTGTAATATAATTACCACAGTGAAACTTTTCATAACAGATAGATACCCCTCCCAATGGACAAATTTTATATATCCTGGCTTGGTGTCTGAGAATTTATACCCCTCCTCTGATGAACTCCTTGTGGTTTATGTGGGGAAGTCAGCTGAAATATTTAAAGTAGGAAAATTGAGATCATGGAAATTTGAAAAGCAAAACTGAAATTAGTTTTTTGTTCAGAAGACAGCTGAAAAATTTATATTTTGTTTAAAATCTTAAAAATCAGATTTTTTAATTTTTTTAATATTAATAAAAATAATTCTAGTTCTGTTAATAAACTTTTACTTATATATTATTCAACACTTTTTTTTAAATATGTAAATGTATATGTGTATAATTAAATTACAAAAATATTGGAAAATTCAGCCCATAAGTTTTGACATATCATTCACATTAACAAAGTTAGGATTGATGAATTAATTGCCACTTCTATTGGGATTATTTTATTAGAATACTAGTTTCGTATGCTAAACATTCATCTTCAGTTCTAAAACATAAAAAAATTTTGTTTCCAATAGGAATGGAAAAATCCAATGGGTTATAAGGGAAATCCCATAGTACACCCCAAAAATTTAACCTATCTTCCCCCTTCCCCTTTCCACGATGGATATATTTCAGATATCTGTTAGATCTCCTCAGGTGAGTACCAATGTTTGATTTCTTGTCTTACATTTTTGGAAACTGTAATGTATATATAATCCATGTAACATAGTGCTGATGTGTTGAAAATTTTGTATGTTTTAGAACTGAAGATGAATGTTTAGCATTCGAAACTAGTATTCTAATAAAATAATTTAAATAGAAGTGGCAATTAATCCTAATTGTATTGATCCTTCTATACCTCAAGTGATAAACAAAGTTGATTTGATGCATGACAATCTCCCCATCCATAGCTGACCCCCCTTCCCAACCGACAAACCTCTCTGTGCATGTGTGCGTGCGTGCTGTGTCCGTGTGTCTGTGTCTGTGTCTTTTGTAAAAAGGTTTCACAGTATATATTTTGGTAAATAATACATTTGATAAAATATTCACCTCATTCATCTTTTGGTTATTTTTAAAGGAAAAACTTGAGAAAATGAAAGAGAAAAGAAGAAGAAAACAAGAAATAATTGATCGTAAACAGCAGGAAAGAGAACAAGAGAGATTAGAAATAGCCCGAGAAAAAGCAAGGTAAAAGTTTCTTTGTCCTAATATGCAATTTTAATAATTTTAAATTTTATTGTACTTAAATTAACAGTATTATTTTGCTGTAAGTGGTATATCCACAGGTTTAAAATAAGTATAGTGCTCATGTAATTATCTTTAATGCAAAGAAAAAAACATTGATGGTAGTTAAATTCTTTAATAATTATAATTTTGATGCCATAAAATTCAAAGTTTAATATTTATCCCAGTAGAGTTTCATTTTTCAGAGTAATAATCAGTATTAAATTTAATAATTTTTAGAGAACGAGAAGAGAGATTACAAGCTAGACAATCTGCTCAGTTAGCTACTGTTGAAGAGTTGCAAAAAAGGATCCAACAAAAACAAGAGGAAAGTGCAAGGAGGCATGTTGAATGTATCGAACTGATTCGTCAAAAAGCTGTTGAAATTGGTTTGCACAGAAATACATTTGAGAATGTTACAAATTACATCAATGTATATAAACCCGTAAGTGAAGATTTTCTTTTATGCTTACTTTTTTAATTACCTTTCATCGAATTCATATTAAATTTGAAAGTCTGTTTGAATTTAATGATTATAGGACAGAGTTAGATTAATTTCTTTTATAAGTACATGTATCATGCTAATTTTTTTCCTTTAAAAATAAATTAATAACCAGGTCCTGCAATAGCCACTTTTAGAAAGTTTTGTATTATCAACTCTGAATTTAATATCTGTCAGTTTAGTATTTATATTTTATTACAATCCCTTATAATCACATAGTAAACTTAATTAGTTAAGGGATTTTTATCCTGAATGCTTCTTTTTTTTTTTTTTTTTTTTATAACAGTTGTTGAAATTCCTCAGATAAGATAATATATAAACTAACTAGATTCAAATTTCTTTTTTCTTATTTGTTTAAGAAATAATGATTTGATTTATAACTTGTTTGATAATATGATAATGTTTGAAAGCTAACAATTGGTTATCCATAATAATTTATTTTTTAACATTGGTTAAAAATTTGTATTCATTTAGCGTTTGTATTCTTTCCTGTTTTTATTTCATTTATAACTCCTTAGATAGTTTGTTGCCATTGAAAGTTTCCTTAGAAATGGAATTGTTGTCATTATGTTTTATTACTATTTTCAATTCTAATTTTTCAAAGTTCTATTTATGCGATTTCCATTGTATGTATTATAAGGTATATGGTTGTGGTGCCCAAGCACTGTGGGGCACAGCATTCAGTTCAGGGTAGAATATTTGATTCTCACTTGGATTAGTTATTATTTATTTCCAACTAGTTTCCCCACTAATACCAGTTATAGTACATGTATTAAAAGATTTTATTTCATGTCCACTTTGATATTTTTTCAAGTTTTATTTGTTTATCTATTTTTTCAAACATTATTTTGAATTTTAGGATGAACAGCTGAAGTTTGAGATTTCTCCTAAAAACTCTGATTCTCCAGGAAATAATAAAATCCACCAAAAAAAGAGATTAAAAAAAATCAAATCAAGAATGGCATTAAAGTATGTATATTTAACTTGTATGTATTTTTTTACTTGAATTGTATAATGTATTAATATTCCTTATTCTGTAGTTATTGGAAATCAGAGTCTAGCACCCATGACCCTTAAAGGTAAAGGTGATAAATAAACACAATCACAAGTATATCCATGTTCAATTTATAACTTAATAAATTTACATAAATCTTAATCCAGAGATAAAATCTCCAATATTTAATTTTCATGGGATAAATCAGTTTTCAATTTTAATAAAACCTAGCAGTTTTTCTGTTATACAGTTTGTCTTTTGTTTAGGTTCATTTTGTTGTCATATCTTTTTTTCTTTTTTCTTCTAGCCCTCTTGAAGGCTTACACTGCACAATAAATTTAAACAGTTTAATTTTGTTTCCTTTTTAACGCACACTAATTATGTACTTCATCATGAATTCCTACAGTCAAACAAACATCAATATAATATTACTAGATTTGTTCAAAATTTTGTTCTTATTTTCACTTCTCACTAATATACTTGACCTACCAGTCTTTTATTATTCTTGATGTAGATGGTTAGATGTACCTTGGGCTTTAAATATTAAATTTAAAAATAGTATATGTGGTTAAAAATTTAAATAATAGATGCACATAACAATAGTGTTCTGTAAGTGAATTTTCATAATAATAGGCAAATAGTTATTAATCGTTTATTTAAACAATTTTATAAAACAAATTAAATAAATAAAAGGCTAAGCAAACTCGAAGGTTCAATGCTGACACCACCAACTGTTGACCTCAGGCCTCCCTCAAACCCCAAATCTCCAAGATCGTCCCTGACACAATCCTCCCATCTACCTAGGTTTTAGTCTACCTCTTGTTCATTTACCCGACTGCTCAAAACTGATTACTTTTTTCGGAATTCGGTCATTACTAAATCTAATGACTTTACATGCCCATTTTAACCGTCAGGCTACAATTACCTGAACTATATTTAATGAATATGACTCGTGCAGTTTCGCATTGTGAAGCCTTCTAAATTTTCCCTTTTCTTCATCCTTTTTTGTGCCAAATTTTCTAATTAGTACTTTATTTTCGAAAACTTTAGGGTGTTGTGTTCCTCCTTTGACCTAAGCGTCCAAGTATAAAACAAATTAAATCAGTATTAATTAAAAACTTAAAATGTATATGCTAATTTTGTATCATTTTCAATCCATAACTTATTTCCAAGTTCAAACTGGACCAAATAAAAAGTTTTTCTACACCTTTTTCCAGGTTCGATGAATTTGAAATCCACAATTCTGTGTGAATTGAATGGATGGAAAAAAATGGTTTCTTTGAATTGTAATTCTTTAAATTATATGAATAATAAACTTTATTCTGGGACTTACTGTCCCCTTATAATAATAATAATAATAATAATAATAATAATAATGTATAATTACTGTTACAATAGTCTGGCCGTATTACATATAAATTATATGCCTCAGTGATTATGGGTCATATTGTTGACAAGAAAAAAAAACAAAAAATAAAATGCAGTCATATATGAAAAGATAAAACAGTTCTAAATATAATTTAGAATATATTTTAAATTGAGTTGGCAATAAATTTAGTATCTAATGGTGATAAGTCTTCTCTGCTATATAATATGTGGGATCGATACTCCACTCCATTTGTATTTTTCAGTTAAAATCTATAGACTTTCATCCATCCCTAGAGTTGAATCATAAGATATAATATCCTAGTCAATTTGGATTTGAAAACTTACCAGCTTATGCAGCAGTTGTCAGATCTCCCTGTTGTTTACACTTTCCATCAATACTACTTTTTATTATCAATACTATTGCTATTACTGCTATCAATACTATTACTATTACTACTATCAATACATTTTTTTTTATTATTTACGTGAAGAAATGGTCAGGGGTGCAGTCAGGTAAATAAACCCGTCAAGTTTTTAAATTAAAAACTTTATATTTGGCATGCTGATGTTTCGACCTGCCTTGCTGGTCTTAATCAGGCGCAATCTATTTTTTTATTAATTCCATTAATACTATTTTTTAAATCCATACTGTTAGAAGATTATTCATGGCTTAAATGAATTCGTATAATAAATTATTCCATTCATGTATTCCTTACATTTTTTTTTTTTTTTTTTTTTAATAATTATTTTTTACTTTTTAATCAGTTCTTGTTTTTATTTTAGGGGTGCTATGTTTGTTAAATCATTGGATCCTGTAGAGAATGGTTTTTCCGGAAAAGATCTACTACTTGAAAAGCTTTTGAGAAAACTTCAAGTATTTGCTCCACATCAGATATACCTTTGGCAGGATGAAGAATGCTTGAGCATTGATCATTATCTAAATGAAATACTGACTATGTTACGAACTGTAAATATGGCTCTCACTTAAAATTTTGCTAAATATCATGTTTTATTAAACTTCACAAATTCTAGTCTTTAAATCTGTGACTGATCATCGAAAATAAATTTTGTACTTTGCTAATAGGCTCTTCAGTTTATTGTTAGATCAGTATTTTTGTGTTAAACTATAAACTTTTAAAATAGATGATAGGGTTTCGTTGTATCTTGTTTGTACTTATCCTAGTGATTATCCTCTCCCTTCCATTAAGTTATTAGGACTCACCCAGTGTCTCATTTTAGTTGAACTTGCATCAGAACTCCTCCCCTGAAACATGATAACTTGTACCTTTAGTTTGGTGTTAGTCTTTTATAGAGTTTAGTAATTATGTATAGTAATAAATTATTTTCTGTTTCTTATGTGTATATCTAAACACTGACCATTAATTGGTGACCCATTTACAGTTTTATCTTTCCAAATCTAAATGGCCTTTTATTTATCTCTAATATATATTTGTTTATAGCTAAAAGAATAAAAACAAATATTAATTCCTTGTGAAGTAATAACTTACAAAAGTATTTTTGTTGCTATTCTGTGCACTCAATATTATACTGAGCAAGCTCCCCAATCTGGGTAGGTTATCTGAACCATCTTCATGTGAGGAATAAAGAAACCTTTGTTTAACAAAATTATGAAATTAACTTTCATGTTAAATATTATTATATTATTCAAGTTGTTGGGTTTAAGAAATAAATACTAGGAGTTGATGCTTTTGTATCAAAGGTAGTATTATCATGCTTGTCTTAACTTATTTTAGGTCTTTGCTCTTTTAAATGTTATTTTGGTATATAAGTCAGTATAAAATGAAGACATTTTGTGCTTTATTTTTCTGTTACCCATAAAGTTATTTTTATGCATTCCTTCTTAACCATCTCTCCAGAAGAACCTGGAGTAAATTTTATTGGTTACATTCATAAGTAAGGATTTTCCGTGATTTAAGCACTCTGTTGTTTAAATATTATCACAGTTGTTGCTACCTACCAGATTTTAAGTACTTTAGTCTTTCTTTTAAAGTGAGGAAATTTTTCTATATTGTTTCTTCCCATATATTTGGAGCTACAAGGGTGGTCTGAAAAGTTTTCCGACCTAACAAAGATACAAGATATTTTTTCTGAATTTTTTTTTTTTTTATTTTTAAACATAAGTCTCCTTGCAACACACTTCTCCCAGCGATGCTCTCATCTCTGTAACCCGTCCAAATAGTACTCGGCATTTTTCTCTGGAAAATAATTGTTTACGAAGGTGATTGCCTCTTCATTTGAAGAACATCTCTGTCGTCCTCCAAGCACAAATTTTAGATAAGGGAACAATAAGAAGTCACTTGGGGCTAGATCTGGTGAGTAAGGCAGATGGTCAAGCAATTCAAACCGTAATTCGTGGATTTTCACCATGGCAATCGCTGAGTTGTGAGAGGGTACGTTGTCTTGGTAAAACAGGATTTTCTTTTTCTGCAAATGTGGCCATTTTCCCACAAGTTCTGTGTTCAGCTTGTCAAGTAATGATACATAGTATGCTCCTGAAATGGTTTTTCTTTTTGAAGATAATCGATTAAAACAACTCCATGACTATCCCAAAAAACATTCGCCATCACTTTCCCACCCGAAAAAACAGTTTTTGCTTTTTTTGGAGCTGGTTCCGTTCCCCCTTTGTAGTACACTGTTTGGACTGTATTTTTGTTTAGGATTTGTAATGGTGTATCCAAGTTAGATCTACAGCAATTAATTGGCGCCAAAACTCGGATTTATTGCGCCAACAGAGCGTTGGAAATGTTCATTCGAGCAAACGCAGTACCCAACACGTGGACAGGTTTCTCATGCCTAAATGTTGATTTAATATGTGACAAACCTTTAGATATGTTCATAACCTCTGCTATCTCTCTCACTTTAATTCGGCGGTCATCTAGCATCATTTGGTGAACTTTAGCAATGTTTTCATTGGTAGTTGCAGTTTTTGGACGTCCCGAACGTTCATTGTCTCTCAAGCTCTTATGGCCACCTTTAAATTCAGCTTCCCAAAATTTCACTGTGGTAAATGATGGTGCAGATTCCCCATACACAGAATCAAACTCATCTTTGATTTGTGTAGGGGAATTGCCTTTTAAAAACAAATATTTAATGACTGGTTTTATCCCATTCACAACTCACTGTTCCATAACAACTGCACGTCCAAAATGGCTGAAACTTTGGTGAGGAACTGTCAACAGATGAACAGGGAATTCACTAGACTTTTATTTACCAGCTGCCATCTTCATGTTGAGGTCGGAAACTTTCCAGACCACCTTGGTGTAATATCATATTTATTAATTTTTTTCATGATTTATTTGGACTATTCTGTTCTCTGTCTATTTTTTATTCCTTCCTTATCAATAATTTTTTATCTATAGTTACAGTTTTTAGTTTGATTATCATTATCTCCCTTCTTTTTTCAATTATCACTTCAGTTCTCAAGAATATGTTTTCTTCATATTCATCACCAATGGTGATTGATTTATTTCTGGTCATATTTATTTATTAATTATGTGATTGATTTATTGATGCCATATTTTTTGGTGGTTGTTTTGATTCATTTAACTATAATCTTATTTATTGGTTATAAGGCTACTCAGAGAGTATTTAAAAATGGAAATATGTCCTATTATGTTTGTTTAAATTTTAAAATAAAATCATTATGTAAAATATTTCAATTTTTTTTTTTTTTTTTTTTTTTTTTTTTTCAGAATCCTACATTACGAAATTCATTTAGACAGCTGAAAGGTTTCGTGTTAATTAATTCTATTATTCACACTTTCAATCATTGCGCACATGATAGATTATCCTCTTGTTCATTGAAGTAAGTTTCATAATATATGGTATTAATTTTGATTGTGTTTTTTAGTTCTGAAGCATCTCCTCTACTTTTGACTTAAATATTAGTTGAGTTGCTAATTGACTTATTTTACATAAATCCATTTTAGATTCACAACATTATACTTTCAGGTGTAAATAATGGATCGATTCCAGTTCTTTTCATCTGGAATCCTTACTCAAATTCTTAGCTTTTATGGTTTTGCTTTGAACAAGGCCATCTTAAATGAGCAAGAACCAATTATGAAATCTTGAATTTTTCTTTTTATATTTTTTTTTAAATAAAAAAAAACAATGGTATTATTTTGATAGTACTCATGAAAACCTCTTTTTTTCTTTCTTATTCTTTATTCATTTTTTAATGAGTTTTATCCTTTGGAAAGAGACAAAAATAGTTTAAATTCTATCTATTATTTGCATGGCTCTATAAATTTCTTTAAAAGTTTTTGTTGTATATTCAATGCTCAACTTATTTTGGATAGGTCATAAGTTGATAATAATTTTTGCTTTGTTTTCAAAGTAGTAAAAGATAACTTTTTTTTTTTCTTCTTTTCAGATGCATTATCAAAGTTGTGAACTTATACCAGGTGACTTGTATTGATAATCTTGAAAACTGCCAGTATATAGTTCTTAGTAATAATGTTGTAACTTTGCTGGAATCATTAAAACTTACTATAAAGGTTTGTGTGGTTGTTTCTTAATATTTTATATTTTTATCCTCGGTAAAATATTAATTATACATATATTTTTGTAGATATTAATGCACGAGTATTGAAAACTAATTCAGTGTCAATTGAAGCCTATAGATCTGTATATCCCTTCTCATCGAACTGCTTCCTTTGAAAAATCCTTTATTAATCGTGCAGCTTTATTCTGGAATTCCATACCCATTTCGATCCGCAATGTCCCTTCTCTCACTTCCTTTAAACATAATTTATTCATCTACCTCCTCAATTATCAATCTTCCGAAATTATGTAATAATATTTTATTGCTAGAATATTTCTTTTTCTTTTCTTTTATTTTAATTTTGTTATTTACTTATTTATTTATTTTTTTTATGTAAACCCAAAGACTTGTAGTATATAATTTACACTCTATATAAGTTACTGCCTGATATGTACGCAGTCAGACAATAATACCTTTTTATTGTTCTTATATGTTATTCTTAGGGGACAAGGTGTCCCAGAATAAAGATTATTTTTCATTTCATTTTTCATTTCATTTTCATTTCATTTCAAGACCTTTGTATTATGTATCAATAAGGAACTATTAATATAATATATCATTCATGATTTTTGGATAATTAAGTTCTGCTATTTCCTTATATTCTAAAAATTAAAAACCTTTTAATGACAATTTAGTTATAAGAAAAAGTTGTTTCAATTTGAAGGAACTGGTAGAAATTTGATTAGTCATGGTTCTGACTATTAATATATGAGTATATTAACATAATTATCTTCTGTAAAACCAGTTTCTTTCATGGTTTCTTTTTTAAACTTAAAACAAATGATGCCTTTCAAATGCTTTACTTCTACCTTATTTAAAAATGAAGTGTTTTCATTTCTCTTACTAGGATTATAATTTTTTGTTTCTAAAATTTACTAATCTATCTCTTAAGAGTAACCAAATTTATCAGTTATAGTTCTTTGTAGTATTCTAAATTATAATGGAAATACTTAATAACTTATATCTTAAATATTAGTAATAGTTGATATTGCTCTTACATAATTAAATAATTCTACATTTAATTTTATTTATTTGTAACAACTCAATAACTTGATATTCTATCTATAATTTCAGTAAATAAAATATTGTTTATTTTTAATTGTATGATGCTTCTTTCAGGTATTGGGCTCCTATAGCAAGTTATGGGAAACGTTAGCAGGTATATATAATTTGTTTTCCCTGTTACTTTATTTATTGTTTTTTTAAATAATGTTAAAAGTTATTATTTTATTTATTTTTTACAGAAGTTTTATTAAAGCTGAATTCTAATTCCTTGGAAGGAATAAAAGAAATGAATGATGATGAGATTAAATGCATTCCTGATTTTTCCCTAAGAATGAAGGATCTTATAAGGTTATATACTTATTATGTAATAGAACATACCTTGAATTCTTTACTTTTAGTATAATTTACTTTAACATATTATTATTTTAGTTACATAATGTTCTCTGGTATCATGACCATAATGGTTAATATATTCAGTGCTTCTGAGATTGATGAAAAGTTTACTCATTCTTCGCTCATACTTCCTTGTATAAGCTTTTTTGGAACTCTTCTTTCAACAAAGTAAGTCTAAACATATCTTTGGAATAACACTATTAATTGTCATTAAATATATATAATCTTGACTGTTACTATTAGATGTTTAATAAGGTTATAGAGGTTCAGTCAATAAAATAACAACTTATCTTGGGAACATTTCGAGACTATATTGTTACCATAATCATGCCCTACAGTGAAAAAACAGGTTACAATAAAAGTATATAAGTTTTACAGGCTATTAATTAAAACTCTAGTATACAACTGAACTGGAGAAATTTGGGAAAAAAGGTAAGGGATGACGGTTAACGTGGGTATTTCCAGACTTAGTGTTTTTCCTGGGTGAAACAGGTAGATGGAATTTCTGTTACTGCGTAATTTTGAATGGATAAATGTTATGATGTATATATATAAATGTATACTATTATTCGGAATGTATTAAATTAGAATATCATGTTTTGAGGTTTAAGATATCTGATGTTTAGTTTAATGCAGGATTTTTAACTTTTTTCTATGGTTATCATTCTTTAATATTTCGTTTAAAATTTTTTTGTTGATGGTGAATAATTTTGGGAGAATCAAACACCAAGGCAAAATTATTTGATCTGGTTTATTCGTATTTTAGTTATAGATGTGCAGCTATATTTATGGTGATAAACATGTTGTTTAAGGTATTGTTCCGATGTATTAAAATAATACTTGCCACAATTATCTTCGCACGTATTTCATAAATTATATTAGATCGTAACTCCAATTTATCTGTATCTTTGGTTTTAGTGTATAATTTTACTATATCGGACGTATTTTTGAATGAGACAGTGTAGTCAGTTTTATTGTAGTTAATAGTGAGTGTTTTTGTAAGTCTTATAGTAGACTTCTTAAATTCATGAATTATCTTGATAGTCTAGCACTACTCCATCCCATTCATCTATAATCCTTTTTTTTCAAACTAGAAATTTTTTACTAAGAAACAATTTGTTCATCTTATTTTCCCTTTGGTCTAGGATAGCTTAATATTATCCCTGATATAAGCCTTCAGTTTATTTATATCACTGTTTTTCCCCTCTATATTTTTCAGAACTTTAAATCTATTTTGAACTTCTAAGGCGAAAACACTTTATGTAATGAAACCTGTCTAAAGAATTTATTAAAGAAACAATTTGTTTATAGATTTAAAACTTTAATGTTTCATCATTGTACCTATGAAAATAACTGTAATACTTAACAATAATTGATGTATTTTTTATGTAACAATCTACAACAATGGTAATTGCATATTTTTTCTTCATTCAGCTATCTTTCTTTAGAATCTTTTTCCATTGGCTGCTTTATATATTTTAGGAAAAAATCTTTTTGATCCCTGAAAAATGTAACCACTAAAATGTGACTTTTTATTTATATTTTAACATGGTACATGCTTTTACAGGAACTAACTGGGTTTAAAGAGTGTAACCGTCCGATACCTCTTGTAAGAATAATTAATGTCAATCATTAATAACAAAAATTAATATTACATTCCTGCTTCAAGGTCACACTAGAATCTTGTGTGATTCATTAATAACAAACATTAATATTTCAGAGTATGTGGTAAATTAAGAGAACAGTTTCGGTTCCTTCTTTATTACAAGGGTCATTCAATAAGTAACCAGACAAATTAATACTGCTCAAAACGGGTTTATTCAATCAGTACAAAAGTTTGGTTACTTTTCAACATAGTCCCCAGCAACCCATATACACTTTCTACTAATTTGTATATGCCCTTGGCATAAAATTCTTTGGGTTGATCTTGAAGCCACTTTTGCACCTGATTTTTGAACTCTTTGTTAGATTGAAAATGTTTCCCTCGCACTCCCTCTTTAAGGGGTCCAAACAGATGGAAGTCTGATTGGATGAGGTCAGGGCTGTAGGGAGATGTGGAAGGATCTCCCATCCCAGTTTCTGAAGTTTTTCTTTTGTCAGTTGTGCCGTATGTGGGTGAGTTGTCATGAAGCTAAATCACGTCTTCAGTCGCAGGGTTTCATTCGAATTGCAGGTCTTATCTTGTTTTCTAGCTTGTCACAGTAGTACTGACTGTTGATTGTTCTATGGTCTTCAAGGAAATCACAATAAATTGGCCTCTAAAAAAAAAAAAAGTTTCATCAGAAAATTTTGTTGTACGGCCACTTTGAAACTGTTCTACCCATTCGTAAACGTTTGAACGATTTAAACAATTGTCTCCATACACTTTTAACATTCTTTCGTGGATTTTACTACCTTTCTCACCTTCCAAGACTAAAAATCTGATCATGGCACATTCTTTTTCCTAGGTGCAATTCTCAAGCGGATTCGCCATCCTTCACTGAATAAATTTGCGGTTATGTTTACATAATATGATTGAACAGCTGATCAGATGTCATCGGAAGGTTGCCAACTTTTATGTCCTGAAAGTTTAATTTGTATCAATTCAGCCATTTTTGAGCAGTAGTAATTTGTCTTGTTACTTATTGAATGACTCTTGCACAAAATAGAATTGTTAGTACAAAAGTAACATCCTTATTAAAGCCACTGTCTGTAAATCAATAAAACAATAATTAGAAAACTATAGAGCACAAGAGAAAAAAAGGTAATAGGGATAATAATGGTTTTACATGGATTTGTCACTGCATTGTCTAAAGTGAAAATTACATAATACTTCTAAATATAAATAATTATAAATTAAAAATACATCTAAATAAAAATAATGGTAAAATAAAATGTTCATGTAGTAACTGTGGCAGTGGCAAATCCATTTCACATTAGCCCAGTCAATAAAGGTTTCGTGTCACAACTAATTAGGAGAAAGCTGAATTTTTGCAGGGTGTTAGTACATAAAGTATACACTAAAAAAACACTAAGTCCCGACCCTCACCCCTCTTGCTTTCCCCCCCCACCCCTTCAGCAACATTACAAGTATGGAACTCTGGTTCTATGCCGACAGCTCAAAACCTAATAATACTATCGAAGTGTTCATTTTTTTATTTTACTCCTAATAATTATTAATTATCCAACAAATTACAGATTTTTATCATTACGTTTTGGAAGAAAAGTGTTAAACAAAACTTATAGATAATATAATTAGCTTTAAAATGCTGTGTCTTATAATGCATTACATTGAAACGATGGCTTCATAGAGAGCGTTAAAAGAGTAGTGGACACCGGTGCGCCGGTCCTAGCAGGGCCGTGCTGAAGTACACAAACGCATATACTGCTGTTCTTTATCATGAATAGTCATTTAGTTGAAATGCAGCAACAATGTAATAACGTTTATTTTTAGGTTATTACTTCCTAAGTGCATTTTTTTGCTATAATAGTTTATAGTTTACTTGTATCACTTATATAGTACAAAATTTAACATCGAAGATTCAACTCCAAAAATCAAAAGATCTGACTGCTGGATATTGTTCACCACCTTTAGCTCTAAATGTGATAAAAAGTCTTCCTCAAAATATCTTCGGGTTTCGGGGAGAGAGGGGGTGAAAGTCGTATGATGCTGGCTGTCTGATCTCGGAACTCGGAAAACGTTACTTTTAGCACATATATATATATATATATAAAAACAAAAAAAAAGTGAATCCCAAAATAGTACAGTGTACTCAGCGTGCTGTCATAGGTATTTCACGAGATTCAATAAAAATAATATATATAAACGGTTTTATAGTAAATTTAACCACCTTTCAGATGGAAAAAAAATAGATTTTGAATCTGAGAAATAGTTCTGGAGTTATTGTGATAAATGTGCCGAAAAATAAGAGTTTTTCACAACAGTACGGGTTTCTTAATATTCTGCCGTGGCTGTTTTACGGGACTAGATCAAAATTTAATATTTGAGTTATTATAGCAAATTTAACCAGCTTTCATATGAAAAAAGAGAAATTTGAATCGGACAAATAGTTTCAGAGTTATAGCCAAATGAGTACCGACAAACGTGTTATTCCAGAGAACTGCGACTTACCTCAAGTAAAAAATCTTCTATTTTTCCATCTTCCGTAGCTCTAAAATTATGATATGAGAAAGAGAGGAATAAAATGACATTTTTTGCTTTGCTTTTTTATGTATATATGTGCTAAAAGAAACGTTTTCCGAGTTCCAAGATCAGACATCCAGCATCATACGACTTTCACCCCCTCTCTCCCCGAAACCCGAAGATATTTTGAGGAAGACTTTTTATCACATTTAGAGCTAAGGGTGATGAACAATATCCAGCAGTCAGATCTTTTGATTTTTGGAGTTGAATCTTTGATGCTAAATTTTGTACTATATAAGTGATACAAGTAAACTATAAACTATTATAGCAAAAAAATGCACTTTGGAAGTAATAACCTAAAAATAAACGTTATTACATTGTTGCTGCATTTCAACTAAATGACTATTCATGATCATGAACAGCAGTTTATGCATTTGTGTACCTCAGCACGCCCCTGCTAGGACCGGCGCACCAGTGTCCACTACTCTTTTAACGCTTTCATAGACAGCGTACACAAATGCATAAACTGCTGTTCATGATCATGAATAGTCATTTAGTTGAAATGCAGCAACAATTTAATAACGTTTATTTTTAGGTTATTACTTCCAAAGTGCATTTTTTTGCTATAATAGTTTATAGTTTACTTGTATCACTTATATAGTACAAAATTTAGCATCAAAGATTCAACTCCAAAAATCAAAAGATCTGACTGCTGGATATTGTTCATCACCCTTAGCTCTAAATGTGATAAAAAGTCTTCCTCAAAATATCTTCGGGTTTCGGGGAGAGAGGGGGTGAAAGTCGTATGATGCTGGATGTCTGATCTTGGAACTCGGAAAACGTTACTTTTAGCACATATATACATAAAAAAGCAAAGCAAAAAATGTCATTTTATTCCTCTCTTTCTCATATCATAATTTTAGAGAAATTAGGGAATCTTTTAGGGAAGATGGAAAAATAGAAGATTTTTTACTTGAGGTAAGTCGCAGTTCTCCGGAATAACACGTTTGTCGGTACTCATTTGGCTAAAACTCTGAAACTATTTGTCCGATTCAAATTTCTCTTTTTTCATATGAAAGCTGGTTAAATTTGCTATAATAACTCAAATATTAAATTTTGATCTAGTCCCGTAAAACAGCCACGGCAGAATATTAAGAAACCCGTACTGTTGTGAAAAACTCTTATTTTTCGGCACATTTATCACAATAACTCCAGAACTATTTCTCAGATTCAAAATCTATTTTTTTTTCCATCTGAAAGGTGGTTAAATTTACTATAAAACCGTTTATATATATTATTTTTATTGAATCTCGTGAAATACCTATGACAGCACGCTGAGTACACTGTACTATTTCGGGATTCACTTTTTTTTTTGTTTTTTTATATATATATATATGTGCTAAAAGTAACGTTTTCCGAGTTCCGAGATCAGACAGCCAGCATCATACGACTTTCACCCCCTCTCTCCCCGAAACCCGAAGATATTTTGAGGAAGACTTTTTATCACATTTAGAGCTAAAGGTGGTGAACAATATCCAGCAGTCAGATCTTTTGATTTTTGGAGTTGAATCTTCGATGTTAAACTTTGTACTATATAAGTGATACAAGTAAACTATAAACTATTATAGCAAAAAAATGCACTTTGGAAGTAATAACCTAAAAATAAACGTTATTACATTGTTGCTGCATTTCAACTAAATGACTATTCATGATCATGAACAGCAGTTTATGCATTTGTGTACCTCAGCACGCCCCTGCTAGGACCGGCGCACCAGTGTCCACTACTCTTTTAACGCTTTCATAGACAGCGTACACAAATGCATAAACTGCTGTTCATGATCATGAATAGTCATTTAGTTGAAATGCAGCAACAATTTAATAACGTTTATTTTTAGGTTATTACTTCCAAAGTGCATTTTTTTGCTATAATAGTTTATAGTTTACTTGTATCACTTATATAGTACAAAATTTAGCATCAAAGATTCAACTCCAAAAATCAAAAGATCTGACTGCTGGATATTGTTCATCACCCTTAGCTCTAAATGTGATAAAAAGTCTTCCTCAAAATATCTTCGGGTTTCGGGGAGAGAGGGGGTGAAAGTCGTATGATGCTGGATGTCTGATCTTGGAACTCGGAAAACGTTACTTTTAGCACATATATACATAAAAAAGCAAAGCAAAAAATGTCATTTTATTCCTCTCTTTCTCATATCATAATTTTAGAGAAATTAGGGAATCTTTTAGGGAAGATGGAAAAATAGAAGATTTTTTACTTGAGGTAAGTCGCAGTTCTCCGGAATAACACGTTTGTCGGTACTCATTTGGCTAAAACTCTGAAACTATTTGTCCGATTCAAATTTCTCTTTTTTCATATGAAAGCTGGTTAAATTTGCTATAATAACTCAAATATTAAATTTTGATCTAGTCCCGTAAAACAGCCACGGCAGAATATTAAGAAACCCGTACTGTTGTGAAAAACTCTTATTTTTCGGCACATTTATCACAATAACTCCAGAACTATTTCTCAGATTCAAAATCTATTTTTTCCATCTGAAAGGTGGTTAAATTTACTATAAAACCGTTTATATATATTATTTTTATTGAATCTCGTGAAATACCTATGACAGCACGCTGAGTACACTGTACTATTTCGGGATTCACTTTTTTTTTTTTGTTTTTTTATATATATATATATGTGCTAAAAGTAACGTTTTCCGAGTTCCGAGATCAGACAGCCAGCATCATACGACTTTCACCCCCTCTCTCCCCGAAACCCGAAGATATTTTGAGGAAGACTTTTTATCACATTTAGAGCTAAAGGTGGTGAACAATATCCAGCAGTCAGATCTTTTGATTTTTGGAGTTGAATCTTCGATGTTAAACTTTGTACTATATAAGTGATACAAGTAAACTATAAACTATTATAGCAAAAAAAATGCACTTAGGAAGTAATAACCTAAAAATAAACGTTATTACATTGTTGCTGCATTTCAACTAAATGACTATTCATGATAAAGAACAGCAGTATATGCGTTTGTGTACTTCAGCACGGCCCTGCTAGGACCGGCGCACCGGTGTCCACTACTCTTTTAACGCTCTCTATGAAGCCATCGTTTCAATGTAATGCATTTTAAGACGCAGCATTTTAAAGCTAATTATATTATCTATAAGTTTTGTTTAACACTTTTCTTCCAAAACGTAATGATAAAAATCTATAATTTGTTGAAGTTCCTTTTTGTTTTTTGCAGTGGCAGTTTTCTGTAAATGATTAAGTATTACGGCGAAACTAAGCTATCTACATAAAAAGTGTATATAACGTAATTTGTTTGTGATATTATTAGTGGGGGTCAGGACTTTGTGTTTTTTAGTGTGTACTTTATGTACTAACACCCTGCAAAAATTCAGCTTTCCCCCTAATTAGTTGCGACAAAGGCTAATTTCTTGCTTTCATTGACTGAGCTACATTGCCTCTTTGGTTATGCCAGCTAAAAAACCATAACTTTCACCACTCAGTGTTGCCACTACAATATTAATATTATTATTAATAATTATAAAAACAATATTATTATTAATAATTATAATAACAATATTATTATTAATAATTATAATAACAATATTATTATTAATAATTATAATATCAATATTATTATTAATAATTATAATAACAATATTATTATTAATAATTATAATAACAATATTATTATTAATAATTATAATAACAATATTATTATTAATAATTATAATAACAATATTATTATTAATATTATTGTAATTTATATTATTCTAGTAGACTCATTAATAACAAAAATTCCAATACAACACGTAGTGGTTCTTGTATAGACTTGGTGTTTGCACATAATATCAACATCACCAGTAAGAATTACATTACCTACTTTACTTATCATAATCCTATATTAGCTATAAAATGGTTTTACATACAGATCCTGACTTAATGTAAATATATACCTATCCAAAAAACAGGTACCATGTTTCCTAATTTTGATCCTAGTTCTAAACTGAGATTTTTGTTTTTTTTATCAACAT
Source organism: Euschistus heros (assembly GCA_003667255.2). Classification (NCBI taxonomy): domain Eukaryota; kingdom Metazoa; phylum Arthropoda; class Insecta; order Hemiptera; family Pentatomidae; genus Euschistus; species Euschistus heros. Next base: position 414,623 of record RCWM02000210.1, on the reverse strand, counting down.
AATTACCATTTCTCACATTTAAGCAATATAAGTAATAATAATAAGTGTACTAAATCCTACTTACTTGTGGATCTTATGTGTTAAGATCTCTGACAGAATTAAATTATTCATATCTATAAATGAGGTTTATGTGTGTTTTTTAAAAAAATTTTATTTTCAGATTTAAGACTGAGGAATTCATGAATATGTTAAAAACAACTGATCTTTTTGGTACAGTTCCATTTCTATATGAAGGTTTGATGCAGCATCTTACAAAAGATGGTTCTCTTCCAGATTATAGTTTGCCTATTATAAATCTCTTCTTAAAACTCGCAGATCTTGACTTGAAATCATTTCAGGTAATTAATTAGAAACATAATTCATATTTACCATATAATCAACAAAAATAGATTTGTTTTGATTTAGGTTCTTGTCCTGTTTTTACATCTATTTTTAAACTGTTGTATTTTACAAAAATGTGATGTTAATACAATGGTAACTCGTTATTTCGTCACTCAATAATTCGTCATATTCTATAATTCCTCAGGTTTTTATTAATTTTTTTATTATTATTTTTTTTTTATTGGCAACTATAAATAACAAAATTAAATACGTATGTAATTCATTTTTTTTCCTTGCTACTTATTTAATCTTTAAATCGCCTCATTTGGTTTGTCACTAAAAAATATGCTTATATTTATACATTTTGTTACTCATTTCATAGAAAAAACAAAACAAACAGAACAAGCCCGGAGTCGATCCTTCCATTGATTATAGTAACAGATAAAAGGAAGTATGTGTGCAGTTGATGAATTCCCGGAATCAGTTAATACTGGAAAGCTCTTCCTACAAAAATATTAGCATCTGGCTCAGCAACTTCTGCTCCAGGTTATCTCACCTCAGTTCCAATGTGTATAATGTTCATCTGTTCGTTTTTATATTCAATAAATTGCAAAAAAAATTACAATTATATAGTTAAAAATGTTTTTTTGTTACTTTACCAGCAAAATTCTGTAGTTTGTCATTTCCGTTATTTCGTCACCCCCTCTCCCCCACTCATGACGAATTATCGAGTTTCTACTGTATACTGTATAAGATAATTTGCTATATATTTTAATGTTGATTTTTCAGTTCCACTAGGCTATAACTTGAAATTCATTGAAATTTAATAACTGTGTACATTTTTTTATTTATGCCTTGTCTTCTATAATTTTTCAATTAATATAAATTAAAGTTTATTAAAAATCATTATACTAATCTATAAAAGTATATATAGATAGATTATTGTATTCTATTAAGACCATAAAAAAAATTAACACTTTAGAATTTAAGTTAGGTGAAACTATTTTTGATTACTTGTCATGTTTTAGAAACTACTTTAGAAGTTTGAATACAGAAAAAGATAATAAATATTTATTTAACTTTCTGAAATGTTTTTGATATTTTCTTTGATGCAATATTAGAACAACTGATCTAGTTGTCATATAATTAAGACCATGTAATGTCTTCATTGAAGTCTCTCTATTGTGGAGAGACTGATCAATTAGAGATGACAATTTGTATGATTCAATTTTGACTCAGTCGACTTAAAAAGTTCTGATCAAACAAAATGAATAATAACAATAAAACTTTTTTTGACCACTATCCTGACTTTAGGTAACAGAAAAAAAGTGAGATGTGGAGTAAAGATGAAGACAATTTTCCATTTGTCTTTGCAGTGTATGAAGCTTTTTTGTTGCATTCAAATTTAATAAAACCTTATTCTAAAATAAACTTAAATCATAAAAAAAAAGTGATTCTCAGTGAGAAATTGTCATCAGCTTGTTCAGTTGTAGTAAATGCCTTTAGCATATTGGGCCGCATAATTAGAATTCTGTTAATATTATGTATTTCCTGCTGAAGGAAGTGATCATTTGAAATATTCAGCTGCTAGTGATAACTTTCCCATAAAAGCAAGTGGTACTCTCATAGAGAAATAACATATTATTCTTTATTTATTATTATTATATTTTTTTAAGAGGTATCTAGTTCATTGTTTGATCTTGACAAACATTTTATTATAATTATAGGAATATTTAAATTTATAGTACCATACTATGTTTTATCTTTAATATTGATTAAAAACCTATATAAGAACTTTTATAATGTATGCTTTTAGGATATACTTGGGAGTGAAGGTATAGCTCTACAATGGAGAGGAATAGCAAGTGGATTAATGATGTTATGTGTAAGAAAAAAATATTTTGGTGAACTACTCCATAATGTCATTAAAACTGTTGGTTACTTTGCTATAAATAATAAGAAAAACCAGGTGATAGCTCATTGATATCTAACTTTTGTTAAAAATAAAACTTGTTTAGAATTTAATAAGAAAGAAAATTAGAATATTCTTATTCTTAATAAATAACTGATTTCAGCTTACTGGCTTGGATAATATATTTTTTTTTAGTGTTATGTAATGTATTGAACTTTAACTCGAGCTTCTTTTTCTGTCTTGAGCATTTTTTTTTTCCTATTTTGCTCTACTGAAGCTGTTTTGTCAATGTCTAATTTTTACCAGTGTATGTGAATACTGTTTAATTAGCACAAGATGTTCTAACTAGAATACTAAGCTAATTAGTTGGTTTTGTAGAAGTTTTTTTAGGCTGAAGTAAGTTTGTTGTCTTGCAAATACTACTTTATTCTTTACTATTATTTTCTATTGATTGAGGTTTTAACTTTATTTGTAAATTTCCAAAAACTTTAAAAATGTATTTCTTTTGAAAGGAGTGCACTTGGTGGTGCAAACAGTGGATATACTGGTATCATTGGTTTAACTTTATTCTTTTGTATTCCCAATGTAGATCTTTTCTTGCCCTCAGAGGTGAATGCATCTTCTATGCTAGGAAGCTATAATCTGATTCTTAAGTTTAAAAAAAAATATTAAAAGTCCAGTAAGGTTAGGTTGCAGACATTGTTAGAGGTGTGCTTGATTTTTAAAGTTATGACATTCTTAGGAGATAATGTGGATACTAATTTTCACTAAATGCCTGACTATTTCCAAGACTTTATATTTTCAGTGTATTTAAAAAAAAACATCTACAGTAGAACCTCGATAGTCCGAACTAACAAAGCGCTTTCCAGGCATAGTATGTAGCATGCAAAAAATGAACACTGACATACTAGTTCCCATAAAATAAGAAGCACGTTGTATTGTTAAAGGTAAATAGTTTGTTTAATGAAATACTACTGTGCTACGGTAAGGTAACTATATTTTATGTAATGTATTGCACATGAATCAGGTTCAGATTATCGAGGTTCTTCTGTATATTCAATTACATTCATTGAATTTTATCATTTACACTTCAATATCTTAAATTTTGTTATTAAGGTAAATTGAATAAATACAATTTATTATACCCAGTTAAAATATTTAACTGGAAATGGTTTGTCTATTAGGGCTTAACATCCTCATGAACTTCAACTAGGGCAGGAAGGACGGGATACTGGAAATAGTATATTTTAAGATAAAATTATTGTTTAGCGAAAACTTTTTTCTTTCCATCCTAAACAAAATATTGGGTTGTTTCACATGAAATGTCCGTTTTCAAGGTATAGGGATTTTAGTAAAAATACAATATGAAAACATTATAATTTTATTCGAAGTATTTACCTTCTTTTTCTACACATTTTTCCCAACGTGATAACAACTTTTTTATCCCGGATTTGAAAAACTCTGAGCTTTGAAGTGAAACAAAATCTGAAAACGCACTTTTGATTTCAGCATCATTTGCAACAATTTTTCCTCTGCAGAAGTTGTCTAAATTCCTGAAAAGGTGATAATCTGTTGGAGACAAGTCGGGAGAATATGGTGGGTGCGGAAGAACTTCGTACCCCAGCTCTTTCAATTTATGCATGGTAAGTTTTGAAACGTGGGGTCTAGCGTTGTCGTGTAGGAGTATAGGGCCCTTCCGATTTACCAATCCAGGTTGTTTTTTTCAATAATTTTTCGTGCATTTGGCCAATTTCATTGCAGTAGGTTGTAGAGGTAATGGTCTCACCTCTAGGCAGAAAGGAATAATGTATGATTCCAGCCATGGAACACCATACTGTAACCATCAATTTTTTCGGGTGCAAATTTGGTTTTGGCATTTGTCCTGGGCTTTCGTCGATGTCTAACCACTGCCCTAACCGACGCTGATTGTCATAAGCAATCCATTTTTCGTTGCAAGTTATTATTCTTTCAAGGAAAGGGTCGGTTTTTTGCCTAGCAAGCAACGAAACGCAGGTCTCAAGACGTTTCAATTGCTGTCGCTCAGTGAGATCGTGAGGTACCCATGTATCGAGCTTTTTCAACAACAGAGACTCGCAAAATTCTCTATGTATTTCAAATATTATAAAATCGGACATTTCATGTGAAACAACCCAATACTCACTTTATTCAAATGTATTTTAAATATATTTGCAATTTATAATGTATGGTCAAGTTGGAACATCCTAGATAAGCAGCAGAATTACAAATTCTTTTTACCTCACAATGTTGGATAAGTCCTACATAGGACATAATTGAGTTGCAAAGACCACTACAGGAGATTGATTCAGTAATGGAATTGTCCAGTCATTGGTCATATAAAACTGTTTGTACCTTTTTTCTTTTTTATATAATTATCTTTAAATGTCATTCTAATCTTATAATTTACATTTTATCCCTGGTTGATTGTCCTCTGTGGTTGTAGTAGGCATAATTTACTTTAAGTCACTAGTTTGGTTCAGTGTCCAACTTCCATCAGGCGGTGTCTACTTGTCTTTTGAAGGAGACCAATTTTTAAAGGAAACGTAATTTTAATTTTTTATGACTGTTTATTCTGGCTGAACTATTACAGCTAGTTTATCTTTTTAGTTTTTAATCTATTTATATTAAATTGTTATTTGCAGCTTTTAATTGTTTTTTGTTGAATAATTTCAAATATCCTTTTGAAATCATTTCCCAATTTTGATCTTGAGAATTAATTCATTAACATTGTAAAATATTTGTTTATATCCTTCGCTTTACTTCTTTAAAAATAGTATACTTATGTTATCTGTTTTTTCAGACTCTTATACAATCTGGTAGACATCCTACAGTTTTGCAACAACTGGTCAAGTTACCCTTTCAATATTTCTGTGATCCTCGACATATGGAGCTGCTGTTTCCCACATTGATTGCTTGTTCATACCAGAATGCAACTAATAGAGCTATTGTAGAAAATGAATTGAATTATTCTGTAAGTTATAATTAACTATTTACTTTGCAAATTTATTATATTTAGAATCGATCCTTCTGTACCATCATGCGTACTTCAATTTAATTATATTTGTTAGAAAGGAGAGGAAGTTAAAATAAAATTCCTAATCTCTGGCTATAGATAGACACTGGTTTTGATTATAGAATCACTTAACTAATTCAAAGGCAAACATATAAGTAAATAGTATTTATTTCCTAATTATTAATTATAAAATAAAATAAGGGCCTAATAATAAAACAAAATTATTGCTATTTTCATTTTAAGTTAAATGAAAGATATAGGCAAAACTTATTAATTAAACCAAAAATATTATTGTAATATAAACTGTCTAAAAAAATATTAAAATAAAATATTTCTGTACATAAAAATTAAAGATGAAGATGAAAGAAACTAATGTATAGAACTTTTAGATTTAAAATGGTTCTTAACTGAAAAATAAAACTTATAAACATACCTTTATTTGATATATTATAGTTTAATAACTTATTGTTGGATATTTTCTTACTGTGGAAGTAAAATATATAAAATATTATTGTAGCTCTTGGTGGTGGAATGATACACTCAAAAACAAGACCATTAACCAGTTTATATGACCCCGGTATTGTAGGTAATAAAAGAAAATTGTAGAAAAAGTAAGACATTTTAATAAATGCTGTTTTGCACAACATGGACTCCTGAGCACAGCTCTGGATAAAGGTCCACCCAGTCAGAATTTGTGGACTACACTGTTAGTCCAGTCAATAAACATATTGTAGAGTGCATGAAATATGCTATTATTTCTGCAAGACACACTTCGGTTTATAGAATTCTCGATGATATTAGCCATAAGTTATAATTAAATTAATTGATACATTTAATATAATTGATTTTATGATAAACAAATAGCCTTGCAAAATTGTAAAAGAGCAGTATTTATATTATTTCTTTTATTTAATGCCTAACCCATTAAGAATAAGGCCATTCAGCTTCTGGCTGCCCAATACAGTCTTGTCATGATACAGTACTTTTCACACGATGGTCATAATCATTCATGTCAAGCGTTTCAGGTGTTGAGAGTGTCTGACCTATTGTTTATTTAAATTCTTTTTTCTGAGTCATGTTAGTTAGAAGGAAGAGGTTAGTTAGCCACTTGCTCCATAGCATTCCTGTGTTTTCTAAATCCTGCCTGTTTATCAGAAATTGCTTGATTCATTTCCAAGAAACTCTGGAGTCATGTTAGTAGTTATCAGTCAAACAGTTTAATATTGATTTTGTTTTTTTAATTATTTTAATATAAATATTTATACTATCATCTCACATTATTAAAATATTATTTAATGAGTGCTACACTCTAACATACATCATGAACATAAAATTGTATTTGTGAATGGTTCAGAATTTTGGAATAATATTCTAGGTAGTAGTAACAACCTCATATAACTAGAAAAAACAAACATGTGTATATAAAATATTTATTTATGTAAATATATAAATTACAGTATTACTATATTGCGCTTTTCTAAGTAAGAATGCTTATTTCACTATTAAAAAAAATTTGAATTTATTATTTGAAGGATCAGTCAACAGTGTTGTTATTAAAGAAATGTGTTGCTATCAGATTATTATAATAGATAATTGCATTGTGATGTTTACTGTTTATTGTTATTTCTTAGTCCGAAATATGTATCTTCTTAGGATATCTTTACCAAACATTTTACTAAACTTCATGATTTTACAGGTTTTGGAAAGTTTTATTTCATCAGATGTTGGTAAAGAGAATAAACTTATGATGTTTCTCCTAGAGAACCAAGAAAATGGCAATGTTGAAGTTTCATAAAAAAACTGCTAGGTTATCATCAAATTTATCTGTGAGGAGAGGGGAATACAAAACCGATCCATCTATACTTATGTTTTATTTCTGTTTATTTTTAGTTATTTATAACTATTGACAATTCATTTTATATAATTATTAAATAAGCTTTAATCTATTATGTTTTTATTTGCATTTTTTTTTTAACTCATTGACTAATTAAAAAAAACTAAAAATATTCTTCAAATGCTGAATTTTATCTTTAATTAATTAAATTAAACACTTTTTCTTGTACATACACTATCTTAAAATTTATTAGCACTTTTCTTGAAAACAGTTTTATTAACATGCATTAATAAAAGTATTTTTGATTAGTCTCGCTTGCATCAGCCACTGAACGTTTTGTCCATCTTACATTGTACAAATGTAACATTTTAGGAGGCATTGCAAGAGGACATCCATAGCAGATCTTACTTCCAGGGTTTAATGAATATTATTTGCTATACAATTCCTTTCGGTTTTTTCCTGACATTTTTTAACGTAGTCTATTCATTAATTGTTTAATTTGGTAAAAAATGAACTGTACCCTCTAGAAAAAACACCCATTGACAACACTAACATCGTGATAAATCCAGTAAAGTATTGTTATGAAGGTTGCCATAAAATTCAGCATCTGATAAATTTTCTATGAGTTATTCCACAACTAACACTATAATAATTGATGTATTAACTCTATTAAAATTGTTGATTTAATGATATTATACAACCTAGTATAGCCATGGCTCACATTTTCCCTTTTCCTTGCTTTGAAATGCACACATTGCGATCATTATTGTTTGTAATGTTTTTTATGTAGAATTCATTTTTAATGTTTTTTATGTAGATTTCATGTAAAATGTTTTTTTTTTTATTGATGTTTCACTTTCAAAGCTAATTAGTTTGATGTGCCAAATAAACGATGGCCACTTTGTTACCATGTTCAGTTATAATATATTTTGTTATTTCTTATCCAATAGTTACATCAACTCAATGTGATATTATAAAGACGCTTGTAGTTAAGAGTTTGTACATAATATTTTGAAAAAATTTATTTTATAATATTTAAATAAAAATACTAGAGAAGTATTCTAATAATTAGTTTTTTGAAGCTTTAATATGTTAACTTACAATGAAATCTAATATGTTAACTGATTAAGTAATCTAATAATTAATATTTATTATTTTTATATTTTTGTAACAGTTTAATTAGGAATTTAATTTATATTTGTACTTGTTAAGATCGAAATATTAATATTACTATTTCTTTTATGTATATTTTGATCTCACATTTTTATTTTGTTCAGTTAACTGATTTTCTAATAATGTTAATTAAATTGTTTGTCATGAATAATAATTATTTTTATAAATATTTTTATTATTTTATAAAAATCTAATATTTATTTTAAATTGCTGTCTTAAGAATATTGTCAATCTCTGTCAAAAATGTTCTTAAAAATATTCAAATTCAGTATTTTAATTTGATGTAAAAAAACAAGAAATGGAATATGTACCACATGGTACTAACAGAGGCAGCTAATTTTACTCTTTACTTACAATTGATTGTTTGTTAATATTTTGTGTCCTAAATTCTCCTTTCACATTCTTGAACAAAAAGGTTTTCCTTTTTTGTTTTTATTGATTCATGACTTTCATACTTATGAAAAAGATCAGTTAACTTGTCAATAAACTAATAGAAATTAAAACAGTTAAAAATAGTATGATTTTGAATTTATATTGGTGGTTATAACTTTATGAAACTCCTATTAATAAAAGTTACTTCAGAACCTACTTAATTTAATTTGTATTTTAATTTTCCCCTCCATTCATATTTATTATTTAATCTGATATGTTTCTTGAAGATTAAATTTGTTCTTCAGATATTCAGGTTATTTCTGTTTCAATTAAAGATATATAACCAAACATTATTCTTACCTATATTGATATTTTAATTGAATTATTTTATAGTTGACTGTAGAATTGCTTTGTAGAGAAGTTTGTCAGGGATGTAGTCAGAAATTCTGACCTGTCTTCAAACTTCTGAAATTTTAAATGTATTGAAATCAATTTTTACTTATTTCTTTTCAACATTAAATTATTTAAATATATTCTTTCTTGTTATATTCCATAGTGCCTGCTGAGAATTGAAGTTGATAAATGTAATATTACGAGGGTAAGTCAATAATTATCCGCAATATAGTTATAAAATTTTATTGAAATGAAATAGGAAACTTACAAGTACATCATTTTTCGACATAGTCCCCTTGCTTTTCAACGCACTTGGTCCAACGTTGTTCAAGTTTCCTGATGCCCTCATGGAAGAAGGTTTTGGGTTGAGATGCGAGCCAGGAATGCACCGCTTCTTTCAATGCTTCGTCCGAGGCAAATCGACGGCCCCTAATTGCCTGTTTGAGTGGACCAAACAAGTGAAAATCAGATGGAGCGAGATCGGGACTATATGGAGGATGATTCAATACTTCAAAATTGAGTTTCTGAAGCGTTTCTACAGTGTGGGCAGCTGTATGCGGACGGGCATTGTCGTGCAACAACACAACGCCTTTTGTCAGCAGTCCTCGGCGTTTGCTTCGAATTGCAGGCTTCAGCTTAGCAGTAAGCATCTCAATGTAACGTTCACTGTTTATTGTTGTGCCCCTTTCCTGATAATGTTCCAGTAATGGACCTTGTGAGTCCCAAAAAACCGTAAGCATAAGTTTTCCTGCGGACGGTTGGGTTTTGAATTTTTTCTTGCACGGCGAATTTGGATGTTTCCATTCCATACTCTGCCGTTTACTCTCCGGCTCGTAATGATGGATCCATGTTTCGTCACCAGTAACGATCCTGTCTAAGAAGTTGTCCCCTTCGTTAACATAGCGATCCAAATGTTTTGTGCACACGTCCAAGCGCGTTTGTTTATGCAACTGTGTCAGTTGTTTTGGAACCCATCTTGCACAAACTTTATGAAACCCAAGTCTGCTGTAAATGATTTCGTAGGCAGAACCGTGGCTAATTTGCAGACGATTTGCCACGTCGTCAACAGTTATCCGTCTGTCTGAGAGAATCATTTCACGTGAACGCTCAATGTTTTCCTCGTTTATGGCGGTAACTGGTCGTTCAGCTCCTTCATTTTGCGTAACACTTGTGCGACCATTTTTGAATTTTTCAATCCATTCATAGACACTCCGTTGTGGCAAACAATTGTTCCCGTACTGTACCAAAAGTCTTCGATGAATTTCGGCCCCTGATACACCTTCCGACCACAAAAAACGGATCACTGAACGTTGCTCTTCTTTGGTGCAAATAGAAAGTGGAGCGGCCATTATTAACAGCACGACAGCGATAACAAAACTAACCTACCAGCTTGATACGCACATAAACATAACAACGAATAAACAAAGCATGCGCCATCAACACAAAAGAACAGTACTGCCAACATAAACAAAAATATAGCTATATTGCGGATAATTATTGACTTACCCTCGTACTATCATAAATGTGCACGCCCCAACTGAGGAAAAAGATGAGGCTGAGAAAGAACAGTTTTATGAAGAACTGGAAAGGGCCTTGGATGACTGCCCATCCTATGATATGAAAGTGTATTATAGGTGATTTTAATGCACAGGTGGGCAATGAGGAAATGTTTCTACATACAATTGACAGGAACAAGAAAAACGGAGAGTATATGATAAGTTTCGCCACAGCAAATGCCCTAGTTGTAATGAGTACAATATTTCCTCATAAACAGGACACAAAGGAACCTGGACTTCTCCAAATGGGGTTACAACGCAGATAGGCCACATTCTTGTCACCAGCAGGCACTTCAACAATGTACATGCTGTCTGAACTTACCGAGGCCCGATTCAGACCATTACTTGGTGGTTACCAAGTTTGCATATCAGATACCTCAGCACACAGAAGAAAGTATGAACAGGGGGACAAGTGGGAGAGGGAGAGCAGAGATAAAAGGTATGCTCCAAAACTGCATTGAGAGAGTTTACAATGGTTAGGAAAGAGCTCTACAATGCCATGCAAGAACTGTTCATACCAGGTAAGCTACTACATTTGACAATGGCAATAATGAAAGGCACTGTCAGCAAAGGCAAGGTGAAGAGAAGATTGGTGACTCCTTCGAAATTTTCTCTGTCCTGGGACAGGGGGACTCTTCAGCCCCGCTCCTGTTTAATATTGTCCTGGAGACCATCATAAGGAGAGCAGGACTGAATAATTGAGGAATAATATTTCACAGAATGACTCAGATACTCGCATAGGCAGACAATGTGGTCATCACATTGAACTGTGAAGGAGTTATTCTGTAGGTTGGAAAGTGAAGCACAGAAAATGGGTCTTTGTGTCAATGAAGGCAAAACCAAAGTCCTTGTGCTAAGATAGAAGAAGCTCGTCCATACATCTCGGCACTAAAAAAAAAAAAAAATAAAAAATAAAATTAAGCTTATTGAATTACCGCATGGATTTTACAGTTAGGAGGAACAAAAGAAAATTTGAATCAAAGTTCAATCCAATGGCTCTCAGTAGATAGTGAATTACTCAGTTTTGTTTTCAACCCTTTTCAAAAGAGCAGGGTCTACCAACTAAACAGTGAAGCCAAATGCATAAGAAAAACTGGAGGGCCACTGAAGCAGAGAATTAAAGAGCCTGTATAGGTACCATAAGACTCATCCAATTGCACAATTCATTAAAAAAAAATGTATTCTCTCTTCCTTGGTTATTTAAATTAAAATAACTTTGTGTATTGAATATTTATAAATCATAAAGAAAAACCCACCAATTATATATTCTTAGTAAATAAGAATTGGAAAAAATTAAAGAGGATCTTCCTCAAATAATTATTTCCTTTTCTCAATTTAGTAAGTGAAATCTAGAGAACAATGACCCTTTATGACACAATTTTCTATTTTCCTACTTCATGTTTATTAAAAAAATAATAATAATTTTAATATAAATTTGGGTATGTATATTGTAATTTTAACATCCTGCATAAGATAATTATAAAAGTCTGCCACACTGAAGAGCATTTAATAGAGAAGAATAATAATAAGAGAAAAGAATGTTGATAAAGACACTCCTGAAGCACCGTTTTTTCAACACCATTTCAGTTATGGATTTGCTTTACAGGTTATATTGTGAGAAGCTTTAGAGGTGGTTATGTGATTTAATGATTAATAGTTTGAATATGATCATTGACTAGTTATTAGTTTAAATATTATTTTTATTATTTTCCCGTGAACTGATTAATAATGCATTTTTATTTAAATATTTTGATAAATATATTGATGTGATTTATTTGACTGTAGAATTTAAGAAGATGTAGATCATTGGAAACACAATTAAATAGTGCTAATTAATTGTACCCATATTTGGCAATTGTTTACATCATCACTGTTTCCTACTTCTATTTATTTTATGTGCAGCAACAGTTGTTATTTCTAATGGTTAATGGTATACTTAATCAGTAGTTGATAAATAGAAGGCCACTCTTGGTGTACATTAAATATTGTGAAGGATTGATGCAGCAGTCTCCAGATAAAAATCAGATGTGCAGGAAACAATTATTAAAATTACCATTTGAAAATGCTGAATTCGAAAGCAATATCTGCCATTACTCCAACAATTTACTTTCCCATTGCTAAAATATGATCTTCTTTCATATAATCTGCCCTCTTCTAATAGCTGCTGAAGATAATCACAGAAACAGATTAATTGAAATAAGTGAAACGTTTATTTCAATAATAGAGCTAAGAAATGTACAGATGGCTAAAACCGGAATATTGAAAAATATAAAAATAGGTAGAAGTTGAAAAGAAAAGTTAATTTCAGGGACAATTACAAAGTGTACAGTATTATTTAAATGTTAGGTCAGAATTTATGTTCTTAATAAAGTAAGTTAACAATATGTTAATATTAAATGAATATTGGACAATATTAGGTTAAAAAAATTTAAATTAACAGTAACGGAATGGGGGAGATATGATAGAAAAGAATTATTATTATCATTTGCTGTTATTAATTAATTATTAATACTGTAATTGATAGATAATTATTTCCTAGTATCATATATATATATAATTTAACAGCAGGCAATGTTGTTTTGTTTAATCGCAGTCTATAATTTAATAAACTCAACAACAAAACAATAGGCATTATATTATAACAAAAATAGTGAGGAGAACAGCCATTGCTAGGTGATGTTTATTTAACAAATTCACACATAGTGTAAAGCTTTGTCTGATCAAGTCGAGTAGTGTGTGTATTGATGAAGTAATAATTCCAGTTTTAATGTTAGATAAATAGTTGTCTAGTCTTCTTATTTGTTTAGTTTATATTGTTCTAGATGCCATCATATTTTCATTGTTACTAAATCTTGGTTAAAAACCCTTGTTACAATATAAAAAGAATTTCCTAGAATTGAATATTTTCTTAAATAAAGTTTTAGTGTCATCTGAATTATTGTTATTTAATTTTTATATATTTCTATATTCTTTTGGTTTAATCAAACTAATACCCTTAATTTTAGCATTTGAAAGGATGAGTTAAGGTGTTGAGATTAGGTTCAATTCACTGAAGAATTCTTCCTACAAGCATTCATTATCTCTGCAAAGATGACCAAATTTTAATTTCAGAACATCGATCTGTCAGAATATGTACTTCCATGAACATTTAAGCTTTAAATCTGTCCAACTAGTGAAAAATGCAATAGCTTCTAATAACCCTGCCATGACTGTTACCATGCCAGTGGTGTTTTTTAAAATTTTATTGTTGAGTTGTTATATTTCATGGTAATGAATTACTTTTAATAAATATTAAACAAAAATGGTGATAAATAACTATTTTATTGATATACTCACAACACAGATCAGGCACTCAGAATTGTGCTCTACAACAATAAACAATTCACTTACAATTAACTTTTTACACAAAACATTGCAATGCATAATATGAAAAACATGTGCCTAACAGTTAACCGCATCCCCCTTTTTTATTCAAAATAACATAATTTCATAATATCATTACTGTTAAAAATAAAATTAATGGCACTTTAATAAGATATGAAAGACTATTAAATAATTAAAACAGTAATTACAGACCATAGGTTGGTATGTTTCTGTAATATTTTATTATGTGTGTGCGTTTGTGTCTACACTTGCTCACACACACATTTACACTACGTGATAATAACTTATTAAAATTAATTTTATACATACTCCTAACAAACATACATACATATAATCTTACACCCTTACTCATCCTCTTCGAACACATTTATACATGGACGTACATGTACACCCAATATTATACTATTATTGAATAACGTTTACAGATTGGTTTTTGAATTGTCAGCTTGAAATTATTTTACACATTTCAAAGTCCTTATTGTACAAAACGATGTAACAGCTTTTTAAATTAATCGACATCCAGTATATTTTAACATGAAAATTATTTGAAATTTACAGATTAATAAACAATAAATAAATAACAATAAATGATGTGTGCATTATGTCACAGTTAATTTTTTTTTCTCTGTCAGATTAAGGAAACATTTATTTCATCTTGAGTGCAAATATTAGTATATTGTTAGTATATTGTTTAGAAAAAAATATATATAAAGTAGCATTAATATCTTTTGTATCATTTCACAAATTATTTTCATATGCAACAATTTTTTTTAGTTAAGTAGGTAACAAACAAATTGTTTGATTGATAATGTCCATCCGCTCCTGCTTCTGGAAATGGGCTAATAATCAGGTTAGTGATTCATAATTATTTATGAAGTTAGTAGCTTGTTTCAATAATTTTAGAAATAATTATTTAAGAAATTATTAATCAACAGAGAACATATGGAGATTTAAAAAATATTAGTATTTTATTTTACAGCGTATGCTGTACTAGTTTTATATTCAATTGAGAACATAAAAAAATATGAATGAGGTTTATGTTCAGCTTTATTGACTGAGTGTATTTTTTAAATATTTAAAATATGGGTATTAAAAAGTGGTTGCTACTCATATAGGATAGACAAGAGCTGAGAAGAATTGAAGATGAGATCCAGGACTGCAGCATTGAAGTATTTCATTAACATTAAAATATTACATTAGGATAAAAAATGTTTAGTATTGTTTGAAATTCATTTCATTTTTTATTTGCAATTTGGTATTAATTTATTTAAATGTTACAATGTAATATTACTTTTGTAGACCTGAGCTTAAATGGTGGAGTGTCATAATAGATGAGTGTAGATATGGTAGTGTATTCTTGATCATTAGTGTCATAATAAAGTATGATTTATTAATTGGTTTTTTCTTAGTAGGTTTTTGTAAATAATCTATTCAAAGTTATATTATTAATAAAACATTATAGTTCTGTATTTTTATTCAGTATAATTGTATTTTGTGAGTAGTTGTTACTTAATTCTTTGTTCAATATTAAGTTTTATTTTTATGGCCAACATAACTAATAAATTAATTAGAGATACGTGTTTTCTTGTATTTTTGGACCATAGATTGATAAATAATTCAATTTTATATAGAAATATGAGCTTATTTTAAAAATTATTGTTTTAGAAAACATTGAATTAGTACATTTATATATTAAGTATAAACAAAAATGAAATAAAGGCACAAAAAATAAACTAATGTTCTTTTCATCTTACATTCTTAAAGTAGTTTTAAGACTTGATAAGAAATTTATATAGTTAGTAGGTTATTATGTTTGGAAAATAAATTTGTATACTTGTAATTTGTATCATTAGGCTCAATTTTTGTTTCTTCTCACACCCACACACTGGCGCAACCAAGGGGGGGGGGGCTGAAGCCCCCCCTAGACGACTGATTTTTTTACTATGATTTTCATTTATATTGTTTCGAATGTCACCCATTCCTTGTTTTAGTTTGATTAGAACATAAAAAAAATATCTTCATCTTTATATATATATATTTATAAACCCAGCCCCCCCCCCCCCCCCCCCCACGATAGTAATCCTGGAACTGCACCCACAATCACAAAAAAGACATGTGTGTATATATTTCATTCTATTCATGAAACTTTGAATTTATTGGAACTAAAAAATTCATATTTTACAATACTGATAAAGTTTTGGTTTTATGTTTGTCATAATGGGTCAAGCTTAATGTAACATCTTTTAGTAAATAAATTAACATAACATACTTTTGTTTTCTTCTTATTATGAAAGAACGAACTGATTTAAAAAATACAATATGAAGTGTATACATTATTTCTCGATATATGACAATCATAAAAATAGGTTTTCAGGTACCTAAAGAAATATACGTAATTATGGAATTATAATTTGCAAGTAAACAAATAAATATAGTCTATATCAGTGAGACTTATACATAGTATATGAAATACAAAAATGTCAAGAGTAGACATATAAATAATACAAGTGAAATTATCAATGATACTCATAAATTAAAGACAATTTATATAACCCAATAAAACATTCACTGTGGTCATTGTAAAATTGTACCTTATAGTACTTAACACCTCATGTCATTGTGTGATAATTTGTTGTATATTTCACTTTACTATTCACTAAGGTCGAACTAATGTTTAGGAATTTAATCTTTTATATTTTAAATTGTCATTACTTATGACTATTTAATAATACAGTTTATTATTTGACGTCAGAGTTGTTGCTCAGAAGAATTTTTTTAATTTAATCATAATGCAATAATAATCAATCATATAATATTTAACATGCATTTAGAAGGCATTCATATTTGATTTGTTTATTAATTGACAGATCATCTTTTTGCCAACTACTTCAAAATTATCATCAAGAGAAAATAACTTCTAAAAGTAACTGAATTAAAAACTGTACAGCATTAGAATATACAAATCTTAACCAGTAAAAAATGATTAAAAAAAGACAACCCAATTATTATATATAATGGGTGAAAGAGAAAGAAAGAGAGTGAGATAGAGAGAGTTTGAGTGAGAGTGAGAGAGAGACAAAATAATAGAAATCACAGGTAAATAAACATACATTTTGGCAATCAACTGTATATTATATGTGTTTCTTATATATTTTACAAAAGTGTTTCTTATATGTATAACAGTGTACAATGAATGTGGTTTGCAAGTAAGGGAGAAACATACAAGTCCTTAGTTTTATTAAGTTTTATTTATTGATTAATATGGCATATTTTATAGCCTTTACTTAAAACAATTATATCAAAATGTTTAAAAAACATTCCTTGAATAAGGAAAATATACAAAAAAAGTTAACAGAATATAACAGTATCTCTTTAAGAGACTATCTGGTCATACATAAGATAAAAATATATTTCCATTAATTTATTTCATATATGATGACATTTTTTATCTGTTAAACGAAGTAAATTGAGTAGTATAAAAAACACAACAAATAGTTAATTTTTTTTTTTTTTTATTTGCAATTACGAAAACACATTCAATTTCATCAATATTAATAATAACTTTTTAAGGATGAAATTTTGTGATAAAGAAAAAAAATATATACAAACATTTATACAAATATTGCTTATTGGTAAAAATTAATAGATAACATTTTGCAAACTATTAATGGTCCTTGTTATTAATAATACAATCCATATCACTCTATGTACTCCACTATTTATCGATCTACAATAATAGGAAAAAAAATGTTGTAATGATGTGTTACAATAACATTGACTGTAAATAAGTTGAAGGTAACTATCATCAAATGTGGCTATTATTTCCTATCCATCATATAAGCTTGTTAAAGTTTAATATTTTGTACAGTTTGCATCTAGTATGTACACATGTACAGTAAAACTAAAACGATAACAATTGTCTACAGAAAATTTTACACACTTTTCCCATGGCACAATAAAAAATAAGTGTAAGATGACTATAACATAACTGCCTCTTGAAATACACAACTTCGATAACCCAATAGTTAATACCTAATACATCAGATGTTACTCCTATGAGGCAGAACCTTAGTATCAAAATGGAAACAATAACTGTACATATTTATATTTACTGATAACTTGAGTAGCTGATAAGTTTCTATTTACACTTCTGTGACAGGTCTTGTGCCCTGAAAAAAAAAAATAAATAAAAATTAGTTGAGTTAAAATTATTAAAACGTCTGATTATATTTGATTATTTTAACATAACCATTCGTCAGTTATATGAATTTATTTACAAAAGATTTTTAACGATAGAAACATTTGACAAAAAAATCATCAAATAGTAAATTAAATTATTTCACTGCATTTTCTTTATAATTAAAAGGTCAGAATCTTTGGATTAAATACTAAAAGAGATCAGGCATTATACAACAAATTAATCAATTAAATTTTTGTTAAATTTACATTTAAGTCCTCATTCATTATAAAAACATTTAAGAATGTTTTGATTGTTTCTCTAGGATACTTCTTTATTATTTCATACTAGGATCAGTGTAATTAATTTGCCTGTCATCCTTAATAAATCTATAATTCATCAAACTTAGTTTTAACAAAAACAGAAGAGCCAGTTCACTTGAACATATCTTATCAAAGCTCACTCCATTTCAGAGCATTATTTCTAAATCTAAACTATTGATAAAATGAACATTTTTTTTTCAGCATCTATTTTGGTTTTTCATCTTAATAATTATTATTATTTTGTCAAGATTTCGACTTTTTCACTTTTGCTAGAATGGATTCGTTATATATGTGAATATTTAGTTCTTCTTTGTAAAATATGATTGGATGTTTTATTTATTTACTTTTTGCTATCCATTAATAAACAAAAAAATACTGATTTTCTCAAACTCAAACC
The DNA here is from genome assembly GCA_003667255.2 of Euschistus heros. Taxonomy (NCBI): domain Eukaryota; kingdom Metazoa; phylum Arthropoda; class Insecta; order Hemiptera; family Pentatomidae; genus Euschistus; species Euschistus heros. The sequence continues at coordinate 395,750 of RCWM02000210.1, read as the reverse complement.
TTTAAACTTAACTTAAACAACTTTTTAATTGGCCAAAGATTGAAATCTAATACTCTGAAATAGTGCGATGAGATTTCTTGGAGTTTATGTTTTATTGAAATTATTGATCTTTATACGATAAACTAATAAAAATAAGATAATATAAAAATTATATTTTAGGCTTTTAAGTTAAAATTTTTTTGGCATATTTATTTTCTCAACCGTTTGCACAGTCACATCCATCGCTTCAGAAAGCTAACCTCATCGCCAAATGGGAGCGTTGCCTCACTTCGCAGAGATGTCAAATATTTTCTATTTCGGAAGTGAGCCCTTCCTTTATGGTACGAAAATAATTTGGCTCATCATATTAAAACGGAGAAAAATACGCACGTATCATCGCGTAACTCATCACTCGTTAATGCAATTTCCAACTTTGCCGTAACAGAAATTTCAGCCACTTGGAAGCTAATGACATGGATAATTACCAAGGGGACGTGACGACAAAATTAATTTGTCACTTAATTAACACCCTCAAAGCATTTACAATCAACTTTTAAAATCAAGACAGCTTCAACTACGTGTGCATTGATTAGCTTTATCAAATCGGCGAACATTATAAACAAGAATACGATCTTTTTTATTAGCATGTTGTTTCGAAACAACTTGAAAATTATCCTGACTTTTTAAAAATATGTGTGCCTAATAACATACAATCTTTTTTTGCAATGAAAACTATTTTTGTTCAGCCGTTATTTTGTTTTTTTTTAAATCTTAAAAATCATTAATATTTTTTCGACCTTTTCACTCGAGCTAGAACGGATTTGTTATTTGCAATATATGGATATTCCGCTATACTGCTCTAAGGATATGGTACTTCTTAATAAAACACGATTGTTTCTTTTTTTATATTTATATTTATTTTTTTGGATTGGTGAAAAAATCAGAAATCAGTAAAATGAGGGTCTTACCGTTATGGGCTTGATGCGTCTTGCTGCAGGGAGTCGTCGCTCTCAAGATAGGTGACGTAGCTGTCGGTGGAGTCTGGGTGTACCATGTCAGCAGGTGCGGGAGCTAGAACTTCGTGCCCGGGGACTGGGCCCCCAGTCGCCCCACTCATCTCGTATCCGTGCCCGTGCAGCTACACAACACAGGAAAAGTTATTACCTAACACTTCTTTAGCATGGATCTACATGTGTCTGCACTAAGGTATTCAATGAAATGTCCTAATCAGGTAAGGAAAAAGATCGGGGAAAACTTACGCATGATGGTATAGAAGGATCAATACAATTAGGAGTGATGAATTAATTGCTATTTCTATTGGATTTATTTTATTTGAAAACTAGTTTCGAACGTTTAACATTCATCATCAGTTCTAAAACATACAACATTTTCAAAACACCAGCACTTCGTTACATAGATTATATATATATTAATGTTTTCAAAAATGTAAGACAAGAGATCCAATATATTGGTACTCACCTGAGGAGGCAAAACGGACTTCTGAAAGATATCAAGAGTGGAAGGGGAAGCAGAAAGGGCTAAGTTTATTTTTTAGGTTTTTCCTATGACTAATTGGTTTTTTCCATTCCTATTGGAAACAAATTTAAAATTTGATTACTGGAAATTTTTATCTGGTCCTTTAAACACTATTTAAACACAGCTAAATACACGAAAAAAACTGCGATCGGTAAATTTAAGATTAAAAGAACATATAAGAGCATACAATAGGACCCAAATTTCTAACATAGCTATCCATCTAAATGAAAATAATCGTAAATTTAATAAAGACTAGGAAGTGAAACTAATAAATCAAGTAGAAAATAGCCTAGAATTAAATATTTATGAAAACAATTAGTCCTAGGAAAACCCCAAAATTTTCCCCTTTCAACTTCCCCTTACGCCCTTGATATTTTTCAGAAGTCCGTTATGCCTCCTCAGGTAAGTATCGATATATTAATTTGATTTCTTGTTTTACATTTTTGAAAACTTTAGTATATATAATCTATGAAACAAAGTGCTGAAGTTTTGAAAAGTTTGTTTGTTTTAGAACTGATGATGAATGTTTAACATTCGAAACTAGTTTTCAAATAGAATAATTCCAATAGAAGCGGCAATTGATTCATCAATCGGGGAAAAAATATTAAACCGTGTTCCATAAACGAACTTATCCCCTCAAAGGTAAGCTGATTCGTTTTCAAAATATTTTTTTCGAAATCGACCATGATATTTCAAAATTAACGGTGGGAGCACTTGTTTTAATTTATGGTCAATACCTAAAAAGTTATAAATTGTCAGAATTTTCTAAATTATTATTATATTTTATTGTAATACCTTAACGCAACAGATTTTTTTTTAAAACCTAAATTTATTTACCTTATAATCGTTTGTTTGCATATTTAGACTTAACGTTCTTATGTACACCAACTAGGGCAGGAAGGATGGGTTATCTTACAGGTTACCAACCTATTCTAGTCATGGTCGTTTCGTGGCTCCGCCACTAAATCTATAATATAACCTAATTGTTTCAAAGAGAGAAGTACTATTCTAACACGATTTCTTGCTTACCTAACGTTTTCATCAGACTTTTATGATATTGGCAGAAAGAGGACCAGCGGACGTAAAGAAATGTTTTATCGAAAAACGGAATACCTACAAATATATATATATATATATATATATATATATATATATATATATATATATATATATATTTTATTATTATTGTTTTTTACATCAATATTTATTCCCTATTTTGAAAATAATGAAGAATCGAAATTTATAATTCTCGTGGAAATTAATTTTTATGCTGAGGGTATTATTAACTTGATACAAAGAGGATTTTTTTATTTTATTTTTTTATTATTATTTTTTTTTTTTATTACAAATGAAATATTCTTCAGCTAATGTTGAATAAATTCACTAAATAATTTTACAGTTTTATTATTTAAAAAATATTAAACTATACGAAACGGAAATAGAAAGGTATAATGCCGGCAGTACACACTCGCCGAGGCGCTCGTCAACGAGGCCACCCGAGCCGAGCGGAAGCGAGCTGTGTACACGAATGGTGCAAGTACACACTCGCCGAGTGCCTCGTGGACGAGGGAAGCCGAGCTTTGTAGAAGTTGGGTAGTTCAGTTATATAAGCCAAAGCTAGTGTTTTATTGGAAGTTAATGAAGATGGATGTGAGAATTCTGGTTACAGCAGTTGCAGCCTACGCATATTATAATTATGTGTACATAACAACCACGAAAAAATTACAAATGGAGATGGTAGTTAAAAACATTTATCGGAACAGGACTGGATAAGTCCAAATTTATTTGATATTTTCTGATTGGTTATTTACTTTAAGCAAATTTTCGAAGAAAATTTAGCTGCTTTAATAACTACTTAGAATTTCTTTAATTAGAAGTAAACACCCACTTAATACATACATATATATATATATATATATATATATATATATATATATATATATATATATATATATATATATATATATATATATGTATTTATTTTTTTAAAATATAAAAAATATATTAGCTAAATGAACAAAATAAATTGTCTAAATGAAGCCATTAAGTTCGTAGTTAATCTTTTTTTTCTTAAGTTCCTTAATTAGTAAGGAACTGGAAATTGAATGAAGGAAGCGTTGCCATTCGCAGAAATCTGAATCCCGAGCTTAGGCGAGTGTGTACTCGACACCGACGAGGGTCGGTTCGCCTCGACACCTCGTTTCCTCTCGGTCCTTTGACTCGTGCCCAGAGACCGACTTTCTTCGGAGCGCTGCCGAGCCGAGCAGAGCTAAGGCGAACCAACACGAGGTGATCCAGTACACACTCGTGTTCGCCTGCATTCGTCTTGCCTCGGCGAGTGTGTACTGCCGGCATAAGGATCATTAAGGGAGGAGCGTGGGCTCGAGACTGCCAAGATCCTGGGCCCGAGTTCGAATCCAGCTGAAGGCAGACAATTCTCCATCTCACCCTCCATCCGGCCATTATAGAGCTGTCTTGGAAGAATTATGATGAACAACTGTGAATCGTTCCAATCATAATTTCTTTGAAGAACGATCTCTATTTTATAAACTGATGAAGTTCCCTGAAACATTATTCTAAGCGAGTGTATAAGAAAGGAAATTATATAAAAAGCAACATTGTTTATGAGCCCCCCGTGATTTTTTTCTTACAAACCTTGCCAAAAAAACAAACAAAAAAAAACAGAAAGATATTCAAATCATTAACGATGGCAGTGATACAATTATTACAAAAATATCGTGATCGAGATGTCAGCCGCTAAGACTAAAAAAAAGAACTTTTGTTCAAGAATTGATCAGTCTCAGATTCTTCTGAAGACCAATTCCCTGAAAAAGCAAATTGCTAATAAATTGAACGGACAAGAAAAAAAAGTAGGCCCTTGTCACGTGCGTGCTTCAACTTCATAAAAAATCCAGAGATTTGGGACTTATTTTAATCTTATTAAAAAATATATCTTATAACTTTTTATATAAATACAATTTTAACTTATTTAGATTAAGAACACTATAGAATTATAATAAAATTGTTCACTAAGTACTGATCCAAAGTTTTTAATAAATATATGTCTATTAGTGTTGTGTCGGTACCAAAATTGTCTGATTCTTGATATAACATATCAAGTTTACACTCCAGGTTTAAGTTTTTAATCTCATTTTAATTCTGGGGGAGCAAAAATCCCTTTAGAAAAACAAACCAGTACTATGAAATAAGAATAATATAATTTCTTAGTCATAACTCCTATATATTTATTTTTGAAACTACATGTTTCGGAGTCTTTGCTACTGAGCAATCTATTGCTCACAATCAGCGATTGTGAAGGCAATTACTGATTGTAAGAAGTCTGAAGATGGTGCAAAGACTCCGAAACACGTAGTTATAATTATAATTACTTCTCCTTCAACAGAAGAAGTTATATAATATAAAGAATGGTAATCGTAACAGTTTCTTTTTTTTCTTTTTTTTTTTTTTTTTTTTTTTTTTTTTTTTAGGTTAGGTATCTCAAAACAATCTTCAAGGTCACTGGTATCGATCGGCTACCAGGACTTTGTACCATCGGTTCTCGATACTGAATCTTTTCTTAAGAATTGGTGGAATATATAGAAAGTAATGGAACACCAACAAAAATTTTGATAGACTATAGATTAAATATATACGGAAGAAATCACGACATTTCAACTACATCCAGAATTAATTATATTAATATTATCGGATAATATCAGTAAAACATGCTCAAAAAATCTCGGAACACTGTGGTATTGATCTATAAAAGAAGGGAATTACTGCGGATTATCTCTGTGTTATGGCTGGAATTACGAACAGTGGTGTTAGGGGCACTTATCAGGTTCTAAATATATTTACTGTCATTCATGTTTAACGATAGGATGAAGTGGAAAAGGAATTCGTGCGGAATCACAAAAAATAATAAAATCGATAACGAGTGCAAAAGTGTGAGTGAAATATAAAAATTGTTAAATTTAAAATAGGTACAGTTTAATAAAGTTTTATAGTGTAAAGCCTCGTTTTGGGGGCCCAAAAGTTCTTTTAGCATTGGATGATTGGTTAATTATTAGAAAAATCCGCGGCTTATTGCTTCAAAAATAGATGCCGAAGCACTTTTTTAAGAACAGAAAGACAGTCAGTGCTAGTACTGTAAGAGATTAAATTAAAAGAAACAACTTGCATTGCCAATCAGCACCTAAGAAATATTTTGTAATCAAACTGAACCAAAAGAAAAAATATCAACTTATTAAATGTTAGGATCGGGTGTTATTTACTGACAAGTGCTAAATAGATCTATTTTGCCTTAGAGGTTGCTGCTGGAGTGTATGGAGGAGAGTGAATCAAATCCAAGAACTTAGTAGCCAATATTAAAATAAAGTAGGTTCTGTGTTTGGGGACCTCTCGGGTGAGGAAATTGAAGTTTATTGAAAGGACAATGGACTATGTAAAGTACATAGGCATCCTTAAAAAATTAGGTAGAAAAATTATAGCTAACAGACTAAAGATGAAATTTGAAATAATCATCTGATGCCGAATGAACTTTTGGGCAACCGGAACGAGGCTTTGTACCATAAACTTTTTCTTAAACTGTACCTAATTATAATATTTGAAACGGTTAAGTGATTTAAATTTGACAATTTTCATATTTCACGCATACTTTTGCACTCATTATCGATTGTATTTGTAATTTTTTTTTGTGATTCAGCACGACTTTCATTTTCCTCTTCATCCCATCATTAAACATGAATGACAATAAATAAATTTAGATCCTGATAAGTGTCCCTAATCCGCAGTAATTCCCTTCATTTATACACCAATATCATAGTGTTCCATTACTTTTTGCGCATGTTTTTCAAGCATTTTCTGATATTAATATAAATAATTTTAGATACAGCTGAAATGTCGTGATTTATACCGTACATATTTCATCTAGAGCCTATTCACATTTTATTGGTACCAGCTGTGTACTCTTAAGAAACTTATTTTGGTTAAAAAACGAGTAAACCAAAAATTTTGTAGGTGCTCCAATACTTTCCAAACTAGCTGTATATTTGTCATTCATTTATAGTGTATTCACACATACATATATATTTCTTCTTAAAAACGATATAAGAAATATTTATCGAATTCAGTTTACTATATTGGAAAGGAAAAAAAGACAGTATTTACATCATGATTGCTTCAAAATATTGAAAATGGTAGAACAGCATGTTTTTATAATTTATAAAAATTGTCATATATTTAAAAGGTTTTTTTTTTTTTTTTTTTAAAAGAAATTTTAGACTTAAGTGTTCGATAAGATTTATGAAAATAGAAGCTTGAATATTTTCTATTACGCAAAATATTGAAGAATCGACCGAAAAATGGCAGTAGTTTTAAAATTTATCCACGTACTTAAAAAAAATAATATTGTAAAATCGTCTAAAATGGATTTTAATTTACTGGAGTAATCTATCGTGTTTAACTCCGAAACGTTTTCTTGAAAATTTAAAATATTAAAAATAAATAAATATAATAAAATAAAATCCTATTCCCTTACTTTGACAACTTAAACACTCCTCGGAAGAAACAGACTTTGGAATTTTAATATTTAATATCAAAATCTCAAGGATATTAATTTTAATACGGAGGGCATGGGGTGGCTTTTCAAAGTTTTGAAATAGTGAATTAATCGCAATGGAGTCTATTGAGATATGTAAAACCTTTTAACGGTTTTAAGTAACTTTTTTTGAATAAATATAATTATAAAATGTTATCATATTTTTATAAAATCCATTTGCTCTTTGAGTTGTTGAAATGAAATTTGGATTTTGTAATCCATGAAATCCTAACAGGGTAAGGGTTTCTTATCCTCTCAAGTACATTGGGAAACTGTGTGCTGATAAAACGCTCCAACCTCCAACAATTTTCCTCAACAAAATTTCAGCAACCTGACGACCCAGTAATGGTCAGTCGAACGTAAAAATAAAATGGACTACGAAACCAGAAATTGAACCGGATTCGAGGAATAGTTCATTAAATAATTTAAATTGACCTAAATGTCTCATCACGTATTTGGACATGCGACGGTAAGATTTCTAAAATATTTTTAACGCAATAGCATTGAATGTTTACATGCCAAGCATCAAGGCTGCGTATGTTCTCAAAAAATAAAATAAAAATCTACAAGTGTATTTGATATGTATCTTCAGCAATGTGCTTAAATATTAATAGCCATAAAATTACTTAATAATTACCATTATCATATATTTATTTGTCATCTATAAAGTTTATAGAATTATAATATTCTTTACAAGATTTTTTTTTTGTTCAAGACTGAATTATTAAATTTAAAAAATATTGAAATTAAATTAACACAATTGTTAAAAAAAACAAAATTTCTTTAAATACAAAATTATAAATATTTTATAATATGTAGAGGCTAAACTATAGAAAATTCTATGCCTAAATCTATATAATGTATACGATAAAAATTTCAAGTTTGTTAGTAATAAATTATTAGGGTTAGAAAAAGCAAGCGAAAAAATAAAAGGTAGCAGCATAAATTTTATCAAAAGTAGATTTTGAAGTTAAGTGATACAAATCATTCACAGTTTTCAATTTTGTTAAAAATTATAATGAGTGTGTTATTGTTAATATGGAAATAGGTAAAGAAGCAATCTAAAAGGCCTGTATTCTTTTTATGTTTAAGTTTTCGAATAACCGATCACCACCAAAATACCCAAAGAAAATGTTTAACTTACGTAAGGGGGGAAAAACCTCCACACTGGACCTTTCCCATCTTCGGCACTGCATATGCTGTGCTGAAGGAGAAAAAAACAAAAATCACAAACACAAAAACAAACAGTACAAAACAGTTAACATAAATTAGGTTAATATTTTCTAAATAGGATATTTGTCAACAGCTCCAGACATATTCTAAAAAAATAAATAAATAAATAAATAAAAATAAATAAAATAAAAGTGCTAAACGATCATTTAGACATCAAATCGACGGATCTAATGATAAAACACCATTAAATGTTTATACGAAGCGACATAGAAGAAGATATGGTATACTGATTGTTACGAAATATATTTATTTAAATGTGATCAGTCCAAAACTTACTAGTACGAAAAATTAAATAAAAATCACGTTTACAACAAATATAATAGTTAGTTTACAGAACCACATAATGAAAAAAAGGATACCAGTGAAATCATATTGAAATTTTATACATGAAATGAAACCATTCCTACGTATTGAGAAACTTAAATAAAATATTTGGTCTGTAATTATTCTAGTTTAATTTTCTTGATTTTAACAAAGCTTTTAATCCAATAAATAATCTAGTTGCAATAAATAAAATAATATCATAGCTCAATACTACAAAGATTTTTTTTCTATAATTACCACTCAATTCAAAAGTTATATCTTAATAAAGCTTATGAGTCCGAACTGGTAATAAATAAAGGATAAATGCAATAAATAATAATCTATTTTTCACAAAGTGGAAGACGAGCAGGAAATCTGAGGAAAATCAATTAGATTATTGAAGTATCATTAGTCCAAAAATTAAAACACTAATTAAATTTACTTCAAGAAATAAGGGTTGTTCGGTTGGAATATATTTGAGAATATTCATCAGACACTCATTTGAAATTTTATTAAATTTAAAATCAACGCTAGGTGGAACGAATATTGTAATAAGCACAAAAACATTAAGGAAAACAAAATATTTATAAGTAGTTACCAAACCGAATAAGTTTTTAAAGTTACAACTAGTATATCTCAATATATCGAAAATTCATAATTTAATTCAATGGTTAAGACCTAACCACTGTAAAACGTTCTCGATCATACCGCTTTTCCCCAGTCGCTTGAAGGGTTTGAAGAGTCGTACCTAACGTAGGTACCATGGCCCAAAAGCCCGATGAAATTTAACACTTTAAATATAACAAATTTAATTTTAAAAATAAATTTTAACAATTAGAGGATTGTAGATGTTTTAAAATTAATAATCTTAAATCCCGAAAAAAAAAAAAAAAAAATCGCCGATATGTTATGATAAATATCTGAAGGATCAACAGGGTAACCGTATACTGTAAACTTCGACTCAGTCGATTCGAGAAACGATGTCGATGTACGGAGATGTCGATAATGCAATGTTGTCTTTACGATGTACGAAAGATTTTTTTTTTTTTATTATTTATGTAATTAATATACATTGTTTCTTCTTCCTAATGATATCTATATATAATTAATTTTATCTATAAAATGAGAGATTTTTATGTATTAAGTCAACATCCCTTGATGCTGAATTTCAATCAACTCTTTCAAAGATACACCAATCCAAATGATCGACTTGGGACTTGATCAATAGACTTTTTTTTTTTCTTTTTTTTTTTTTAATCATTTTTATTATGAATTATCACTTTTTTTTGCATAAAACATTCGATTGGCAATCTTTGTAAGAGATTTACTACGGGAAGGCTCTGAGGATGAGGATGAGCAGTCCGATCTACTAATTGTAAGTAACAAATTTCTATCAAGGTTTTGCTAGGTTAGAGAAGGTACTTGTATCTGGAAGATAGAACTTATGGAACATCGTCCGATTTGATGGTATTTAGACAATGGGGTAAAGAAAATTACTGATTTTTTTCAAGAACACCTTTTGATCTATATATGTAATAATCTTACTTATATGTGATATTATTCCATACATAATACGTATTATTTTGTTGTTAAATAGCTATATGCATTATGTCAATTGTACTATATTATTTTTCTTATGTATTTTCTCTACTTTTTCGGGGTCTCAATCAACTGAGGATTAGATTATTCGAGCCCATCTCGCTTCCAACCGTTTCATTGTATACGTGTATGATTTTTTTTTTTTTTGTAAATTACTTTAATTATAACAAATATCACTTATTATATACCATAGATGAGAGTCTAGCACTAGCAGCCGCAGTGTAAGCATTAACTCTCGTCTAAGTTCTGTTTTATTACTTCCTACCCAGTTTTGTTCGTTTATTCTTATATATTCTATTATTTTATTATCAGTGTCATTAGCGAAAATAAAAGTGTAAAAAAACTATGCCCCTTGGGGTAAACTAGAATCTATGGAAGAACCAAGACCTAGTACTTCAAAAAATGAAAATTCAAGTACAACACAAAAACGAAGAAGAGGTGAGTCAACTCAATATAATATCCCAATAAACAATAGTTTTTCGGTATTTTCTGACCAAGATGACGAAGATTCCGACTCAAATCCAGGAGAAAATACCACAAAACTTAAATATCCCCCCATAGTTGTAAGTGGGTCATTTAATAATCTTAAAGATATGTTAACTAAATTAAAGTCAAAAATAAAAGACTTGAATGTTAAATATAGTGGCAACAAAACAATATTTTATGTACAAACGGGAGAGGATTTCGTCAATCTGAAGACCGAATTAAAACAACTTCAGTTTCAATTTCACACATATACTCCGAAACATGAAATAAAGCCAAAAGTAGTTCTAAAAGGCATGCCTCCAGACTTTCCGATGGAAGATATTTTAAATGACTTAAAAAGCCAAGGACTACAAATATTCAAAATTTTTCAAATGATTAAAAAAACTGAGAACACTGAAACAAAACTACCTCTTTCAGTAGTGATTCTCGAAAATAAAGATCAATTAATAAAATTAAATCATATTAGGTACTGTAACAGTGTTGTAATTAAATGGGAAAAATATAATAGTAAAAAAACTTTGACTCAGTGTTTTTTGTGCCAAGAATTCAACCACGTAGCACGGAACTGTAATAAAACCCCAAAATGCCTTAAATGTGCTGGAGATCATCTATCACGTGATTGCCCTAACATACTAACAGACGGTTTTGTACCTAAATGTTGCAACTGCCAAGAAGAACACTTTTCAAACCACAAAAACTGCCCGAAATATATCAGGAACCAACAAATCCAATTAAGTAAACAGAGACCAACTATCAAGCCCTCGGAACGCAGTATTTTCAAACCAAAACATAATGAGTTTCCAGTACTACCAAAGGCGAATTCTAGTTGGATAGAAAAAAACTTTAAAAATGTTAATCCTTCGGAAAACTCTTCGGCCAAAAATGAACCTTCAATTAAAGATGTTTTTAATGACATAAAACAGTTCTTCGGTCTATTTAATTTTAAAAATATTTTTAGTAAATTTAAAAACATAATTTCAGAAATGAAAACAGCAGAAGACAGTATGTCTAAAGTATTTATATTAGTTGAAGGCTTACTGAGCTTAGTTGACTAATGTGCAACTTTAACAATATCAATTTAAGTATTTATTATGTATATCGACTTTGCTTGTGTTTTCCACTAAGGAATTTACTGCACATGGTATTTAAATTCTTTAAATCTTGTAGTTTTGATTGTATTTATTGTTGGTATTTATTCGACAGATACCTTTATAATTCCATAGAGATCCACCGATTTACACACACGAATATATACAATCACTTCAAATTTAAACATTTAACCACTCATTTTCGTTTACTCACTCCCTCGTATTTGTTAAATCTGTGTTTTATATATAAACTGTATAATCTTTACATGCACAAAAATATTTCAATAACTAATGTTATCAAACTACTTACAACCTTCGCCTTCCCGAATACCTCCTTCACAACCCACACTCACAATAATATTTTCTCAGTTCACTACATCTACGTACTGGTACTTCAAAATGTATATTCTCACCCCACAAACTCTCATGACCTTCACCTTACAAATATTAAAGAACCTCTGAAGAATATCTCGAGCATAACAAACAGATTACAGATCCCGCTTACTATAAACATAAATACCAAACAAACACATTCATACTTTCTCTTGTTTCTACAACTATTTCATTTTTATTTATTATCCTCATATTTCTCATTATTAGTCATACTTTTAACCGTTATAAATGGTAAATAAAAATAAAAAAAATTAAATTCATGATGTGGAATGCCCAAACAATTCGAGGTAACGATTTAGAATTCAAATTATTTTTACAGCAAAACGTACCTCATATTATCTCAGTGTGTGAAACCAGGCTTTCTAAAGAAGACAGATTCACGGTCCCGGGTTATAAAATTTATAGAAACGATCGTAACAGAGCTGGCGGCGGCGTTTTGATATTAGTTCGTTCCGATGTCCAACACCATTATCAGCACGTTCCCGAATTAACATTTACTGAAGCAGTCGCTATTAACACGCTAATTAACAATAAAAAAACTACAATTATTTCAGTTTATATTCCGCCAAATAAAATAAATATCGATGACATATCTAAACTATTCCGTTTAAACAAACATATAATAATCCTTGGTGACCTTAACTCAAAACACACACAATGGAATTGCCATAATACAAATAAAAATGGAAAATTATTATTGAACTATGTTGTAAATAATCAAATTCAACTACACAGCCCCTTCGAACCAACCCATATACCTTCTCAAAAATCTTACAAACCAAGTATAATTGACTTAGCTCTTACGAAAAATGTACATAATTTATCCTCGCTCGTCGCCTTACCTTGTCTTAACTCGGACCACAACCCCGTGATTTTCCGTATAGGGTCAACACTTGACATTAACGCCAAAACAAAAAAATTTGCTTTCAAAGAAGCAGACTGGCCAAAATTTCGAGACATTTTAGACTCACAAATAAAAATTAATCCAATAATTACCAACCCCCAAGATATTGACCATCATATTAATAAACTAAATATGCATATCAAACACTCTATGTCAGCATCTATCCCGCAACATTCGCTACCTTCTATCCATCGTTATAATATACCCCTCACATTAATATCACTCATTAAGATTAAAAACAGACTTCGGAAAAAATATCAACGCAACAAATGCCCTACATTAAAGACAATGTTCTATAAATTCAGTAATTATGTTCGAACCCGCCTAAATAGTTGGAAAAACGAAAATTGGTCAACCACATTAAATTCCTTTACACCAGGTGACAATAAAATCTGGAAAATACACAGAACTTTTACAAATCCTTCGTCTAAAATCCCTCCATTAAAACAAAATAACAATTACGCCTACCTAGATAAAGATAAAGCCGACCTACTAGCCTCAAACTTTCACTCTTGTCACCTTACTACTACAAAATATGGCTCAAATCACCAGAATAAAAAAATTCTAAAATCAGTGCGGGATTATTTAAATGTTTCTTTTGATAGCAATTTTTCTTGTATCTCCCCGAAAGAGACTGGCAAAATCATTAGAAACCTAGAAACCAAAAAAGCCTCAGGTGACGACGGTATTCCCACAATAGTTATAAAAAATCTAAGCAGAAAAGCCATTTTTCATATAACAAAAATATTTAATTCAATACTAAGATACCATTACTTCCCTATCGCATGGAAAACTTCCAAAACAATAGCGATTCCGAAACCAAACAAAGATCCAAAAGATATCTCAAACTACAGGCCCATAAGCTTGTTAAATATTATGTCAAAAATCTTAGAACGATTACTCTTAAACCGCATCCAAAATCACATTAAACAGCATAAGCTGATTTTAGAAGAACAATTCGGCTTCAGGCAGCACCATTCCACTGTTGACCAACTAGCACGTCTCACTGACTTTATTACTAAAGCGTTTAATGAGAAAAAAACACGTAGGAATGCTTTTGTTAGACTTGGAAAAAGCATTCGACACAGTTTGGCATACCGGGCTCATTCACAAACTCATAATATACAAATTTCCACCTTACTTAATTCATATTATTCATTCATTTCTATCTAATAGACAATTTTATACACAAAATAAACTCTTTCTCCTCCAAAGCACTTACCCTTCCTGCAGGTCTCCCACAAGGTTCCTGCCTATCTCCAACTCTGTTTAACCTGTTCCTAACAGACTTCCCGAAACACCCCAATGTAACAATATCTCTGTACGCAGATGACACTGCACTGTACACAACTTCATACCGCATCGATACAATTGTAAATCGGTTGCAACAGAGTTACAAAAAAATTAATAAATATTGCTGGAGATGGAAACTGAAAGTAAATACTAGTAAATCGGAGGCAATAATCTTCACAAAACGTAGACCTGTCATAGACCAGCATATCATTTTAAACATAGAAGACATACCTTGGTCTAAATCAATAAAATATTTAGGTTTAACACTAGACAAATCATTGACATACACCGAACATATAAACAATAAAATTGACAAAGCTAAAAAACTTTTATACAAAATGTTTCCCTACTTCAATAAAAAATCGAAATTAAGCCCTAAAAATAAACTTATACTATATAAAACAGTTATTCGCGCACAAATCACATATGCTTCTCCGGTGTGGAGCTCAACTTGCTCCACTAACTATAATAAATTGGAAAGAGTTCAAAACATTTGCATGAGGATCATCAATGATTACCCTCGTTATACTAAAATATCAACCATGCTCCATGACCTAAACTTACTCCCTCTAAAACAGTATGTCTTTGAACAAACCAAAGCATACTTCGGGAAAAAAACAAATTCAGAAAATCCCCTAGTAAAAGAAATTGGTAACTACGATAAAAATTCCCTCAAAAGATACACGCACAAAAGAACCAAACATGTACTCTTAACATAGACCTCCCTTTGGTCACTCAACTGCTATGTACATATTGTCATTCATTTATGTATGCTGGTTATTATGTATAGATTATTTATATGTATTATTATTGTTTTGTATTTAGTTATTAATTGTATTTAATTCTTATGCTATATTTTATTCTATACCATGTAATTATTTTACTTTTTTTACATTTCTTTTTTTCTTTTTTTATGTGGGTTTTTTCCTTATTTTCCCACTGTTGACAGATAATCTGTAAAGTGTAAAACTATTAACTAAACTATAAAACTATGTTAATCATGTAGAGGACTTAAGACCGGAACATGTATACTAAATTATTTGTAATTGTAAATATGACAATAAAGCATTATTATTATTATTATTATTACCATAGATGAAACATTGCTATATCTTATTTGAATTTATTTTTTGCAGTTAATATATAAAACATTTTAACCCGAGTTATTGGTATTGAGTATTGACATATAACTTATATATATATATATATATATATATATATATATATATATATATATATATATATATATATAAAATATAGGGGAAAAGATACAAAAAAAAAATCTATGGTTGGGATGGGTGGTTATTAAAACCCCCTAGGTACAGGAGCTTTTAACCCCTCCCCCTCAGCGATGGTCTCCATTATGAGGGGAGACCCGGTGGGAGGGGGAAGGAGCGAGAGAGAGAGAAGAGAGTGAGAGAGATGTTTGACATAATGTATGGAGCGGACTCTGGTAGCTAAGGTAACCGTGGACGCGGCTGCTCTGCGCAACTCCAGAGAGGTGTCAATACCAGCTCCCTCATTCGCCACTGCCAACGCTAATGAGAACAAATCCGGATCGGATCTGATTGCGTTTCAGTCGTCTGCACATCGCGTCCGATCTGATTTTGGCACATTTGTATCACGTAAAAGCTTTTATCTAATTGCAATAAAGTACTGTCATACTATTGTATAACGCGGGGTAGCTCTACCAATAGTTGACAGGCAAAGAAAAAAAAAATTATATTATTGACATTGACTCTGCTAATCAAAATATTAATGCTGGAATTTACTTGGTTAGGCCAATCCCTTTATAACATCTGGGTGTTAAATTTTACTTTATTTATGCTTATGAATTTCACAAGAAATGTTAGCTTTGAAACTTCTAAAATGAACCAATATCCTACACATAAAAATGTGAAGGTTTGGAAAGTCACTTTTTCCAGGTGATAAGGACACAAATTGAAATTGTATTTATACATAAATAAAATTCCAATTGAACCCTGTTTATTTAATATATAATAAGAAGGAAACTAAAAGTTTCTGTTATCTTTGCTCTAGATTAAAAGTAATAACATAGGGAATAGGAATAAAGGCTATCATGAAACTAAAAAATTATATTATTGACTCTGCTATCCAAAATATTGATGCTAGAATTTACTTTGTTATGAATTTCTTAAGTCAGTCCCTTTAGAAAAACTAGGTTTGCAATTTTACTTGGTATATGTTTATGAATTCCACAAAACAAGGTTTCCTTTGAAAATCCTAAAATGTACCAACAGCCGATACATACAAATCCTCACTTGAAAAAGTTGATACTATTTCAATAGTTGACACATGAATTTATTCTTTGGTAAAAAAGGAGAATATTAGGTAGTAAGGAAACCAATCTAAATTTGTATTTATAAATTGATAAATTCACAATTGTATCTCTTTTAATTGATCTATCATAAACGGATAAACTAAAAGTAGTTAGAACATTTGCTCTCGATTTTAAGTAAAAACTTTTGGAATACGAATGAAGGATGAGACTGCAAAATATATCGTTCTCAACGAAACTTGTTTTCATCCGATTGTATGTGTTTAAAAATAAAACCCGTATCTCTAATTTATTGACAGCATTGGTCGCTTGTACCGGATTTTTTTTTTTACATTTTTCATTTCTTTCTTGAAAATACAATTAAAAAAATTTCTTGTTCCTCCTCTTGAAGAAATTTTCCTTGGTAACATCGGTGTCAAATATTGGGGTATATGATTCAATTTTGTTTTAATAACACATTTAGGCTCTAAAAAAAAATTGTATATACTGAAAAAGATAGCAATTACTTTCATGAACTTAGCGTACATCATAAGAGTAACTAAAAAATAACTAAACGCCCATAAACCAACTAAAATGAACATTTAACTTGATCTAGCACGCTATTGAAAACGAGTTAGCAGAAACCACCTATTGAGGCTACACATGAATTTGCCACTATGACTTCCCAAAAAGTTTCCTTCAAACTAAAATAGATAGCAGCATAGATAAGTAGAATACCTTGGCACATTACCGTCAAATGTTGAGTTGAAATAATCAACTCTGAATATCATTATTCAAGCTTGTTGAAAAAAATGTCAACTATTGGATCTATGTCAACTTATGGTACATTTACCCAAAATGATAATAGATGAAACAAATTAAATTGTTATGAGGAAGGGCTTGGAAAAGAAATATATTCCAAGCATTAAAGTTTTCCATTATATTTTTAAAATTTCCGAGATATTATTAAAGTCAAATTTCCCAGTCCTTTTTGATTTATATAGTTCTAATCGTTTAATCATTTTAAGAATTATACATACCTAAATCATACCAAATGTTAAAACATAGTAATAAAGACAACAGAACTTACATTAAAAAAAACAACAGATAAATATTAACACCGATTCGAAGTTTATTAGGGATAAACTTTGTCTAGAAACAAAGCATGCACAAAAACATGAATATACAACTGATTGAATTTACTATTAAAAACAAATATCAGAATGAAAACGCTATAAAATCTTATTGTAATTACTTTCTAATCATTTCTTAACTCTTTTCCCGATTTAGTACATTTATTACAGTCCCCTTGTTATTTGCTATTTTTCTATTTTAATATTTGCCTTGATATTACATTCGGGAGCCAGTTTATTATTAGTTGAATTGCAGAATCCAACAAACGATAAAAATGTTGGTTATTGTTTGAACAAACATTATGACTAAGTTGTTGATTTGTTTTGTTTTCTGAAATTGATTCATTGCTAACATATAAAGAAAAATAATTCATGGACCACTGTCTGCAAGATTTATTAAATTTTGCCCAACCCTGATCCCAACAATAAGAATCTAGATTATTTTTAGATCTTTACTTTAAAATGATAAATTTAGAAATATCTGTCAAAGCTTTTTTTTTATTTTAATTTTTTTTATAATTTTGTACAACTATTATAATAAACAGTGTATAAATATAGAAACTGTTTATATTTTAAATAAATATAGAAACTTTATTTATATTTTAAAGAAAATTGTATTTATTCTGAAGTAAACCATTTGTTTGAGAGAGCATACTAAGCAAGGCGACTGCCCATTGCTCAACCGCATTATTGATAAATACTGGACCTTGCATTTCAGCAAAAGTATATCATTTCAGGAACTGAGGTAGCTCAGTGGGTAGGTGCACGACTTACAATTCTCGGACTACAGCTCCAATCCAGTTGTGGAAGATAATTATTTATTCTATTATATCGGGCGAGATCGATCCTGGGTTTTGGTGAGCTTCCTCGGGCACACCCAGCCACAATGCAATGGGTACCCTTAGTTACGGAAAACCTAGCGATTGAATGCGAAACCCAAATCACTTCCTTGAAAACTGTTGTTCAAGAAACATTACATCTTTAACGAGGACTTAGCGGAAGACCCTTCAAGGGTTGTAGTGGCACACAATTTTTAGCTTAGTCGTAACCATCCGACTTCTACATTACAAACATATACTGGGAACCGACAAGGATAAATCTGGACAAGCACAGTATAACATAGATTAAAAGAGAAGAATGGAGGTGTTTCACCAGAACATATAAAATATTATACCATAATGATGGGAACAATTACCTGACTGACGAGGTGCTGGAAGGGAGGAGCGGAAGGGTCAAGTCGTTCGAGGTCCGTGTGGAGTGCGAAGTCACTGAGGGCCTTCCATGGCGGCTGGTAGGAGGTCACTTCGATGGGGTTCATCCCCAGGGGGCTTTCGTGGCGCACCGGCGAAGAGGCGACCATCGGGATACCTTGCATTGAGCCGTATCCCAACTTTCTACCGTCCTGAAAAAAAAAATCTTGTTAATTATAGTTGGATAGAAACAATTTAAAAAAATGTATATGTAAGGTTTCGTTTTGAGGGTACCTTTCATCATAAGTAATGATGGACATTTACAGTGATTCTAGTTTAACCAAGAAGGTCGCTGAGAATAGGGATAGAAGTGTTTAAAAAGCAGAAGACTGTAAAACTTTGGTAACAACAAAGCAGTCATGGTCAATTAATATATTATAAATAGTTGATATTTGTAATTTAGATACTGGATAATTTTCTCCCAATACTTTATTCATTACAATATTGAATGAGGGTATCCAATATTTTCATGAGTTTTGGACCCACTCTTCAATGATTCCTGAATTTAAATCATTAAAGAATTTCTATATATATATATATATATATATATATATATATATATATATATATATATATATATTTGTTTATTTAGAGAAAGTATTACAATCTGCCTCAATGTGGACAATAAGTAATATGGATTGCTTAATGGATCCATTCACACAATATGTACAAAGAAGAGATAAAAAAAAAAAATAAAATAAAATAAAAATTAATAAATAAATTAAAGAATTATATCATTTTATTTAATCCGTATAATACAAAATCCTTCGTAAAATCCTCAATGGTTCTTATTATGTCACAAACAAACTTATAAATAAGGATCTAGATGTCCCATTTGTTGCTGATTTGGCCCAAACCAGATACCTATCCTTCCATAATAAGCTACGTACTAGAATCCACTAGTCCCCCAACATGCTTCTCGCTCGATTCCCGATAACCCTCCGAAGCGTCTGAAAAGAAGATGGCTTAGGAACTTTCTAAAGTAGAACAGTTATTGAATTACTGCTAGTGAGTAACTCACTTGAGGTACGCATGATGGTATAGAAAGATCAATACTATTAGGATTGATAAATTTATCAATTAATTAATAAATTAAAATTAATTGCCACTTCTATTTGAATTATTTTATTAGAAAACTAGTTTTGAATGCTAAACATTCATCTTTAGTTCTGAGGAGATCTAACAGACTACTACTGAGTAGTTCTTTAAAAGTTTTTGACATGTCATTGTCATAATTTTCCTCAAATTTTAGTTGTATAGGTATATTGTATACAGTTGTTAAAATTAAAAAAAGTTTTTCTCAGAAACTTCAATGTTCTTTCACCTAGTTCAAATATTGTTTTTATCCTCTCGGGTACAATAAATGATTTATTATTCTCTTGTTTTGATTAATATTTTTTAAAAGTACTAATAATTCCATTACTCTGTTATGGATACCTTGAAACTGCAAAAGTAGCCGTTCAGAGCCTAATCCATCTTGTCAGATCCACAGTTCGGTAAGCTCCAGGTACCCTTACGATAGCTGATCCGACGCCGAAACTCGGCATCCCCGAGCAGGGACAAGTCGGAAGAGAACCCAACAGGAAGGGAACTTTTAGTTATATTAGATCATTCCGGTGGGACTAATTCAGTTTCTATGTAATTCGGTTGTTGGAGCGGTGAACCACTTAGCCACGGCGCCTCGCTACATCCGGCCATAGGTCACTTTTTTTCTGTCTCTCCGGCCTAATGCAGCCGCACTGTCCCCTTCGATCACACACGCTCTGATAAATCTTAATTTATCTCTACTCCTCTATAGCAGTTTTTGTCCGATCGTCTGTCGTGGCTTATTGTCAATAAAGGGGAGCTTTTATTATCGTTAGAAATGTTTAATAAATTGTTATTTACAAATAGCTCTAGGATATTCATATCAAATATTAAACTATAGAAAAGCAAAATTTATATTCAAAAGGTACATTAAATTAAATTCCAGTGTTATTACTACATTTCAGTGCACTTGTTAAATCTCACTATTCAACAACTCAGCTTTAATCATTATTTTCATTCCTCCGTTCAACTTTTCCTTTTCAATTAATCCTAAATAGGGCGCGCTGGTTGCTTTTGTCAACCTGCCGGATATTTTCCTCTCCGATTTTCCCGGACTCGGACCAACTTGCTTCCAGCCGCTAATGCCCTTCCCCTGACTATTCCTTGACCCTTTAGTAGCGTTTTAAACATAATCTAGTGGGAACCTAACGTTTTTGAATTAAATATTTGAAATCAAACTTAGGTAGACAATGTTAACCATGCGGCCGGTCTAGTGTATATTAGTTTTCTGTTTTATAGTTATTACATATATATATAGAGCTTCCGAGCAGGAAGCTTATACTGATAATGAATCAACCTTTGAAGATGAGAGGAAAAAATAATTGGTCTTAGGAAAAGATACCATGTGGGTATGAAGTGGGGGTTTGACCCACTTCACTAAATGTTTAAATTCAAAAAATGTAATAAAATCTGTAAACAGAAAACTAAGGTAAAATAAAATGTACATCATGTCTTATAAGTAATAGTTCATTTCTCATGTATTTTTTTTTAGCGTACTATTTTTCCTAATGTGAAATAAAGAATTAATCATTACGTTTAGGTTATATTACTCCTATTACAACTAAAAACAAAAAATATCGACGTTGTAGTACAAAAGAGTTTAGATAAAAACTAAATATATTCTCAGAATATAAGGAAAACAGTAGTGGTTGACAAAGTCAACTGCTCGCGGATACGTGACTCCAGTAGGAGCGCTCGGTTTTGGGAGAGGTATTAACGTTGAGGATCAATACAACGAGGAAATAACAATATTGGTTTTTAGCGAACAGTATTTGGATGAGCAGTGTAGGTCAACAAAAAATAAATATATAGAATGCACATTTTACTTTTCTGGTCTAATGCTCAAAAACCACCTTTTGCATACACAGTACATTTTTTATTTTAAGCTTGTGATTAAAAGTAAACAAATAAATGCACATTCATAAGCAAAAATATTGATGTGGACGTACGTGCATAAATACGAGTACAAGGCACATTTTAACCAAACATAGACAGATCAGATAGTATTTAAAAACCGTCAATTTAATTAGTAATTGTACTTGTTTTCTTGAAAGGGAAGAACTATCCTTCAGTGTTATAATTTATAAAATTTATGTTGTAACAATAAATTATCAAAATTAATAATGCTCATTGATGATACTTTCGCTTTGAATTTTTCCAAAAAGAAAGACAAAATGAATATTTATGAAAATTACCAAATAGCGGAAATATCGGAAATAAAGGAAGATAGTTGGGGATGGTTTCTTTCTTATTTTCTGGTCTATTGAAGAATTAGATTCGAGATAGGATTTAAGAATTATAATTAGAATTGAAGAATACGTCTAACGAATCTCGTGCGCCTTTATAATTTCAAAATGTGACAGTTTTGATGATTCAAGAAGACATCTAAAGTCTGGAGAAGTATACTGATCCTCATACCCTAAAAAAAATATCCAAACAGAAGGGTAAGTTGGGGGTTGGAGAGCTAAGTCCGGATGAACGGGAGTAGCTTATGCATTCATGACGCGCATGATCGCCTCAGGATCTGACGCGAAAGCCCTCCCTGCATTCACTATTGATGGGGACGTTCTGTCCCTAAGAAGGGAGCATTTAATTGGTGAGTGAAGGCGGAGTCGTTGGTGATGCAGTATTCATAGTGGAGCAGTGATTGTCTTGTATTATCTCCACTCTTTTACTCACAAAACAGCTAATTAGAGAGCAGATGTTAAGCAGGCAACGAAATTAGTGACACTGGTTTAGTCATACTAATGAGAAGCTTCTTGTTTTTCAACGTTTTGTTTTTAATTTGCGTCTTATAATTGTGTAACATTTCAAGATCGGAAAAGATAATGTATAAAATATATTATCCCATCAACGTAACAACTCTTTTATTTGTATTCTTTATTTACTTATAATATTTGTTAAAGAAGATTTAGGAAGTTAAGTGATGCAATCATAGAATTAAGCACAATTAAAATATAAATTTTAATTTATTTTTCCGACGTTTCTGCTTACAATGCAAGCCTTCATCAGAAATATATAACACAAAAGGGAGTGAAGAATAACAGAATGAAAATCAAGAATAGTAAGTTTAGAAAAAAAAATTAACAATTTAAATTAAAAATAAAATTGAAATAAATATTTTGTTTTTATAAAGATAAATTTATTTCAATTTATTTTTTATTTTTTCAAGACCGATTATTCTTTATTTTCATACTGTTATACTTTTCATATCTTTTTTTGTTTATTATACACTCTATCTTTTGTCATATCGTTTAGTTTGTTTTTCTTCTAGCCCTGATGAAGGCTTGCATTGTAAGCCGGAACATTGGCAAAATAAATTAAAATTTATATTTTAATTATTTTCAATTCTATGACTGCGCACCTTAGCTACCTACAACTTCATTTTTATCACAATAAATAGATACCTCATCAATATTTTTAGAATTATAATAAATTACGTTCATAATTCGATTGGATGGTCTTCAGACAATGGAAAGATCGTTCGGCGACAGATGGAATATCGGTACTTAAACTATATGTATACTTTATTTACAAGTAAAAACACTTTCTTCCTCTTTTGAGTTTTTCTCCACCATATAGATTCCGGGATATTCCATGTTGGAAAAAAGGGACTTATTTTTATAAAAATCTAATTAAATTTGAAATGCCTCTACAAATCTTGTTCTAGAAGATTTTCTTTTTTTGCTTTTTAAATCGAAAGGTTTTTCTGTTGTGAAACTGAAAACTGAAAATAGTTAATACCAATGTGAAAAAAGAAAGTTTTAAATTTTATTTTATTTTTTTCCTTAAAGGCAGATGAGCTATGTCTTGGCCCAAACTATATGCCTGTGTTGAATTTTATTTAAATTCAATTATTTTTCAAGTAATATCAAACTTATAAATATACTGATATCGCTTCAAGATGGTCTCACACTTTTGACCGGCAGTGTACATTTATTTCCTATAGGAACGGAAAAAAACCGGATTAGTTATAGGAAAACCCCTAAAAATTACCTGGCCTTTTATACTTCCCCTACCATTCTTGATATATTTAAGAAGTCCGTTTTGTCTCCTTAGATAAGAAACAATATATTTGATTTCTTGTGTTACATATTTGAAAACTTTAGTATATATAATCTATATAATGAAGTACTTGTTTTGTAGGTGTTTAGAACTGATGATTCTTTAACATTCGATCCTAGTTTTCTATTAAAATAATTCCAATAGAAAAGGCAATTAATTCATCGATACTAATTATTTTCACCTGAATATAGTGTTAGCAGTGATTTTTTTTTTCAATTGGCTAAAGAAGTTGAAATTATGAGTCAGATGGAAATGAAGTCACGATCAATGGTTTTTGTTGTTGACAAGATTCATTATTGGATAAAGTTTCGGTCTATTCCGATGTTTTGACGATATCGTAAAAACGATAATGTCTACTTTTTTTACTGAAAGTGAAAAACTTAAGAAAATACTGAGAAGAGAGGGGGGACTATCTGATTAGCGAAGGGTAGCTGAGAAGGGTGACAGGCTTTCATGAGGAAAGAGGGGTCGGAGACAAGTGACAATGGCAAGGTGGCTTCACGGATCAATGACGTCGCTTCCACTCCACTCTGCTTCCAATCACAATATCCTCATTGTTCTCTCGGTTCACTCCTCATTTTATCTTTCTGTCCTCTCCTCTCATAAGCTCTGCCTTTTCTGCCCGTTGAGCAAGCTACTCGCCGCTGAGTGACGACTGTACCGGCGGGGGTCTGCGCCTTTCACAGCCCAACGATCTCAACTCCTTCCAATCTTCTCCATGTGTAATACCCAAAGTGTAGAAATCATTCATTAAATTTCAAGTTAGAAACACAAACATGAACTATACTATATTTGTTTTTATATTTTCTTATATAATCTCCGTAATATTTTCCTGTTTACTCGCAAAAATATATCATTTTTTTTTTAATCAGAATTTATCTATCTTAACATCCTATATACTCTATGGCCAGAAAAACGGGTTATCCAATTGCTAACTCCAATCATCAGCATTAAAAATTAACCTGTCCCAGCTGGATTCGAAACATCGTTGCATCCAACGCAACTATTGTAAGTTGCTGTTAACGAATGAATTGTTTGCCATTTCTATTAGAATCATTTTATTCGAAGACTTTTTTTAAAAATAATTTATTTATATCTACAACTGTATAAAATATATAGAACAAGTAAATTTGAGGAAAATGATCAAAATGACATGCCAATAACTTGTAAAGGACTACTCATTAGAATGATTCAATAAATGTTCTTCTTTTCAGATAACCCAGGAGGGTTATCATAAACATTAAGATCTTCAATTCTTCAATTAAGGAGCCAACAATTATAGAAATACACTTATTTTGGCAAAACTCCTCTTTATTATTCTTCAAACAAGTAACATGTTTTGGGACTTTTGTCCCATCCTCAGACTTTAACAGTATTTCTTTATGGTGTTATCACACCGTGTCTGTCCTTTCACATATCTAAAATAACCCTTT
Source organism: Euschistus heros (assembly GCA_003667255.2). Lineage (NCBI taxonomy): Eukaryota > Metazoa > Arthropoda > Insecta > Hemiptera > Pentatomidae > Euschistus > Euschistus heros. The sequence goes on along the minus strand of RCWM02000210.1, from coordinate 370,092 downwards.
TTAGATATGTGAAAGGACAGACACGGTGTGATAACACCATAAAGAAATACTGTTAAAGTCTGAGGATGGGACAAAAGTCCCAAAACATGTTACTTGTTTGAAGAATAATAAAGAGGAGTTTTGCCAAAATAAGTTGTATTTCTATTAAGATCTTTATGAATAAGTTTCTTTGTAACATAATAAGGAGCATTGAGGGTTTGATGAAGGGTTTTGGGTTGTAAAAATTGGAGTGTTCGTGCAACCCCAACGCTCAACTCCATATATCAAAATAGGCCTAATTACTGTCATGTAAATAAATGTTGGAATAGTCGGAAACGACGAGCAGTTTCTTGTCTTTTAAGTCTGTATTGAGGCTTATTTTTTAATCAGAATCAATCTATTGGCTTATACTCAGAGGAACGGGTTATATAACTGCTAAGTGATCCAACTACCAACATTAAAAGTCAATACATCCAATCGGGATTCGAAACACATCAATACTGACATTGGCCTAAAGAGACAAAGTGGAAGAGCTTTTAAAAGATAGGGAGATAAGTGAATACATTTTGATCCCTACATTTATTAGGCAGTCCTTTAGGTTTTCCCTAAAACGGGTCAGTTTTTCTGTTCCTACTGAAAATAATTTAAAAATGAGAGTATTTGGGTGGTAAATGGTTTTGTTTTGAACAATTCTATATTTAATGACGATAAATTGCAGTCTCACGGAACCCCTATTTATATATTTTCCATAACATTTAATATGTAGATGGAATAAAATAAATTTAATATTCAGAGTTTACATTGATGAGTATGAGCTTAATCATTGACTTAAACCTTCGAACGGTAACGAGCTGGTTGAGTGGACGCCAGTTGGCCGCTCAGTGCCGCCTCAGCGAGCCTTGGCAAATATGATATCACTTCGGCTGCGGGGAGCTTGCCCAAACAGCACAACTCATCCTCCCCCTCTCTAACATCATTAATTATGGATTTAATACAGAAAAATCCCATTTGTGAGGATTAATTTATAATGGAGGGAAGACAGCGGAGATGTTAGGGCTGCAAAGTCAACAGAGGACGATGGGTCAACAAGAGAGCCCACAGTAGAGAGGAGCACAAATACATAAACAGACGGACAAGCGGAAGACCCTCTTCAAAGGACGCCGCAGACGAGCACCCTCCACGTTCGCCTGCGACCTCCGCCGATGCTCAAGATTATTTTTGCAAAGCTCTGTCTGTCTCTCCTAGGCGCCACTTCGAGCCACATATTTACAAAGGGGACGACTTAAGCCCCTTTTCCGGCTGGGCGATAATATTTATGAAAATTACTTGAACGGTGTCTTCGGTAAACAAAATATATGGATTTCGAATCATGATATTGTTCATATTCTGCAACAGCGACATAACTCAAAAACTGTAATTTTAATCAAAATGTTCCACGAGTACCAAATATGAATATCCGAGAAAATAACTTTGGCATGTGTTATATATTCATTTGACGCAAAACTACTCTTAAGCACTACGCAACTACGATGCAGGTTTCTTTTCAGTTCTTTCTTTTTGGCACATCTTTGCCTGAGAATTTCACTGAAGGTTTTCCTCGTTTCTGCCTTCCAGGTCTTCTTGGACGGGAGTTTTTAACTGTCCACTACAAGTACCGCATTTTTCAGGAATTTCTTGTATTTTGTTTTATTTTCACACAAAACCTCTGTAATCCCGAGTCTCTGTGTTCCCTGTTTTATTTGTACTGTGTATCCGTGATTGAATTTGTACCCCATAATTTTACTGAAAACTTGTTTAATCTCGTCTACATGTGTTCATAAAACTTGAGTCTTCTTAACCTCAATTCTTTTTCCGTAAGTCAGGAATTTCACAGTAAATCTCTCTGTTGTATTTCAGTTTTATATATAATATGTATTATAGTTAGTATTTTTAATAGTTAAAAAATACAATCAATCATAAAAACAGATGCTTCACCAAAGTATACATCAATATATTACTGATAAAAAAAAATTTTAATCCGAGTTTGTATTTGAGGGTTCAATTTTTAAAGTTTAGCCCTATTTGTTATCTGGTTAGGACATCTAGAAACGATTTCAAACACAAGAATACCTATGAAAAGCTTTCCAGGTGACGTTCTCCTTTAAGAGAAGAATAGGACTATTCGAAAAAAGTTGGTTTTCTTTCGTGGAAGAGGACCTAATAAAAATGAGGGTGGCGAATTGGAGAAGAAATGCTTTGGATAGGAATAGGAATGAATGGAAAATGATTATTAGCGAGAACGGAAAGGAAGAAGAAGACGACTATTGGTCTTCTATTTTATTTACATTTTGGATTTACAATTCCCAAAATGCGATATATTATTTCAATTGTATATTTGTATTATCATATTAAAATTTATTGAGCTAGTAACAAATGTACTATATTATGATAAGTAAGTGATGTAAAACTTAGCCCAATATACCAACCAACGCAAACGAACGCTTTACAAATGATTCCACAAAAAATTAGAAGGATTAGTGGTCTGATCCACAAATCAAGAATATTATATCAACGTAGAACGATAGACTATTGTTCACTCTAATCTGTTTGATTGAGCTTTCGACGTCGAGAATCCAGACGTGTTCAGCGCTGGTATTGCAGTGTCCTTCCTGTATGATCGCGTAATGTATGCTATCGACCCGACATGAATAAATAAACATAGGTTGCTCGGAGCCCCGGATACAGCGGAGCACAGAGATATCGCCTGCTATTAACGTTCTTGAAAGTGTTGATAGAATATATTGCCGTGAGCGAACGGTACGGCCGGAACCATCGCAAGGGGTACAATGTATCGATTGTCTCCAGGGCAACCGGCCCGGGTTCATATTTGTGTTGATGGCTGCCTCTGACTCGGCTACCTCTGCCTCATTTAGGTAAAATCGGGCCCGAATCCGGTTGCTCATCTCTTTGAAATCTGCTTTATATTTAACAAAAAAAAAAAAAAATATATATATTTCACGATTCCAAAATCAAACCATAGATAAGACCACTCCTATTATTGTTGGATTGTATTTATATTTGATCATTTAAATTTCAAATATTCATAACAAAATGAAGACGTAGCATTATCAATGATTTATCAGAGATTTTTTTTCTCTGTATGCTATGGTTTGATTATGGCAGGAGACATCGGAGGCTTTGCCTGGAAGCTGTTTATACAGTAAATGGACTGCATCGGATGTACAAACTCCCGACGGAGTTTTAGTTTCTAACGGCTTCCTAAAGCACACACAAATATAGACATATATTGTTTGTGTGTAGTCACATATATGGTATTTAGTAATTACTGATATTCTTGAACATTTACTAGACTAGCGTTCAAAGCTGCAATTAATTACAAAAGACTCATTTATATGACTGTGATTAGACATATTTGGACGTACAGGTTTGAACTTAGGGGCTCCACTAAACCATCCAATTCATCTCGTATCCAATCCTTACAATCCAAAATCCTTCGAAAAATCCTAAATGCACCTTACTTTGTGACCAATAAACTTATCCATAAAGATCTTAATGTTTCATATGTTGCTGATTTAACCCACACCAGATACCTATCTTTTCATAGTAAGCTCCATAACCATAACATTGACCAAGATAAAGTTAATTTTTCATCGAATCATTCATTAATTCATTATAATATAAATACATTAATTAAATATGAGGTGATGAACTTGTAAAGCAACGCCCATTGGTAAAACTTCAATAAAAGTTCTAATTTAGAATCTCATAGCCATATTCTTCTAGACGCCTCGGAGAGTTATCCGGAATAGAATGGGAAGCAAGTTGAGATACTAGCGGATTCGATTTACTATGAAAGAATTGATATCTAGTTTGGGCTAGGTCAGAAACAGAATAGAACATTGTGATAATTATCGATAAGTTAGTTTTGGACACAACAAAGAGCATTGAACATTTTCAGATTATAGAGATTGGACACGAGATGAATTGGTTGGTTTAGTGGAGGCCCAGAGCTCAGATGCGTATGTCTCAAATATTCCTAATTTCTGTCACGTAAATAAGTCATTGATAATTATTAGAATTGGTCTACTGAATGCTGAAATAGTCGAAATCGAATATGTTAATATAAATAATTTTTAGATTTTACTAAAACTTCCAACAATTCGTGGGCAGTTGGGAATGGCGAGACATTTCCAAATATGTGTCATGCCAGACTAAGATGGACAGGGCATTTGGCAAGAATGAGGACGAAACGTCAGATACATTTTTGTCTAAACAATACATGGAAACAAATGGTTGGCAGACCTAAGTTTTAGAAGTCTAACGCTATTTACCGTATTGTGTATTTGGTAGCATTAACGTATATTGCAGTAACAACTATTTGCTTTAAATTCATTTTTTTATTAAAATGCTTTAAATTGTGATCGTAAAAATCACTGAATTACCTGAAAAAAATATTTTAGGTTCGGCCTCCAAAAATGACTTAATGTATAATTATTAATACAGTATTTTAAAAATTTATTAAATTAATAACAAAAATACATTGAAATTAAGAATAATTCAAATTATCCGTTTCCATAAACAGGAAACCTTGTAAAAGAATCTTCATAAATTGTGGCCTAGCAAGAACTACTAATAACCAATTTTCCCCACGTGTCCTAAACTATAATAACATAACATTATTGAAAAATCAAAATTTGCTTAACAAAGGTCTGAAACATACTATAAATTCACCGATTACCAAACAAACATTAAAAACCACGTCCACATCGAAGAATTTCTAGACAAATATAAAGAAGATTCGCTTTCAAAATACATAAGCGCAAGCATAATAAAAACATTAATAGAAAAGGTATATATATATATATATATATATATATATATATATATATATATATATATATATATATATATATATATATATATATATATATATATATATATAGAACGCTAACATATTTAACAGCAAAGTTAGAGACACAATAAATAATAAATACTTAATAATTTATATAAAATAAATACCCAATAATAAAAAAATATAGCCTCATTGACCCCTTCTATAAATTCTCCCCAACGTGTTATCAACCTATCAGTTGATAAGCCAGAACTGAAAAAGTCGGAGTTTTGTGAAGAAATAAATTCAGAAAGCTTATTTGACCCAAAAATCACTTTCCAAAATATTTCCTTTAAGGAAGTTGTCCAAATTTCAGAAAACTCTAACTAACAGTTGGAGATAGTTTTGGCGAATAAGGTGGGTGTGGAAGGAATTAAATGTAACATTTTCATTGAAAAATTCCTTTAAGTTGATACTGAGTTCATCATCCAGTTGCTCTACCAAGAAAATGGAAACTCGTTTAGTTTTCCTGATTGTTCATGCAATGTTATGGTATTAAAGATATCTAAAAACAAGGAAATGGAAAAAACGGTTCTTTATTAAATCCAAGAAGCGCTGACTAACATGGTCTATTAAAATCCAAGTGAAATCGAAAATGAGTAAGATGACATTTCTACTTAAGTACTGGCGCTATTGTCAAGTGGCCTGGCGGAACGGAGATGTAATTAGTATCAGTTAAATAATATATATCAATTATGCGTTTACTTAATTTTTGTAAAACTCTACGGCCTACCCAAAATACATTAAGCGGAACTCCATGTCAGACAGGAGTTACGTACATCAATAGCTGTATCTACAAACGCCCATTATTGGAACGACATATTCAACAGAAGTGGCAAATTCATCAATCCTAATTGTATTGATCCTTCTATACCATCATGCATAACAAAAGAGAAGAATTTACGATCTGACGTTTTTATAACGTTAGTAAAAGACGGGCTGAGGACAGGTGTACTGTCACAAGACAGAGATGGAATGGCACCAGTAATATTGACAAGTTATTATAGCACGTCTTACATACGGCATATGTTACGGCGTAATGCAAGACGTGGACCTTACAGAATGCAACCTGCTGACGAGTGTCACAAAGACAGCTGGGATCCATGAGAGCTATTTCAGAAGATGGGTAGATAAATATTAGATGGGAGCATCCCCCTCGCATTCCTTGCTTACACTTTGGAGCCGGGCCAAAAGGTCTCCGAGTCTGACACCCAAATGAAGAACGTTTGTCAGACCTCCTACAAGCCTTTGATCTCTCAAACATGTTCTCTCACTATAAAATTGTTTGAAAAACCCTTCCTTCACTTTAGGAGATCGCCCCTATCCAAATGTGTAGATAAATTAGAAATATCAGCTCCGAAGATGCTCCTTTGTCATTGGCGCTCCAACGTTTTATCGATCTGTACCTCCACGACTTACTTTCAATAAATTACCACTTTAAATTTATTACTCTTAGCAGCTTGAGATCGATTGACTATCACACCTGTTACTATAGTTTTAAAATTTACTCTACATTTAGTATCCGTAAGGCGTTAAAAAAGTAAAAATTATATGTCACATAGAAATAGCGGATACAATGCTAAAAATATGATTAAATTTTGTGCCAAATCGTATCCAACCGCGTTATCCGTTCCAACATCCACGCTTAAAAAATTATTGTATTAAGTTTCGATGTTACGGAATGAAAATAATTAATTAATCAAGATATGGTACATGGCCTTAATAAAATTGAACCAAAAAACGAGAATTTTTCCATTTTTAATCCTTGAAAGTTTTCCGGGTCAATCTGTTTATAAATCCTTTACAAATTCTGTTGGTAACAAATCTTTAATAAGGTTCTTGAGGCTGTCAATAAAGTAACAACTATTTTATGGCAACAACTTTTCGAGACGTTTATCATAATCATGCCCTACAGTGAGGTTAAAATAACTGGTTACAATAAAATTATATAAGTTACACAGGTAATTTAAAGAATGAAGTCAACAATAATATAAATATATAAAACACAAGTTAGGAAATATAACTGTATATAATTCAAAAAGATACTCCTCCATAGTTTTGAATTATATACAGTTATATATTGTATATATTTATATTGTTGTTAATTTCATTTTTTGAACTACCTGTGTAACTTATACAATTTTATTGTAAATTGTTTTGTTCATTGTGAGGCATGATTATGAGAACAATATAGTCTCGTAACGTTCCAATAATATAGTTGTTATTTTATTGACTGAACATCAAGAACCTTACTAAAAGTATATATTTTTTTGCTTTAATTGACTGAACCTCATGAAATTAATAAACATCTAATAGTCCATATACATACATACATACATAAACACACACACACATATATATATATATATATATATATATATATATATAATACATCAACATACATAGGATGATATAATACCATATGTAGCCAAACTGGAATATTAATGCAGTAGATTGCTTATCGACATATTGACTTGCAAGTCTGATTCTGATTACTTATTCAATCCAACAATCGCAACAATGGGGTACATAAAAGATTTAAATTATTAGTTATAATAACGAAAAAGAGTGATTTCCTAGAAAAATTCATTGATACAGCACTCAGGTAACTGTTATTGTCACAATTATTTGTACAATATTAATTTAGTAATATCCATTTATTTGGTGAATCTAAAAATGTGCGACTGTTCAAAGGTTTTTTTTTTGTCCAAATTTGAAAAAAATTTGCTATAAACGATTATGATAATAATTTACTTGTTATTATATGAATTAATAATAAAATATACAACAAAGTTGGTAATGTGGAAATACCAGGTCCTCCAAAAAGTCCTGTCGTTTTTTTTCAAGTGGGCTATAAAAAGTCAGCTGTGAAGTATGCAAACATTTTATTCATCGAAATATGCACCATTACATTCAGTTGTTTTCTCCCAACGTGATGCCAGGTCCCAAATTCCTTCTTTTTTTTAAAAAATCTTTTGTTTTATTAAGGAAAAAGTTGTCCAACTCCATTTCTAAGCTCTGACGATTGTTAAAACATTTTTTTCTTATACTATTATCTAAAGCCCGGAAAAGATGGTAATCTGTTGGTAAAAGATATAGGAGAATAATGTGGATGAGACAAGGTACCAATGAGCATTGGGAGCTGAAAAAAAATCAATATGAAAATCACGTTTTATTTTTTTTCTCAGCTCTTAGTCAAGATAAAGAAATATTTTTTTCACGTAAAATTGTAGTTTTGTATGCTATACTATTACTACAACCAAAACTTGATAAATAATCTCTAAATAATAATATCAGATTTTGGTTTAAACATGAAATCTTACATTAATTTCCGGACAACGGGTTTTGGTTGTGGTGAAGAGATAGCATACAAAACTATAATTTTAAGTGAATAAATTATTTCTCTATCTTGACTGAGAGCTGAGAAAAAAATAAAACGTGATTTTCATATTTAATTTTTTTTTTTCGGCTCCTAGTGCTCATTGACGGCTGTAACTCTATTTTTGCACTATTATAGGTCCCTACAACCCACACAAAAGTCGGCATTCAAATCTGTGAGCTACAAGTCAAAACGTCTCCTTGTTAGTATTTTATGTTGTGTCTTAGTCCCAGGATACTGAATGTCCTCCTGTTATAAAGAAAGTTAAAGTAGTAATTAAACAGATTACTAGCAGGGTATTTATTAAAAGTTACTTGTTTTGAAGGACATAGTTTTTAGATATTAATAAAAATCCTGATATCGCTGTTGTTTGAGGTTATTTTTGAAAAATATTACTGTACTATTTTGTACGTCTATATTCGAAAAAGTTAGGTAAAAACACATGCCGCTTTGGGAGAAGAAAACCGATCCGGAGGGTGGATCTGTCCATGGCGCCAGGCAATCCACAACCACAAGCGCGCTTCCAGCTCCAGCGACCGGGGGCATCGATTTTTTAATTCGTCCCCTAAATGTTAAAAGCGCGGTACATTTCTACTACTCGAGCTGAAACAAAAGGCTACAGATGGATCTAAAAATGGACAGTTTGCCCCGAGGTTGTTGTGAATTAAGACAATGGCGAGTGGGTGAGTGACGCTGGTTGGAATGCGAGGACTAGAGATAAGGACCAGTCCCATTATCTCTAGTGTGGCTAATGCACTCCCACTCCTCCCTCCCCTCCACTCCCCTCTATTGACAGTGCTACCACCACATGATTCTTTCCACTCGAAAATCTTTTACCAACGTTGCAACCAAGTCCTTGATAATCTTAGAGGTCTCAGTTCAATACTTATGTTCTCTAGGGGAGGGTAAAAAAAAAAAAAAAAAAAAATCGTTGTGGTGAGTAACAAGCTGCAAAACGGAATCCAATGTGAACAGAAATGTAAGATGAATAATGGATCGGAGGAAAAAAAATAACCCACTTATCTAAATTTTTAAGCCTTCTTTGACTACTGCTCAAGTTGATCATTACTATTACATTAAAATAATTTACATTCATAATTAATCGGTTAAATTCGGAAAACTTGTTTCAGTGTATATATAAATCATTATGATTAGTTTTGTTGTCGATTTAAATATCGCTGATTGTGTTCCCTACATCTTACTCTACATCACAATCTTCATATTATTTATATTCTCGATTTTGCACCGTTTAGATTTTAATACTATAACCGTTCAGAGACCATCCAAACTGCGTGCTATATTACCCAGATCTAGGCCAACTTCAATGCCAAGTACTACCAACATTTAAAGAACGACATTCGGAAATACTTGCTTCATTTTATAAATAATGTCTTAATGATTAGTTTTGTTGCCGTCGATTTGACGTCAGTTTTGAAATATATCTTAAAATATAATAAAGTTTTGAAAGACGATTGGATATATGAAAGGTTTATTAAGTAGAAGTACAATCATTTGTTAAACAATAGCTTCACTTTTGCCACTTAGCAGATGCAAGCCTGCAGCAGTCAACAATGAAATTTTACTTTTGCTGTACATAAATGGTATAAATTGACTGTAGATTCCCCCATTCAGAGTGTATATTCAGAAACATTTATATGTAAAACAAAACATGCAATCCTAGAAATTATTTGATAACTGAGAAAAAAAGAAGATAACATATGGTAACAGTAATAAGGTAATAATATAGAAAATCTAATAGCTATTGAGGTCACTAACTTTCTCCTGCTGCATCTGCTGCTTCATGGCAAGTGCCCTCTTCTTGTCCTTGCACCTCTTGTTCTGGAACCATACCCTTATCACTCTAGGGCTGAGACCAGTCATTTCGACCAGTTGCTCCTTCATGAGGGCGTCCGGTCGGGGGTTCGCCGAGTAACACGTCCTCAGGGTGTGCAACTGCTTTTCGTTGAGGACCGTCCGAACTCGCGTCGGCTTCCCATCGGAACTCACCTTCCCCGTCCGGACTCCAGCTTCTCGGCATTTGTTTGATCCGCTCTCGGATGAGTCTGGAATACAAAGAACAAAGAAAAATACAAAATACGGCATAAAAAGAAAATGTAATTCCAGTGATAGGAATTTAGAATATTTAAATTTGAACCCGGTTAAGGAATTCAATTCAAGATTAATGAGATGTTGAAGATATTTGAATTAAAGATAAAAAAGGTAAAAAGTATTATAATGCCAATGATAACATAAATCTTTAAAGGTCCCATAAATTTAAAAATCCCAGACAATGCGTTGATGGTCAACAAACAAGCTTATAAACAAATCTTTCTAAAGAATAAATATAACGATAATTATAAGGTAATCATCGAATTCAATTGTAATTGTTTGATATCGTACTTTGCCTGGAACAATGTTTAGCGTTCCTTCTTGGCTCTTAAGCAAACGCCCAACGGATCGCTAATATTTGAGGGGTGCGTTACCAAATTTGGACAGGGCGAAAGATTGCCGATGGGAGTCAGTTGCTAGCTGAACGTGAATGTTTGATTAGGATTAGAGATGGTTGGGGCGCCGTGTGAACTGGTTACTGTAAGTTAATCCTCCCTTGTTTTCGTTGCTAATGCCAATCCGTTGAGTCTGTTACCCCGCACGGAGCATGGACCACTCAAGGAACAGCCGCTCGCCGCGTGCGTTTGCATCTTCTGAGCCATCTGCCTGCCTGTGGCCCTGCATATCAACGACGGTAATTCATATGTGCGCGAAGAAATGCAAATATTTGGCAGAATTTCAATTGCATAACTGATTTACAAACTGTTTGAGAATGAATCAATGTTACAAACAGTTATTTATCTTATACATGTAACCTAATAATACATATGCTATTCCTGTATATTTAACTATTAATTAAATTAAATTATTTTTACTATTATTATCGTTTTTTAAAATCTTTTTATTTCACTTTATTGTATGACTAGACTAGTATTGTATAATTAGTTTTTTAATCATTTATTTCTTATTATTCGTATCATTTGAAGGATTCATAACTAAAGATATTAATTATAGCCCTAAATTTAGGCAGATTGTAATATCTACTCGAAAAAAGTTCTTGAAAAATAAACTTATCTGTTTCATTTTATTTCGTTATGATTAATTTTTTGCAACAAGTCTCTATACTCATTTTTTCATAATAGAATTTAATTTTTGTTGTAAATGTTATGCGAGTAGATATATTAATCATTGCTATTATTTATCATAATTAAATTAGAATTGAAAATGCTTATTAGGATTATAAAACATATTAATTAAATAAAATACAAAAATTAAAATATTACATAATTTTAAATTTAAGGTTTATATCCACCCCTAGCGTTCATACGTCTTGCATTCGATGAGGTATTGGTCTTATATAATTCTGAATTCTTGAAGAATATACCCCATCTAATGTAAATATGTAAATTATATAAATTTATTTTTATTTTTTTTAAATACTGCTGGTTTTATTTAATTAATATTATACGTTACATGTACTCAGGTTAAAGTGTATAGGGAATTTTTTTTTAATCACCTTTTTTAAAAATGTTCATAAATAAATTTATATAATCAGAATTGGTTGTGGTAATAGTAATGATGTAAATTGTTATGATTTGTAGGGATTGTCACTATAGAAGTTATGATCTTAAGGGTATTTCGAGTGATTAAGGGTGTACTTACAGACCCAAGTAATCATTTGACACATATGTAACTAGGCAATGCATCTGTCAACGAACACATTGTCCGGCTCAATTCGTTTCGCAGATTGCTCATTGGAATAATGGAATCAAATCTGGCCGAGGATTATCCCGCTCGATTTGGCTCAGCGTCAGGATTAGTGACACGATCTAGAGCTCGTAAGTTCAATGTATTGAAATGCAATGGGTTTTAAAATAGTAGGAGGGGAGGGGGGGGGCGGTGTGTGTAAGGAAGTGTGAAGGATGGCTGGGAATTAGCCCATTGTGAAGCAGACTATTTGCACAGCTTAGCCACACAAAGGCTGAATCATCCCCGATCCTGTTTGCTCAGCCTCCTTCTCTCCTAATTGATTTGCTCAAGTACTCGAAAACCCTCAGTTCCAATTAAACACAAACCCCAGTCTCTGATTCATATCAAGGACCGCTCCTGGAAGTGTGTACTCACCGAATCGGGGATCAGACGGAACCAGAGTAAACTGTAGCGATACCATCTCAAGGGTGAGGGCTGAGGGCGAAGGATTGTAGTTATTGTGTACAGATATGTCTCCAGTGAGCCGAAGAGGGTGAAAGAACCGTGAACAATTTGTATGTGTGTATGAACAGTTTGATCAAAAAGTAATGGTAGTCAATGAATTGTAACAATACGAATCTCGTATCCAATCCTTACAATCCAAAATCCTTCGAAAAATTCCTTAATGCTCCTCACTTTGTCAGCAATAAACTTATCCATACAGATCTAAATGTTCCATATATTGCTGATTTAGCCCAAACCAGATACCTATCCTTTCATAGTAAGCTCCATAAACACTCAAATCCACTAGTTTCTCAACTTGCATCCCACTCCATTCCCGATAATCCTTCGAGGTTTCTGAAAAGAAGATGGCCCAGAGACCTTCTAGTGTAGAATTTTTATTGAAGTGTTACCGATGATTAATGCTTTTCAAGTTTTGACATGTTACTGTAATCGTTATTACATTTACTTGATGTATTTTTAACAGTTGTGAATTCCAATAAATGGATATAAAAAATATAATATATTATTTACTAAGAATAACGACTTGTTGTTAGAAGATAACTAAACTAAGACCTGTTCCTAATGCGTGCCTTAAAAATAAAAATATCAAATTGAAAACCAAAATTAGATTTATATTTCAATTTTCATTGAATTTGTTACTGAGGCCAAATTGATCTGAACCTTTAAAACCAAGAGTGTTAATAATAGCTCTCTAAAAAGTCAGTAAAATATCTCTGTTCATTATTTTTATGAAATTCACTTAAAGAAAATCTAACAAACTCATCCTTCAAAAATTTAAATTTTGTTGTGATTTTTTAACCAGATATTTCTTTAGAAGAAACCTGGTATTCAATGACCAAGGTTATTACTTAATAATAAAATCATTGTTTTGAATAATTTATAATAGCTTGAGGTACGCATGATGATATAGAAGGATCAATACAATTAGGATTGATGAATTAAATGCCACTTCTATTGAGATTATTTTATTTGAAAACTAGTTTCGAATGTTAAACATTCATCCTCAGTTCTAAAACATACAATAAAATTTTTAAAAACCTTAGTATATTTAATCTATGTAACATAGTACTGATGTGTTGAAAATTTTATTGTATGTTTTAGAACTGAAGATGAATGTTTAGCATTCGAAACTAGTTTTCAAATAAAATAATCTCAATAGAAGTGGCATTTAATTCATCAATCCTAATTTATAATAGTTTGTGAGAGTTTGATTGATAAAAATTGAATCCTAAATAATTCTTATCATAGAATTTCGAAAACTAATTTAAACATAAAGTTTGAAGTGAAATAACATTGTTGCCTAATTTTCAATTTTTTTTATTTTCTAAGAATAACACTTGGTGCACGAAATTTTGGATCAGTTCTCAATACGTGTGTTTAATGTAAAAATATAAATCTGAAACCCGAATTTGATTTATATAAGTCGTGTTTCATTTCTCAGTTTTAACTCTGTATTAGTTACTAATTGTAAGTCTAAATTCATTTGAACCTCTTAAAACTAAGAGGTTATTTATACATAAATGCTATTTATGTATATTATTACTACATACTTAAGTATTCTTTTTGCTATTAAATAGATAAATGTGTTACGTCAACAGACCAACATTACTTTTTTTTATGTATTTTCTTTACTTTTTAGTGTTTTTAATTATCCCAAGATTTGTTTATCCGAGCTTATGTCGGTCTCAACAATGTCGGTTAATCGAGACCGAAGTGTAATTAATTCATTATTTTGAATAATCTATGATAACTCTAAACAGAGTTCAATTGATGAAGATTGAATCAATGTTGAACGGAAATTTTGATGCGAGATTTGTATGTCACACCTAAGGTTCAACTTGGGCTTTTTCAAAATTAATTATTATCTGTTTTGATATAGTTCTCTGAGCTGGAAGATCCAAATGAGCCTAAATGCCTGAAATGTGAGAGGCTGCTACCTGCATCTTTTTTTCTACCGAACCGTCATGGGGGGAGGGGGTGGGGTCCTATTGCAATAATTCACTGCGCCTGTCGCCCGGCACGTGGCGCCTTGGGCCCATTCATAAACTATCATTTAGCAGTTTGGGTGATACTATAGTAACCACACTTAGGATAGTAAATAACTATCATTTTCTTTATTCCAGTTAGTACCTATTCATCATGATGCGTTTTTTTTTCTTCTCTTATTGACTTGGGAAACGATATGTTTGGAGTCTATCAAAAGCTGCAGTAGTCAACTACTTCTTGCAAATTACTATGAGAGTTATAATTCAAAAATAATACTTAAGTTTGTACAAAGTACCAACCAATTTATTCCTTTTTTTAATTATAGTTAATGGTATTCCACTGATCCCTATTGAACAGATCGGCTACCTAGGAATCCAACTGGGCTAACGATTAACTTAGAATCCACATACAAGATTAAAACGACAAGAAACTGCGAGCAGTTTTACTAGAATAAACGTCCGATCCTCCGGATTAATTAGACCTATTTGGACATACGAAGTCGAGGGACTGCACTAAATTATTTAATCCACCTCGAATCCAATCCTTGCAACCCAAAATCCTTAATGCTCCTAACTTTGTCAAAAATAAACTAATCCATAAAGAACTTAATGTTCAATATGCTGATTTTGCCCCAACCAGATACCTATCCCTTCTTACTTAACTCCAAAACCATTTAAATCCACAAGCTTCTCAACTTGCTTTCCATTCTATTAGATAAATAGCATCTGAGTCTGAAAAGAAGATGTACTCGAGATCTTCTCATATGGAACTTTTATTGAAGTGCTACTAGTGGATACTTACTTCACAAGCAATTAACATGTCATTGTGAACGTTGTAATCACATTTATAAGATTTATTCTTTAAATATATATATACAGCTGTAAATTTCATTCAATAAATATATAAATAAAAAATAATAAGTGTGGTGGCCGAGCGTTTCAAAGTGTCAGGCACTTTAGCATTCTTGTACCCCCTTGCGTATCCACGAAATAAATCTCGAGCATCTCTTACTCGTAGGAAGTAGTATAACTCTATAGTATAGTATTACTACTGTATAATAACCCGTCCTACCTGCCTTGTCTTTAAGCCCCAATAAAGAAAAACGACTAATTTATCTCATTTTGTTAATATAAATACGTTTTAAGTTTAAAAAAAAAAAAAAATAAATAATGAAAGAAAATTAACCGTTTACTGAAATGCTTCTTAAAAAAAACAAATTAACAAAATGAGACAGAATTACAAAAGCGCTTATTCTTATAACCTCTTAAAAAAGAATTTCACAAATGGATTAAAAAAGAGTCTGCTTCCGAATTTATTTCACGTTGTGATTATCGCATTATCCTCCCATTTATGAAATCACATTCACTTTCTGAATAATAAATACTGTCCTTGAAAAAAAAAAAAGATAAGAAGGGGGGGCTTAATTTGTTTCCTTGAAAAACACCTTTAGATTATCTCCGTCCCAATCCTACCACCCTTACTACCAGGCACAATTTCTCATTATTACCCATCCTCTTTCCTCACCCAACACCTCCTTTCTCTTTTTTTCTATCGTTAATTATTGTGTTACAAAAATAAATTAACCAAGACAAATTAAATATTTTTTAATTTAGCATAATTTTAAACATTTTAAACATAATTTGAAGTAATTATTGTTGAATGAAACACAATTTTCTATTTAGAACAAACTTAAAAATTTTCCGTAAAATTTTCAAATATAATTTTTTCGGGTGAATGAGAAATGACCATTTGTCTTAAATATGATTTTCAGGTGATCTCAGAGCCTTTGATTGAAAGGGAATTTGACTACAGTTAATGCACTTAAGGAATTAAGAGTTTTCATATGAAAAAAAAAAGATTTCATAAACCGGAAAATGACGGTAACGGGTATTGGTGTTAACAGTAAATATGTAGATGGGTTTATATGTTTACAGCAAATTTGTATAAGTTAATTATCTTTAATAGCAAGTATGTTATTAATAATTTTAAAAATCACGGTTATTTATTATTTTTTTAAACCTATATATTGATATTTACAGCTGTATAAAAACAAAATATATCCAGTAAATGCGATTATGACGTTAATAATAAATTGAAAATTGCTTGTGGAGCAAGTATCTACTTAAAAAAAAGTTCTATATCAGTTATTATATTAAAAAGGCATAACTCCCCATTTGCTTTATTCATTTAACTACATGTTTCAGAGCTCAGAAGAGATGACCAATGAGAATATCACAGTGTTAGAACCTGAAGATGGAGCAACATGACAAGCTCCTCATGTAGTTAAATGAGTAAAGCAAATGGGGAGTTATGCTTTTTTAATATAATAACTTGATATTAATCTCCTTAAATGAAACATTTAAAGTCTATATCAGAAGATCCCGGGATCATTTTCTTTTCACAGGCCTTAGAGGGTTGTCGGGAATAGAATGGGAAGTTGTGATACTATTGGATTTGAATGAATAAATCAGCAACATATGGTACATTAAGGTCTTTATGGATCAGTTTATTTGTGAAAAAAAAAAAAACAACAACAAAGTTTGTTGTTGTAGATTGCAAGTATTGCATACGAGATGAATTCGATTTGTGGAGCACCAGATTCCAACTTCATGTGACAAATAGGTCTAATTACTGATATGTAAATGTCTTTTGTAATTAATCGTCGTCTTAGAGAGTTTGTCTAGTAATTGTTGAAAACGACGAGCATTTACTTGTCGTTTTAGTTTTGTGTGTGGATTCCCAGTTAGAAGATTTTCCAATGGGAGTCCTAGAGGTTCATGTGGAATATTATAAAATCACGAATATATAATTCAATCTATAAGCATATTTAAATTAATTTAGTTTAAAATTGTTTAAGTTTATTTTATTTTTTTAATTTATCATTATTATTTACTTATTTTGCATCCTACAATAATTCCGAAATTACAAGCAATATGACTTGTTATCGATGTATCTTGAATGTGACAATGCTTTCCACTGTCAAAAAAAAGGCCAGTAATAAAAATTTGGTATTTATCATTTGATCACAATTATTATATTTTTAATTGCTGTTGAATACGGTCTAATTTTGGTTAAACAAACCACACTCGGAAACCCCAGATCGTTCGACAGACCCTATACATAGAGGCGAGGTTGAAGTCTGTTTGTTGACTGTCTATCATTCGTTTGGTGCTGGAGTTTCAGGGTGGTCGTTCGGTTTTTGTACAATCTCTATGTTTTTTAATATATGCAGATGAGTGTTTATATTATTATTATTATTATTTTTTTTTATCAACCATAATCTCTACAATAAATAAAATAATTCGAGATATTATTACTGTTATTCATTGGTTACCCTTCTGTACCTTAATACCAACAAAAAAAGATCAGGTTTATTTAAATATATGTTTAGTATCACATTATAGAGAAAAAAAAGAAAAAAGAAGTATGTAAAAAATATACTAGGGATTACTGATACAAGAATCGCTAATAATAAGTCGATTCCTATTTTCTTTTATAACATTCCAATTTATCAACTATGTACAACATCGAATTCTTGGTACATAAAATGATTCTCTTTAAGCATTTCTCCTGAAAATCAAACATTGCTTACGCAATTCAAACGACATATTGTTGAAAATACTAACTATCGATATATGAAGAAATAGGATCACAATTTCTAGCAGCCTAAGCTAAAGCACTAACAAAATAAATGGAGCCAGAAAATTAATAACATTTTATTTTAAATTTTTGTCATTCTTAGAGGATTTTGAAAACTTAAATAATAATAAATTAATTAATTCCTATTTTTATACATTGCCTGTATTGTATTTAACTTGGATGATATACCTATGTTGAAGGCAATGCTATTTGCTATTTACCAATTTATTTCTCTTATAATTACTGTTTTTTATAATAGAGTAGTTTTGCTTTATTAACTCTAATATGATTTTTTGAAAGCAATGTATCGGTATAGGAAATCGAGAATCGAAAAATTATGGTACCAATACATCACTAAAATATACAGAAAAAAATAATAGTATCAAGAAAGGGAGTCAAGATTATGTTTAGGATGTAAGATTCATAGTGCCGTATGTAATGTTCCCATTAAAATATATATATATTACTGACTTAACGTAAAATACCAAATACGTTACTTTTACTGTTTATTAATTTACATAAATAGGGCCCTATAAAAAAGAATAATATTTTTTCGGATACTAGGGTATTATTTGAAATATCGTACCCTTTTGTATAAAATCAGGTTTTAGTGATAAAGAACGTAGAGCTTCCACTAAATCCCAGAAACTCTAGGATGGTAGTGTTTCAAAGTATTTAAAAGGTTATTATTGTAAGATTTTCTGCTAAAGAAGATTTTTCTTATCTAGTAAAGAACAACGTATCGCTAAATATGGCTTTATTGAATATTTATAAATATATTTTAAAATGAAGGTTGCTATAATAAACTTGAGGTATGCATGATGGTATAGAAGGATCAATTCTATTAGGATTGATGAATTCATTACCACTTCTATTGGGATTATTTTATTAGAATACTAGTTAAAACGTTTAAAACCGATCCAGATAAACATTTCTAATAGTTCCATTTTAAATTTGTACCTAATAGGAACGGAAAAATCCAATGAGTCATGAAGGAAATCCTATTATAAACCCTAAAAATTTAACCTACCTGCCCCCTTCCGCTTTCCATGTTGGGTATATTTCAGATATCTGTTGGATCTCATCAGGTGAGTACCAATGTTTGATTTCTTGTCTGTTTGAAAACTTTAGTGCTCCATGTAACATACTGCTGATGTGTTGAAAATTTTGTATATTTTAGAACTAAAGATGAATGTTTAGCATTCGAAACTAGTATTCTAATAAAATAATCCCAATATAAGTGGCAATTAATTCATCAATCCTAATTAACTATAATATAGTTCGAGTTTGGGAGACTCGTCTGGGGTACACTCAGCCTCTAAATAGTGAGTTTTTATTAAACGTTCCAAACGCTGGTCAATTATTAAATTTTCCAATTGAATGATAAGTTTTAGAAAATTAATGAAAATGTTTCCTTCCAAGGCTTTAATTACTTTTTACTCAAGGACGGTGGAGGACTTTGTAGAAAAATTAATGCAACGAGGACTACCTAAGCAGTTTCGTGGCTCAGCAATACTAGAGCTATTCCTGGAGATTTACGCCTTCCGAATCGTGCGGTGGCAGTTGCCTGGAATCCGCGCTACCGCTGCTTCACGCTTTCACCTAGCTTCTGATTGTCTCCTGCCCTGGTTCTTTTGCGAAATCGTAACCGAGACAAGTACCATGAATACCATTGAGTTCGTTTGGGGGAGAGAGGGTAAATGAATAAAAAAAAATTAATAAATTATGAATATTATTTTGAGAATATATTTGGGAATGTTTGAGATTCAAGGGGTGTCTCCCTAAAATCCGATATTTATTCTTTTTTTTTTTTTTTTTTTTTTTCATACGAGAATAAAACGGCAAGAAAGTGTCCGTCGTTTTTGACTTCTTGAACATTTACTAAACAAATGTATAAACCTTCCGATTAATTACAATAGACTCATTTACATGACAGCAATTAAACCTATTTGGACTTGGGGAGTTGAGGCTCCACTAAAGAATTCGCCTCATGCGAATCTACACAATCCAAAATCCTTCAAAAAATCCTCAATGCCCTCCAGTTTTTCAAAAATAAACCTATCCATAAATATCTTAATGTACCATATGTTGCTGACATCCCAAACCATATACCTATTTTTTCATAGTAAACTCCATAACCATTCAATACTCTAGTATCTCAACTTCCCATCCTATTCTAGATAACTCCGAGGCGTTTGAAAAGAAGATGGCCTCGAAACTTTCTAATATTCTCTTACTGAAGTTCTACAAATCGATAGCTTTACAAGCAATCGATATTTCATTGTGAGCATTCACAGTTACAGGATGTACTTTTATTATATTGTATAAACTATAGCTAAAAATAAAATAGTTATGTATATAAACAGCAAAAAAGAAAAAAATTGCTACTTATATTGAAAGGTTTTCGAAAGGTTTATATCACCCCTTTTAAAAAATGACATCCAGGCCTTTTTTAAGAAAGAAAAACAAATCCCTACTCTCATCGGTGTTTGAACGCATTAATTTCATCATAAATCCTCGGCAAAGGCACGAGTCTAATCCCCTATCTCTCTCCCTCTTTCTTTCATTCTCCTTCTCTCTCTCTTCCTCTCTTCCCCTTTTTAATAAACCATTCTCAAATGGCTAAAGTTTATTCTCGTTATATTGTTTAATGGAATCGCCAAGTAAACGAGGCGAGGAGCACATTAAATACACAAACTTTGAACGAAATAAAGGAAGAAAGCTATGCATACATAATGATGAAGTCGGAGTGTACAGAGGGATAAAGACTAATTACATTTCCCGTGAACGAGGGAGAGGGGCGGGGAGAAAAAGAAAATTCAAATTAATGTAGCCATGAGAGAGGCAACCTAGCCGTCTTCCTTTCAACCTTTGCCTCCGGATAATAAAACGAATAATTAGCATAAGTATAAATGAGTGCTATAATATTAAATCTAGTAAGTATATTAAATAATTTATTTTATCAATAAATTATCATTCAATTAATTGTTTAATTTTTTTATTTAAAAGTTTCATTCTCATTCAGGAATATACGTCATCATATACTTTAACCGTGGCAAATGAAACGTAGTAGGATTATTGAAAAAATAATTAAATAAAAGCAAGCAGTATTAAAAAAATCTATTTTAATTCATATATTGTAGATTTATTTAGAAGTATCGGTCAAAGCAATACAAAAAAAAAAAAAAAAAAAAATGAGAACATATTATTTTATTATGCCAATAGAATATTATGTTTCGGCCATTGAATTTATGGTTATCTTATAGGCTAAAAGAAGAAAAAGTTCAACGACAATATCAGTAAATATAAAATTATACAATAAATAAATAAAAACTCAATATATCCCTAACTAGAAATAAAAAATAAACCATAGATACATCTATAATGTACTACTTTTCCCAGTTTACATTATAGAATTAAATGCTCAAACTAATTAAATCAATCATTCGAAATAAATAAAGTTGTGATAAAATGACGTTTCAAACGTGACTTTATTCATTCAAACCAATATAGCTCTTAAACGGTAGCTCTTAGCGACAAATGTTATATAACAAAATATATTTTCCATTAAATTTCTGATCAGGAAACTGTCGGCAAATTTTCGATCGAGCAACACCATCAGAGCTAGTGTCAAAATGTCTGAGGGTGAAAGAAACGTAACAAAAAATATCTTTAGACCCCCCCCCCCCCCCCTAGCTAAAAGATATCTATGTAAGTTAGTTAGGAAGTTTATAAACAATTTAAAAATGTAATACAATGAATATAAGAAAGTGATCTAAGAATTGTAATGTTTGCTAAAATGAGTTGAATACAGTTTTACTCATATAGAAAAATATTTAAGTAGGTTACAAATTTATAAAGAAGGTTGGTATGATAAATACAAAATAAAAGTATTTTCTTCTTTTAGTCTTTATTATGGTCATGAATGCTATGGGTGAAACGGTGACGGTCAAATAGTGTTGTTAATTTTAAAGAACAAATCTTATTTTTTATTCATTTGCCTGATCCCTCTTAATAAATTTACGATATATATTTTGAACAAAGCAAGAAATACGCTTCTATTTTGAATTTAATGGAATTATGAATTATGAAATTTATAAAGAATTTATGAGTAGCTCTTCAAAAATATAACATGGCTAATGACACCGGAATCGACGAGGACAGCTGACACATTCTAAATTAAAGAAAAAAATAAGTTAGATTGTAGTGTCTTCTTAGAGATGTAAATAAAAGTATACTAATGAGGGGATGTAGGATAAATTGAACAAGGGAAAAGTTCAGGAGAAAAACGACAATGGTGAAGAATCTAGTATAAATTTTCACCAAAGGCAACCGGAGTCTCATCAACGCGGTGAAAGGTTGAGGGGAATTATTAATTATCCAGGTTGGTGTGAGTGTGTCGGCACGTTCAAAGAAAGAGACGAAAAGGTAAAAAAGTGTCTCTTATGTTAATTCGCCCCTTACCTGGTACCGGCCATGGCGCCACTTACTCCGGCTGGGACGTTCGTCGTTCATTGACTTCGCCAGTTCATTCTCTACTAACTATGTACGTTCCTCTGGACCGTGGGCCCTCTCGTATCAATATACTCGTCAATTTTACGACGTCTCTGGATATCCAGTCGTGTTCTATAAAAAATACGGCTTCGGGAGCTCATTTGACAACAGTTTTCGGCCCGATGAAAGGCTTCATTTTTTCTCCATTAACTATAATATAATAGAATACAACCCCGATAATTATACAAAAAAAAAGAAAAAATGTAAAGATTTATAAAACATTAAAACGAAAATTATGAATAAATAACAGAGGAGATTTATTTGTTTTGTTTTTGGGACTTACATACTTATGTACTCCAAATAGGGCAGTACGGGTTATCCTTCTGGTTATAAACCTATTCTAGCCAGAGTTGCTTAGATTCATTTCACATCGCGAAAGGTGGGAATCGAACCCTATGCTTTCTGTTCCATAATCTCTAATACCCTTGCCTCAATGCACAAGATTCTTGTTTTTACATAGATATTTCTTTTGGCAGTGGCTCTATTTCTGTTGGAAAATTTTTTTCACCCACAAAAAATATAACGTCATACGCTCTAGCTTTGTTGGTAAAGATCTGGTCGAAAATATTCCGACAGGTTCATCAGAAATTTAATGGAGAATATGTTTTGTCATATAGAATTTATCGCTAGGATCTACCGTTTAGGAGCTAAAAATCTAAAAAGTAAATAGGATGTTTTTTTGTTTTTTTAGGATGCGATGTTAGTTTGTATGTTTTTCTATATAATAATCGAAAAGACAATCCTTTCACAGTGGAAAAATAGAAGAATAATAGAACAAAATTAAAAAAAAAAAAAAAAAATTAAATCAAGAGGAGTACCAGGATTCATATATGCCAAATTTAACGTCCTTTAATGAATATGACTACGGCCGTTCATTTGATAACAGTTTTCGGGAAAATGAAAGATTTAATTTTTTTCTATAGACAGAAATAATACATAATACAATCCCAACAATTATACAAAAAAAAAAAAAAAAAAAATTGGGTTTATAAAGAATAAAAATATATTTAAAAAATGTGAGCAAATGAGTAAAAACGGACAGAAATTTAGTAGGCGAGATTTATTTATTTATATAAGTTTGTTGAGACTTAACGTATTTACGTACTTAGAAGTTAGGTACAATATATATATCGAAATATTATAAAAAATACTTCGGTAAAACAAAACATTAAAAAAGTTAAACCCTTAAAACCCCAGTTTATTATTAATTATTCATTGCAACGAATACGTCAGGAGGGACAATTTTTCCTCCCAAAATTCTGTTAATTATGAATTTATTTGTTTAAACAGGTTTAATTTATAAACAGTGTTTAAACGGATATGTCTTTTCCAAGCGTCACACTTAATAATAAATGAAGTTTTTTTTTTTTCAGATTTACAAAGATGTTATTAAGTTTCTTCACGCATCCTTTATTCATTAGATCTATTATATATTCCAAAATTACAATTATTTGTATACTTCGTTTTCTTATATATATTTTTTAAAATTGCGACTGTTCTGTTATGCTATCGAATAATGTGTTCTTGAGTATTTTTGTGTCAAAAACCAAATTTGAACTCCTGCTTGACTACACCACATAGAATCGAAGGCCGGTGTGATTCACTCACTGAGAACGGTGTTTATATTGATGGCTACTCAACCTACTAACCACGCTGAGTCCGAGAAACCTGTAACTTGTTCTTTTATTGTCTTCCTTTTGATCCCTTTTTCTTCTTGTAGACTTTTTTATCTCGGTTTTCCTTCTTTTTTTCCAAACTATTTAATGTTCTGACTCTTTCTTGATCCGAATGTTTTTTCTTTATAAAAAAATAAAATAAAAATGTACAGATAATTTATATCGGAAACCCGGGCAATGAATAGCTAAGGAAAAATCACACTATTTGTTGATTTTTATTTTTCGATTATCATACTAGCGAAGTATTGATAAATCAAGAATTTAACGGCAATTATGTTGAAGGAGGTTCAATGATAGTTAATTTACTTGGCATTATTCTTCTCAATAAGAATTTAACAATTCCGCTAAATGTTTCGGGAACTTTATTCCCAATTATCGTACAATAATTGTATATATATATGAAATTTAACAAATTCATAGGGCGTTATTCTAATTATATATAATATAAAAAATTTAAAATATGTTGAAAATGGAAATTCTTTAAATAAGGTAATTTAAATAAATAGTTTTTTTTTAAATTATTTCATATATATATGTATATAATTGAGAAACTATAGTTCCCTCCAAAGGTGTTATGATATTGTAAATATAAATTCTGGTTAAGGGATATAACGAAAAGTTAAGTAATTAAGACTGATGAATTAATTGCCACTTCTATTGGAATTATTTTATTATAAAACTAGTTTCGAATGCTAAACATTCATCTGCAGTTCTAAGTAAAGTAAATAAATACAGCAAATCTTGTTGGGGTTGGGAAAAGTACGTTATTTAATTGTACTCTTCAAATGGGATTCCCTCATAGAACGGAGCAGAAAAACATGTGTCGACATGGCGTGTTGACACGTGTCGGGAAAGATAGAAGGAGAAAAAGAAAAATATGGTGAGGGTAAGCCAAGTATAGAGGATCGTCCGGATTGTAGGGTATCCGGATTATTGAGGTCTTATTGTATAAATCAACAATTAAAGGTGCATGGATCAATTTGTCCATTCTTACCGTGGATTTAAAATTTGGATGCTTGCACCAAATATAGGTTTACGGTCATTAACATATTTATTAAAACAGAAAAATTTTAACAACAAAATAACTAAAATATCATATAGTAACGATTGTGTTGAAACTATTGTTTTATTCAATGGGATCCTGTAGCATGTTCGGTTCCAGGTACAAGGTTACACACACAATAACAGGTTCCGGTTCCAGTTCCAGTTGCCAGGTAGTCGGTAATCAAATTCCGTCTACGCCGCCATCCCCTGGGCGCCCATATTTAATAGCCTTCGAGATGGTACATAATGGCACCTTCCTCTATGGCTCTTAAAATATTAAGAAATTCTTTTGAAGGTATTCACACGATTCGAGCTGGGAACCTTTACATCTTCGTACCATAAGTGATTGATTCGTGGCAATAGTTGTTCAGAAACAACCAAGAAAACCATTTTTTCTTCAAAACGAAAAATTATATATAGAAACTAATATAAATATATTAGTTTTAATTATTCACACCATCGGCTCTACTTCAAATATATGTACGTATAATAGAAAACCCTTCAAAGATGATGCTTTTATTTTTTTTAAAAATCAGTTATCGTTTCGATAATAATTAGTTCTGAAAATATTGGAATGTTTATGACCTTCTGGAATCCTATGAAAGTTGTCCCGGTTCCTTTTCAGGCAAAAATGTCTGTAATAGACGTTATATTTATAATCTCGATATCCAAGAAAATATCTTCATAATTAATATGGACTGATAAATATCACTAATCATTATATTTACTAGTTACCAAATCCTTGAGAATATTACTAATGACTTTTTAGATACATTTCTTCGATTCTATGTTACATTCTTTATGACCAAACGTGATCAGTGAAATACACGAGAAAAACAACGGCCAGTCAATCAAAGATTAAACGAACACATAAGAGCATACAACGATAATAGAATCAAAACTTATCTGACCATTTTAAATATAAAAAAAAAAAATTTTAAATTGAACAAAGACTCGATAGTTAAACTATTGCATCAGGTAGAAAATAGTCTAAATTAAATATTTATGAATCATTTGAAAAAATAAATCCAGATTTTTGTTTAAATGACCAGATAAATATTTCCATCAGTCTCATTTTAAATTTCCAGTAGGAACTGAAATAAACAAGATATAGGGAAAATCTAAAAGACTACTTATGTAGATAATATGATGACCCTTTACTTTAAGTCCTGGTGTCTATTAGAAGCCCTTTTTTATTTTGCCTCATTAGGTATCATCAACATTATTGATTTCTTGTCTTACATCTTTAAAAATGTAATATAGATAATCTACACAGATTACCTAAACCTTCCTAAAATCCTCAATGCTCATCATTATGTCACAAATAAACTGGATTTGGCAAAATCCAGCTACCTTTCCTTTCATAGAAAACTCCATACCCACTTGAATCCACTAGATGGCCTAGAGACCTTCTAATGTAGAACTATTGACATGTCATTGTAATCATTTTCATTGAATTTACTATTTTTATAAAATGTATACAGTTTCAAATAAATATATCAATAAATAGTCTTTCATAAAAAAAGAAAAAAAAAAAAGAAAAGAAAATTACAATAGATGATTCATTAATCCTAATTTTATCGATCCTTCTAAAAGATCATGCGCACCGCATATTTAAGTTGAATTGAAGTAGCTGGCTTCAAGATAGGAGATAGGTCCAGGTCGGGCCGAACTAATAATGAAGTCAAGCACATTACTAAAGATAACCAAAGGAAAAAAAATATATTTTCGGCATTTAAATGCCCATAAATATATAAAATATATGAGAACGAAATCGAAACTGGTTTATGAACGTTTGAATATATTTACGATCAGCGAATGCTACCAAATCTTTATTATTTACGATTAGCTTCATCGACGTTCCAATAAAGGTTATTGTGTCCTAGGATATATGTACGCGAGGAGGGTCCAGGGGGGGGGGGAGGAGCTTCATAAAGTTATCTCGACAGATTGCCTCTATACGTCAAGGTACATCTGTAAACGGAAACGCTGTATTAGCAAGTCTAATGAACGCTTTGCTGCATCTAAACTGGTCTCGGTCGCCAACGAGTTCTCAGCTTGATATTACACTTGTGCCACAGTCAGCGGGGAAGAATTTTTATCTGATCTTTGTATTAAGAGTTGGCTAATTGTATGCAATCGGTCCCGCCTACCTCCGCAGTCAAACACCTCAACAGCGGTCTCGGAACAAAGGGATGTCCCTCGCTGCAAGTGTATTGAAAGTTGAATGAAACAGAAAAAAAAAATGTATCTCCGTATACTGCTGATCTTTCCAATTGTTTTTTTCATTTTATTTCTGAGGTTCAACAATCTCATGAATGAGAAATTCCGAACGTTTGACGCTGTGTGTATCCTATTGTTATTTCTAAACATGAGGCATTCCTATGTAATTACTAAGTTTATTCTTTCTTCTCGAGTTGTTCAACATTTAAAAGACAAACGCTTTAAGATGCATATGTATTACAAAAGATTCATCTACATGACTATAGTCAGATCTACAGTTAGTGACAGTCATATTCATACACCATGGTATACTATGTTTTTTTTTCTCTCCTCCAAAATTTATAAATTTTTTAGAAACAATACACATATTTTATGCCAGATAACAACAAATGTGTACAAATAGTGTATTAGAAATAATGAATAAATAATAGTATTTTCAATTTATTCTGCATTAATTTTCATGCAGTTCGATAATTCATCATTTTAATATATAAACATAAAATCTATTTAAATATGTAGGTAGTTGGGGTATGCAGTCATAGATATGAAAGCCTGATGAAGGCTTGCAATGCTAGTCGAAACGTCGGCATTATAAATTGCTTTATTTTTAATTGCTGTGTATCTATGACTGCATACTCCAACTACCTACATCTTTAAATACTTCACAGTCAACAAATACCTCATCAATATAATCTATTTTGTTGGTTATCCCCTGATCCAAATCACCTCAAGAAGCCGCTTTGGCATTGATTCCACATGTTTTATTGTTGTATCTTAAGTTTTCTTATAATATGTTTTTTATTTTACTAATCCGATTAAAAATAAATTCATTCTCTTACTCAACAGCAATCCCTATTAGAACATTGAGTTCATACATGATAATAAATATATGTTTATAGAAAAGGAAAAAGAAGCAAAAAGTACAATGAATAGAGATGTAGTCAATGAAAATGTGTGTCACTAAACGTATTTGGAAAAACGGTATTGAGCTTTTGGATTCCACTAAACTCCTCAATGCGCTGGATTATGTCAATATAATCCATCACATATCACCATTAAATAACCTAAATAAGTTTTATGTTATTATAAATCTCATATAACCGATGATAAGCTTCTTCTCAAATCAGCTGGTCTCTCAACTTGTTTCCCATTCAAGTTCCGATAACCTATCTAAGTGTCTGAAAAGAAGATACATCGAGGCCTTGTAATATATAAATTTTATTTCTGTAAGTCATCGCTTTGTCATTAGAATTATGCATCACATTTTTTTTAATGAAATTAAATTTATAAAATAGATAGTAAATTTTAATAAATAAAATAATCTCTTTTGTGAGACGTCTCTAGCAATCGTGATCGGGGCATCATCCAACTTTCTCTCTGTATAGGCTTCTCCAAGAAATTTTCAAAATATTGATAAATTTTGAGTAGTGACAAGCGTATTAGTGACATAAACGTATATTTAATTATTTGTATTTACGGATTCACTATCTTTCCCGCTACTAAACTTTATTCTCTTAATGTTTGATATTTACTGATTTATTTTATAGATTTTTTACCCAGTTAAATATTTTTATTTTTTTTAATAATTCAATTTTTATATTTATTAAATTATATTCTAATCCCACAACAAACCATTAGTATGTGTTATTTATAGGAAGGTTTATGTTTGACAAAAAAAAAAAAAAAAAAAAAAAAAAAAAAAATCGTACTTATATCTATTGTCTCAATCTGTTCACTAAAATTTTTTTTGTTTATGCAAATTACCTGTTTAAGATCATGTAGCGACAAGAAACTGCCCGTCGTTACAGACTACTTTAATATTTACTAGACAAACGTTCAAAGCTCCCAATTAATAACAAAAGACTCATATACATGACTGTGATTAAACCGATTTGGACGTACGGAGTTGAGCTTTGGGGCTCCACTAAACCATCCAACTCATCTCGTATTCAATCCTTACAATCCAAAATCCTTCGAAAAATCCTCAATGCTCCTTACTTTGTCACCAATAAACTTACTCATAAAGATCTTAATGTTTCATATGTTGCTGATCTAACCCAAACCAGATACTTTCATAGTAAGCTCCATAACCACTCAAATCCGTTAGTTTCTCAACTTGCTTCCCACTCCATTCCTGATAATCCTCCGAGGAGTCTGAAACGAAGATGGCCTAGAGACCTTCTATTGTAGAATTTTTAATAGAGTGCTACTGATGAGTTGTTCTTTTCAAGTTTTGAAATGTTATTGTAATCGTTCTCAATAAATTTACTTGATGTACATACTTTATACAGTTGTAAATTTCAATAAATGGATATAAAAAAAAAAAGATCATGTAGAAGGAGTTTTATTTTTTAGGTTTTGTTCGGGTTTTCCAAAAGTACTTGTACCTATGTTTTTTTCTCTTAATAGGAAGAGTCGACTGTATTTTATATGTTAATATACAGTAATATAAATTCTGAAAACAGAATTTAGTTTTTAAAAATTTATTCCATAACACTTACCGAAAATAATTTATATATAAAAAAATTATTTTCTTTGTTTATTTTGTTAGCTCTTACGTACTGTTGGAAGGACGGCTTTGTCTACAGATTACCAACGAAAAAAAAAAAAAATTGTATATACATATTGTTTTATACTTTTATTTCGTGGTGGTGGAATAAATTTCAACCATGTAGCTCTGACCTTTGGGTTGCCACCATTCTTGCCCTAGTTGGAGTACAAGGGTGTCAAATCCAATAAACAAACACTTTTTTTTCAGCAGATGGGTTATTATTTTTAGACTTCATCCTTGTTCATATTTAGATAAGAAATCCATTGAAAAAAATCAATGTTTAAGAAAAATAATACGTACCATATACAATGAATACTTTAAAAAAATATATTTATTGATATCTACACATGTATTTTAAGAAGTACATCAAGTAAATGAGAAGAATTATGGATATGGGTGACATGGAATGAATTCTGAAAATACTCCTTGGTAGCACTACAACAAATGTCTTATATTAGGAAATCCCAAAAATCAGACGCAATTACTCAAGACCCAAGCAGAGAAATAGGCATCTACCATAGTACGGACCTAGTAAGCAGCCCTTACATAAGGTTTATTATGGAATAATTCATCCGGGATTATTGACGATTTGATGAAGAATTTTAAATTGTAAGAATTAGGAAAGGAGAATGTACGATTGAGTGGAGTTCCTAAGCACCACTCCGTATGTCCTAACATATTTAATTTTAGGATTGATGAATTAATTGCCACATCTAATGGGATTATTTTTATTAGAAAACTAGTTTCGAATGCTAAACATTCATCTTCAGTTCTAAAACATACACAACGTTTCAACACATCAGTGCTATGTTTTTTATATTATATACACTAAAGTTTTAAAAAATGTAAGACCAGAAATCAAACATCAGTACGCACCTTAGGAGGTCTAAGAGATAACTGAAATAGAAATGTAATTCTCACTGAATTCGTAAGAAGTGGAAGGGGGCCGATAGGTTAAATTTTTGGGATTTACTATGGGATTTCTCTTATGACTCATTGGATTTTTCTTCGTTCCTATGGGAAACAAATTTATGGGCTATTGGATATGTTTATCTGATCATTTAAACAAAAATCGGATCGGTTTTAAACGATTTTATTATTTCTAATGATTCACAAATATTTAATTTTAGGCTTAGGTACCTCAAGAGGTCTGATTTTAGTTGTGTAAATGAATCTTGTGTAATTAATTAGAAGTTAGAATGTTTAGGATTGATGAATTACTTGCGACTTCTATTGGAATTTTTCTATTCTTTTTATTTTAAAACTATTTTCAAATGTTAAACATTTATCAGTTCTAAAACATACAGAAATTTCCAAACAGCACTTTCTTGCATATATTATATGTAAATCAAGAAAAATATGGATAATTTGAGTGTGAAATCTATCTACTACATAATCTTTGTAGCAAAGTACTGGTGTTTTGAAATTTTTTTATGTTATTAGAAATGATAATGCTTAATGTTCAAAACTAGTTTTCGAATAAAAATAAGTCCAACAGAAGCGGCAACTCATTCATTAATCCCAATTATATTGATCCTTCAATACCATCGTGCATACCTCAAATCGCTACGGTTTTGTAAGAATAAGCAGACACACACACACTCCGGACAAACATCTTACTTTGAATCCTCATTCAAACCGATTTCTCTAACATTAGTAGAAAAACACTCTAAGCTTCTAATTAATTAATGAATATTCATTCAGTCAAGTATAATCAGACCTGTTAGGACATACGGAGTGGGGCTTTGAAGCTGCCCCTAAATCATCCAATCTTCTCTCTTAATTCTTAAGAAAAAAGAGAAAATAATCTTTAGTCTGGGACACTTTGTCTCCTAAGAATAACATAACAGCACTACAGAAAGGTGTTATTGTTTGGCTGAGAACATATCAGATAGCAACTTCTGTAGATTATAAGTAGATAAATAACCTTTGAGTATATATATCATGCGTACCTCTAGGGTATTTATTGCTGCGTATGGTAGGATTACCTTATTTTCGTAATAAATGTCATGTTACATAACTTCTGTGATCAGAGAACTAGACTACAAAGCGGAACATCCAACCACAGCAGAGACAATAGAAGGGGTATTGCCCGGAAGAAGGGTGTAGAAGCGCCGTTTCTATTCCGTGAGTGAGGTCCTAATCGAGCGAGCCGGGGATTATGGGAAGGCCACTGTCCGAGCAATAATGGACATTAAGATTGTATAATAAGATTAGTGCGAGGGTGGGGGTGGAGGGCAGTTTTGATTAGTATGCATAAAGGGGAGTGGCCATTAGCTGATGAGCGGTAGGCTCGGATAAGCCATTGTCTACTCCTCACCTCATCCTCTAATCACATTGTCTCTTCGGGGAGGCTGTACTGCCAGCGGTCGGTGGTCATTTCCAGGAAATGGGGACACATAGGGAGTATCTTCTCATTTAACACAAGGCATACATCGTAGTAATATCGTAGTAACATCGATGGATCAGAATCAGACGAATTAGCTTCATCGTCTTCCTTAAGTATAGATTCTATTTTTGAAATGAAACACCACTATAATGTGAACACTACCGAGCTTAACGCAATAGCGGCACTTCGCTCTTGCATGACCTTGACCCACAAAACTTTAATAATAATAATTAGAGATTCATTAAGCTTTTAAAATGACCTAGATTGTATTAAGCCTACAAATCCAAAAAAAAACTTAAGTACACTTGGGGCTTGATAAACCGAGTCTTCAAAAACATTGCAAACAAGGAATGAGAAAATCTCTGGGAAATAAGGGCAGGTTCTATATCTAGAAGGCAGAACTGATTAATTCTTTTTAGACAATGGAGAGACTTTGTTTGGGTTTTGATTAACCTAGGATTTGTTTATTCGAGCCTATCTCGGAATCGAGTCCATAGTGAATTGTTTCTTACCTACCCTCAATAAGAAATATAGGTTATAAATTTAAATGGGTCTCAAGTCACATGGGAATTATGGGCAACTGCCCTATCGAGCTGCAAGAGATCCACTCCTACCTTGTTACTAAAGAGGTTCCGAAAAAATGTCAATATTGTGTTGACTATGAGCCAAATTTTTCTGTGCCGATTTTTTACTTCACGCGTCGATGATCGAAACAGTTGTATGCCAATGAACGAAAACAAAAACCAAACTTTTGTATTAGCAAACAGACCAAAATGTGTAGTCAGGAAAGTCTTGTTATGGGGCAGCTGAATAAAAATACCGAACATAAAAATTTAATCTAATGACAGAATACCTAAAAATCGTAGGTAACGTCTTAAGGACAGACTGAATCCTGATAAAACTATAATGGAACACCATTTGACCAAAAGTCTGTCGTAAAAAAATACGCTTAAACCTCAGAAATACTTATGATAACTAATATCATATCTCGACTCTAACAAAATGGTTCGGCCGTCACAACAGAATACTCATCTCGAGCCTTCACTTCGAGATTCAAATTCATCGATTTTTATTACCTTTAATCGTCTCATTGGAAATCGCTGCTTGTTATAAAAATGTCAAGATTTTTTTTCCTTATATTGCCACTTCTAGTTAATGAAACATAATGAAATACAACCTGGTTCTAGTGGGATTTTTTAATCCTCATACGAATAGAAATTGCGATACTTAAAAAAAACCAGTTTCACTTGTAATTATTTGTGGAAATCAACTCTATACGACAGGATACTCAGAAATTTCGCTTTGGGACTAATTGGAATTGATATTTCATGACAATTTATTCACCGGTGATAGTAAAAAATCAAATTGATCCCCCGAGAAACTCTTTGATGTCATACCTTTGCAATAAAATTGTATATAATACTTTTAAAAAAAGAATCATAATCACTTCAAGGATTCCAACACATTGCTAAACAAAAAGAGAATTACAGGGTTGATATGAATTTGTTCATTTTATAGAAAAAATTATTTTATGAATTAACTTATCGGTGCTAGTAAATATATTTTTTAAAATACTTTATTAATATTTACATTTGCTTGCAATATATAAAATTAGTAAATGTGTGATAAAATTAATACAATGACGTATCAATAGCTTTGAACGTTTGCTGGAGAAGTCGAAAAATATATAATTTAATTTCAGCTATTTTCATAAGGTACATTAAATGTTTTAAATATGTTACGTGGACTCCATGGATCACATATTTGTTATAATAAAGAAGGTAAATTTTGAATCAGTTTCTAACATATAGCTTATATAAGTGTTACCATATGCAAAAAGATTATGTAAATTCATTTTCTTTTGGTTACCATGGAAACTGTCAGTAATTACAAATTTCTGGCAATGTACTGGCTCTTGTCCAATGTTTAGCTTCAATAAAGAGGTAGGAACTGCACATCTAGCTGATGCATTTTTCAATACGTTAGTAAATTTTAATAAATAAATTGTCAATTATACCTATTTAATATTCTTATTTTTTTAAATATATAATTAAACCTGGAAGATTTATTTCAGAAAATTCTTAAAATATTGGCTTCAAAATGAGAAGATAAATTGTGAACAATTGCTTGTTATTTGGATTCTCGAAAGTTTCTTGGAAAACATGAGGAATTATAAATCATAGTAAGTACGTGGCTGTACAACCATAAACGTAGGTGGAGTTCTTATTTTTTTAAACAAGACATGATAAATGATGGTTTTGACGATTCCATTTTCGAGGTGGCCTGAGAACCGGTTTGGTTTTTCCCATCGCCTGATAACAATTTTTTGGACTGTTAGTGCATCAATATTTTCTAAGCACCATCATTCTTTGAGATACAGTTAAGTGAACCATGTAGGATTGGGAGAAATTTTGATTTTTTTCATGATGGCGGACATACTTGTGTAGAGAAAAGTACCAACACGGGATATTGTTAACACCGCGAACATTATAATTTATTTTGAACATTCCTTGAACAGCAGTGCAAATGGTTATTTCGTCTAAACCAAGTACAAGTAGCAGGTTCTGTATATTTAAATAATAGATATATTCGAACGAATCCAGTTTCAAATTATAGTTTAAACTGCTAATGGTAACATCGATAAACAGTTAAAAACATCAGTAACTGTTTTGTTTTTTTTCAAGTCCCGAATATATATTTTATATTTTAGGTACAATGAACATCTGTTAAAAATAATTGGGATCTGTTTAAAATAAAATAAATAAATTAATTGGTGGTTTTTGATGTGATTGCTTGTTATTGATTTATAACATTTGAAAAAAACATTTTTATATTTTACATTAGCAGCTAAACGATATTGTATTTAAATAATAAAAGAAAGGAAATCAGCATTTCAGCCATTTCTAAGGCTTCTAATTTAGCTTAAGTCGACAATAGCATATTCT
This sequence comes from Euschistus heros, assembly GCA_003667255.2. NCBI lineage: Eukaryota > Metazoa > Arthropoda > Insecta > Hemiptera > Pentatomidae > Euschistus > Euschistus heros. The sequence continues at coordinate 334,573 of RCWM02000210.1, read as the reverse complement.
ATAATTACAATTCTATTTGCAATTTTAATTTTTTATTTCTTTTTGTACTCAAAATTTTATAAAAAAACATTTATAGCAACTTTAAATTTATTCTATACTCTCTCAAGAATTAACACGTCTATCATTTTTCTTGTTGTGGATTTATCTTTAGTCTTATTAATAAAAATATTTATTAATAAAAATGAATAAAACTTTTAAATGGGAAATTTTTTAGTTTATTTTTTAAACTATTATTTCTCGACTACAGTTTTCAACTAAAAAATATAACAATTGTAATTTTTTTTTTTTTTCAAATTTAAGCTAAATACTTGTAAATCGTTGTAACTTTAATAAATAAGTGTTGTTTTGAATTAAATCTTAAACTGCTTTGTTTATCTAGTTCCTAGGGGAAAATAAGATTGAATAAAAATAAAGAATTTTTTTATAAGTGCTAAAGATAAAATATGGGAGAAACTAAAAAATAAAGCTAGTTGAATGAAGAAATTTGTATTTTAATAAAATAAAACGCATTAAATTAACTATATTCTTTTCTTATATATGTATATACATTTTTTTTCCTAACGAACCTATATAGTTGGTTAGTTTCGACAAAAAATGTAAGGCGAAAGTGTGGGTTGAATTTAAATATGTAGAATCAATGGAATGTTTATTGGACTAATTATTCAACGCATTTTGCCTAAATAAATAGATATAAAAGAAATATTTATAAAAAATAACTTGTCGCTAATTTAATATAGTTTGTTGGATTGGGTTGATTTATTGTAAAAATGCTCTGTTTTTTCATACCGAACCAAAAAACCTAACTTCGAATTTTTTAGTAATGTTTTGATTTTAGTAATGTTTCAATTTAAATTTCAATTCTAATGTATTGGGTATACATTCACTTTTCCTTAAACTTTTTATTTTTTTTAACACGAACAATAACAGTCAAAACTAAGTAAACAGAATTAAAATAGATAATTCGGTTTATAGGACTTTTCCCTTGGAGTCCTATAACAGTAGGCATAAACTTATAGTTTAATTATGCTTAGGGTTCGAAGTGTAATAAAATTTGCATCGAAGTGAAGTTATTACACTAAGCGATGAATATGCTAATAATAAAGAAGGTCTTATGAAATAAAGCCGAATCGTGATAGCCTTAAAGGCAACTACGAGTGGGCACCTGCCTCTCCTCCATAAAGCCGCTAATAAAGTCAATGAGGAAACAATAAATTGAATAAAATTGTCATCAATATACCACATCGTTATATTAATTGTTTATTTCTATAGTGATCTCATATGATTAAGGATTTAGCATTTAAATTTTGTTTAAAATATATAAACTTATTACTAATTTCACATCGAATAAGTGATAATCTAGACACAAGAATAAAAAATGGAACGAATATGAAAATTTGAATAAATAAATTTGAATTTCGACTAAGCTCCTTCAAAAAGTGAATCCTTCCTCGACATAAAATAAAAAAAAAATCTATTTAATTTAAATTACGACGTAAAAAATATTTAAAAAAAAATGATAAATCGATAAATTACACTGGCAAGCAAAAACTTTCCCCCAGATGATTTTATGATTTTCTTTGCTAAAATTTTCATTTTTTTTTAGAAGTCTACATCCATATACTTCAACCAGGGTATATGAAACGTATTAGATTTATAAAAAAACAAAAAAATTAAACAAAACCAAGCAGTATTTAAAAAAAAAAATTATCAAGGAATTTTAAATTCACGAAATGTTTAGCTAATAAGATAGTCCTCATCTAATGATTAATTGTAATAAATCATAGTAATCTAAAATTTTTTAATTTTAATATTTTTTAAAAATACTGTTTGCTATTATTTAATTAATGTATTTAATAATCCTAATACGTATTTTATGTCCTGGTTATAGTAAATGAGGAAAAAAAACTTAAACTAAAAAAGAATAAAACTTTTAACCGATGAAATTAAAATAATAAATGATATGGAATTGTTTGGCTGTTGGTAAATTTAACACCTAAATACTCCTCTTTCACTTTTTAAATATAGTAATTAAATTATATTTTTATTCAATTAATCAAATGATCTGTTAAAAAAAAAAAATAAAAGAAGAAAAGCTCATAGCCTAATATATAAAATAAAAACCTTAAAAAATTTGTTAAATTGATTTTAGAATTCAAAATAATAATAAAAATGTCCTGCTTGACTCCTCTCATGGTGGGGGGAAACCTGGACTGGGGATCCTTAGCATAAATGTAAATATTATAAATAAGCATCAGTTTGTTTTAAAATATTTTATGCTTCTTGTAATCCTAATCTTTATTTTTATTTTCGCTATTTATTACATATTATGAGGTTCTTTATTTATTTTTTCTCTTCATTTCATTTATTTCTTATCGTGCATAATGTGTAAATGGACCAATAAAGCTATCCATATCACTCATTGCCCTCTTTGTGGAAGATTGTAATAGTTTCTAAACATATGATAAAAAATTAAATATAAAAATAAAAAATACTAATCCTAAAACGTATCCTATGCTTCTATTTGTGAATATACGGACGTAAGCACCTAAAAAAGAATGACACTTTTAGCCGATAAAATGAAAAAACAAAACAATGGGAGGTATTTTAATAATCAATAAACCTGTTTAATCAATGAAAAAACTAAACAACCTAATATAAATTATAAAAACCTTATAAAAAGATTATAAACTTGATTTTAGAATTTAAAATAATAATAAAAATGCCCTGCTTGATCCTTCATATGGAAAACTGGTCTGGGGATCCTCAGAGCCTGAATGTAAATATTGCAAATAAGCATCAAATTGTGGGTCCTAATATAACTAATCATATTATTAATCTATGGTATTATTTATTTTTTTTTTATGTACTGTTTGCTTTTATTTAATTAATGTTTTTAATAATACTAATGTTTAATGATTAATGATTTATTTTCTCCACTTTATTTATTGTATTATATAATATGAGGTCCTTTATTTTTTTTACTGTTAATTTCATTTATTTGCTAGAATGAATATTGTGTGAATGCATCCGTAAAGCCATCCGTATTACTGGCCAATCCCACTCAAGGCAAATTGTAATACTTTCTCTATAAAAGATTAAAAAAAATAATAATCCTAATACGTATCTCATGCTCTAGTTAAAGAATGTGGGGACGTAAACACCTTAAGAAATTTGAAACTTAAGCAGAGAAAATGGGGGGAAAAAAAAATGGAATTTTTCGCTTTTCGGTATATTTTGCTAACATTCGCAGTATCATGTTTTTCTTCGTAAAAATCGAATGTAAAAGAAAAATCAGAAGCAGGCTTTAGAAATTGGCCATGGAGAGTGGGATAGTGTTTTGTCATTAGCTGATGACTGTCCATTAGAATGGGAGTTGTAAGCTCTCCTCGAGGGGAGGTTTCCCGCCCCCGCCTTCCAGCTTAATTGTGATTGGTCACTGTGTCCGAGGAGCAGCTCTTCCCCCAGCCTCAATATATGCGATTGCCTCTTTGAAGAAAACAAATCTCCATTAACAGAATTTATGTAAATTAAATTTCAATATGATGAAGAAAACATTTGTAATCCTTAACATTACAATAAAAAACAACAGTTTTCATAATAAACCGTCATAATTCCCAGAATCAGATATATAGGGTTCAACCAACCGCTATTGAAACCCTTAAGCAATAATCATACTATTCTAGAAAGAATAGTTCAATAAATTTGAAATTTACAGTTATTTTTCCTAAATTACTATACATGAAGCTAAACTAGAAAATTCACACCGAACATTATTACTAGAATGTATTACAAGATAGTGACAATAAATAGTGTAAAATCAGTTCCTGACACCCTAATTATATCTTTTGAAATAGGGACAGAATTGAAAGTATTGAAAGTATAACACAATTGAGTTGTCCAGTCAATGAGTGCTAAAATGAGGAGTGTAGAGTGCATAATTGTTTTTTTTTTTATTAAAGACTTTTATATCTTCACCAAAAATAAGTTGGTTCTATTTTTTTCTGTCCAATCAGTCTCCCTCACACATTCCCCTATTCATCATTCCTTCCATGACTCTCTCAACTCAACGTCTTCTAGAGCGACCTTTCTTCCGTATTCTTTCCGGGATCCAAAAAATTCTTTTTTTATCGTTCCAATAGTGTAGAGCAGGGGTCTCCAAACTTTTCAGCCTTCGGGCCACACTAACTACTTCCAAGGGCTCCGCGGGCCAACACCATTTTAATTTTCCTGCCGGTACCTATAATTTATAGAATAGTCTCCGAGTACGCACCCTCAGCGAGAAGAAGCTAGTTAAAGTCCCTAGTTCAATCATTATTGTGTTGTACTGTAATGTTACGAAGTTCTGGTGTATTCTACTCATTTCTTGATGACAGTAATTGACGTATAAAAACGCTAATAGAGGTGCTATAGTAATAGTTCGTAACGCCTTAGCGGGTTTGTGTGTGTTTCAAAAACATCTTTGTAACAGTATTTTGATTTGACTTAATTACTAGTGTGGAAAAGAAGCGGAAAATAAAAACTGTCAGCTAATCGACGGTCGCTGATTACATGCCTATTGAAAAGATGAAAAATCCTGAAACCTGGGTTTCTTTTGTATGCAATGATCACCAAAAGAATCATTGGCGTGAATATTTGTTCCTTATTATATTGATGGAGCATACAGAAAAAAGAAAGAAGAAAATAAACTTTATTCTGGGACAGTTTGTCCCTTATGAATACAATATGAGTGCAAAACATAGGACAATCGTTTGGCTATGACAAGTGATTAATAATTGCATTATGAGTTACAAAATAAAAAAGATAACGACAAAAAAATAGAACATACGTATATTGTAATAATATTACTAAAATATTCATATTTTATATACGTTCGGAAGAATGGTAATTGAGAAGGTAAAGAAATAGATGATGTTTAAAGGAAGTTATAGTCTGAGCGCTGGCTGATGGCACTTAGGCAAAACTGAAGGGAGAGAGGTGTGGCTGATCAGGGCCAGTGAGAGTGGTGCAGGGTTCCTGGATCTCTCCCCACCTACCTTGAGAGGTTACTCGACCACCGTAACCTGGGTCTCCCAACTCTGCGCCGGCCGGATATCTGTTCTGTTAGAATTTATTTTTGTACCGACCCATCCGACATCCGCACGAGGTGTCCTGCCCATCTTAACTCCCCTACCTTAATGATAGCTACAACATCAGGCTCGTTATAGAGACTATAGGTTTCTCTATTACTACGCCTTCTCCATTGTCCATTTTCAAAGGTGTGCCCATATATTCTACGGAGGATTTTCCTTTCAAAAATAAGGTCATTTTCATCAGCCTTTGTAGTGGTCCAGGTCTCAGAGCCATAAGGTAAAACAGGGCGAATGAGGGTCTTGTATCGGATAACCTTAGTGCGGTGAGAGACGAGGCTGCTAGAAAGATGCGAGCGGAGTCCATAATAACAGTGATTCGCTAAGATAATTTTTCTCCGGACATCAATCGAGATTCTGTTGTCGCACGTCACTTATGAGCCATGGTATACAAATTCAGAAACTTGTTCAAACATATAAGTACCAAAAACAACTTCAGTACCAAATTTAAAGTTGGTGTTATGAAATGCGTTAACTGAGACAGCAGAAGAAGTTCTGGGTCTCAAGGGCAAACAGAAACAAACAAGACCATGGTTTGATGAGGAATGCCTTTCTTGAGCAGACAGAGAGAACAAGGTCTATAAAAACATGATTCAACGGAGACACACAAGAAGTTCGATGGATGAATATAAAGCCACAAGGAGTCACGAGAAGTACGTTCATCGAAGAAAGAAGAGAAGATGGTGGAATAAGCAGATGGACGATATGGAAAAATCTTTCAAAAACAAAGATATTCGTTAAGATAATCAACTATTGAACCAATTTTAACCTCTGGATGATCCTGAAAAATACAAGAAGTTTCGTATTAATACCCATCATGTTTTCATAGACTTTAAGCAGGCTTATGACTCGATTGATAGAGGGGAAGCATAAATGGCCATGACAGAAATGAATATACCCCAGAAGTTAGTCAGACTGGTGAGAATGACAATGGAAGGCAATAAATGCTTTGTAAGTATGCATGGGGCTTTCTCAAGAGGTTTTGACACGACAGCAGGTGTGAGACAAGGAGATAGTCTGGCTTGCCTTATACTTAATCTTTGTTTGGAAAAAGCCATAAGAGATTCCGGAATCCAAACAGGAGACACAGTTCTAAACAAAAGTGTACGAGTTCTTGGATATGCCGATGACATAGATCTAGTCGGAAGATCATTAGAAGCAGTACTAAACGCTTTTGCTGCAATCGACAATTCGGCAAAGAGACTAAGACTATCCATCAACGGAGACAAAACCAAGTACAAGTTTATCGAGCCCCTAGTCAGTAAAGTGTGGATAAGTAAAGTTAGGACTACATGACATCGAAGTGGTCCAGGAATTCGTATACCTGGGCACGCAGATTTATGTCCGAAATGACATCAATGACGAGATTGAACGGCGTATTATGGCAGCCAATCGATGCTTTTTTGCTCTACAGCAGCACTTGAGGAGCAGCATTTGTCTCGGAATGCTAAGTTAGGAGTATATAAAGCACTAGTCAGACCTGTTCTCACATATGGATCTGAATGCTGAACGATTTCAAAGAACAATGAGTTTTCGCTCGTGAGGTTTGAAAGAAAAGTCTTTTGCAGAATCTTTGGCGGTGTATACTCGGAAGGAACCTGGAGAAGAAGATCCAATGCAGACATACAAAGTCTGTACAAAGATATGGATATCTCCAAGTTTATTAAGCTCTCCCGGCTACGATGTTGCCAGAATGAGTCCGGAGGAGATGCCCGCGAAAGCTCTTACTGAACAAATCAATGGTACGAGGTGTATTGGAAGACCTAAAATACGATGGAAAGATGGTATTGTTACTAAAACATTAACTCTACTTGGTGCCAGAAACTGGAAGGCGGCAGCACTAACCGTGATGACAGGTGATCTATGCTCGAGCAAGCCAAGTCTCTACTATCAGGAATGTAGTGCTATGTTAATATATAATAATCTAATAATAATAATAAGATATAGAATGTTAGGAGAAAGCAGCACATTAAATCGTAAGGTGCTCACATCGCAAGCTCGCGCAAATAAATTTCGACAGTGTTTCCATAATTAATTTTAAAAAACATAAACACATTTTTATACGTAGTTACGTGGGGGACTAGTAGCCCAGTCAAATGAGTTTTATACAGCAAATCTCGGAAATAAACCAATGAAGCTGAATTTTTGCTTATGCCTTTGTTTTGGTCTTCTAAATAAGTGGTAGAAAGTCACCGATCTCAGCACGTTAGCATAATTAGATATACAAGGTCAAAGGTCACAAAAATCAGTTTTTTTTTTTTTTCAAATATCTCTATTTCTATCCATCGGCCGTCAATCAAAATAGTTACAAAACTTTTAGAGAATAATATTCTCTGTATTTTTTGTTCTATTCATTTTTATTTTTGGATTAAACGTTTTCGAGACATAGCGCGGGAAAGGAGAAGCGGGTACCAGTTCAGACAAAAACTTGCTACTAGTGCCTTCCAGGATCGTTTCTCAGAAATATTGTCAGAATCAAAATTGTAGATCATTAAATTTACTTTAATTTCATATGTACGTTTCTGGCTCTTCAATCAAATTGCTTATATCTCGAACACCGTTGAAAGTTAGACAAACATGTATAGAAACAATTTTATAGGAAATTTAATTAGCTTTAATTTCGATCCATAGATTATTTTTTAGAGTCCACGATTTCCGAGATAAAATCGAAAAACCTAAACACGGGATCTTCTCCCCTTCCCTCACAATTTCCCGTACCCCAGGGACCGGAACTTTTAGTATATTTACTTTCTAATTACGCCTAACGAAGCTATGAAATCAAAAATAGACGCATAATTCATGCATCTACACCCCTAATTTCAGCACTCTCACTGGGGTCGCTCTTTTCCATGAAAACACTTTTTCCCAGTGTCCCAAGTCCCATAAAATATCGATGTCAGCACCTTCAAAGCCGCTTACTGTTTTGAAATCCAAGTTTTTTTTTTTGGCACATTTTTCACTTTAACTCCATAACTGTTTCTCCGATCCGAACTTTCATTTTTTCAACTATAACCTGGTTAAATTTACTATTAGACCCTTTATACGAAATTTTGATTAAATCCGTAGTATATCCAATCAAGGCCACTAAAAAAGACCAAATCGTCAGATGTTGCCAAAACATACATATGTAGTGTGCTGGCTAGGGTGTATTACGTGGATTTCAAAACAGTAAGCGGTTTTGAGGGTGCTGACATCGATATTTTTGGGGACTTGATCAAAATTTAATATACAAGTTCTTCAATTAAATGTAACTTACCAGCTTTCAGATAGAAAAAATATATTTTGGATCGGACTATTACTTTCGGAGTTATAGCCAAAAAAGTGCCGAAAAACGTGTTTTCGCGGAAAAGCACGACCCCAGTGAGAGTGCTGAAATGAGGGGTGTACAATGCATGAATTATGCGACTATTTTTGACTTCACAGCTTCGTTAGGAGTAATTAGAAGGTAAATATACTAAAAGTTCCGGTCCCTGGGGTTACGGGAAATTGTGAGGGAAGGGGAGAAGATCCCGTGTTTAGGTTTTTCGATTATATTTCGGAAACCGTGGACTCTAGAAAAATAATCTATGGATCGAAATTAAAGCTAATTAAATTTCCTATAAAATTGTTTCTATACATATTTGTCCAACTCTCAACGGTGTTCGAGATATAAGTTATTAAAAATCGATAATTATCGAGAAAACAAATGTTTATTTCACTTTTTTTCAAACATTTGAATCAAGTGCCAGAAACTACAATCTATTATCAGTGAGAAATCACAACTACATAAATCTTATTAGTATTTTATATGTTATAATGTTTACATATATTATAATGTTTGTTGGATTCATTTCATTTATTTGCTAAAGTAAATTTTAATTTTATGCTTATTATAGGCACTTGTTATTAACATTTACCTAGCTTAAGTAAATAAAACGGAGTTATTATTAATCGATGATTTTTTATTTTTTTGCCCCGCCGCCGCCGCGGGCCGGATTGATGGCACTGGCGGGCCGGATTTGGCCCGCGGGCCGTAGTTTGGAGACCCCTGGTGTAGAGGATATCCATTTCCTCCATTCTCTGCCTAATTACAGTGTTTGGAACTTTCTGAAGCCGCGATACTGCGCTTGAACGTCTCTAATAATCCATTTCGAGAGTGCATAACATATGCGGTAATTTATGAATTCATAGCTTCGTTAGGAGTAGTTAGGAGGTTAACATACCTGGGGTACTCAAGTTCCCACCCCTGGGGGTGAGGTAAGGGTGGGGGGTACAGGAGAAGGTCCCATTTTTGAGTTCTTTGATTATATCTCGAAAACGGTAGACTCTAGAAAAATATGCAACTATTTAAAATTCAAGATAATTAAATTTCCTGCGTGCACATTTGTCGAACTTTTAACGATTTTCGAGATATACGTTATTAAAAATCGATATTTTTCGAAAACGAAATAATTTTTACTTCACTTTTTGTTTAACGTTTGCTTCAAGTGCCAGAAACGCTATACAACTTTTTTTTTGTTCACATACATTTTTTTAAGAAACGATCGTGGAAGGTACAAAAGTAAATGTTCAATAAAAAGTGAGTTACAAATGTTTTTTAATTTTTGGAAAATTACCGATCTTGAAAAAAGTTCGACAAATATGTATAAAATTAATTTTATAGGAAATTTAATTAGCTTAAATTTTTTTTTTTTGAATCATATTTTTCTAGAGTCTACCGTTTTCGAGATATATAAATTTATTTTTTTTAAATTAACATAGGGTGCCAAGAACTATCTGAGGTGTCAATAACTGCCTGGTTTACCCTACTTTTAATGCACTCGACATACCAAACTAAAACGACAAGAAACATCCCCTACTTTTCGACTTATTCAACATTCACTAGACAAACGTTCAAACCTTCCGATTGATTAGAAGAGACACATTTTCATGACAGTAATTAGACCTATTTGGACATAAGGAGTTGAGCGTTGTGGCGCTACTAAACCATCCAATACGTCTGGTATCAAATTCTTTCAATCCTTCGAAAAATTCTCAATACACCTTACTTTAACTAACTTTAATTAGAACTCGTAAATCAACCAAAACAAATAACCAAATTATTATTATGTGCTTCGGTTTCCTTTCGATTAAGACCATTCCACTATTATTAAAAATATATTTTTTAAATCTTATTAAAACATTTCGCAGATTGAAAGAAAAAAACCCAACTATTATTTTATTCTTTAAAAGTTAAAAAAACTTGATTCTATAATTAACAATAACAATTCAAGTTCTCATGTTCTAATCAAGAAAAAAAAAAATTAATTTCTTTATGAAAATATTAAATTCATAACCAGGTGCTTTTTGTAATATATAATAATAATAAATGAACAAGTTATCACTGTTTATTAATATAAAATGTATTATGTCGCGTATCACGGAAGAAGATACGAAAATAATCAATAAAGTTATTAAAAATTTATGAGCTGGATTTAACTCAAATTTTGTTTAGTTGAATTGGTATAAGTCAACCCTTTACGAGATCGTATGCTCCTAGATAGATCAATATTTTTGTGCAAATATGTACATTAAATCACGATATATAAATATATGTACTAAATAAACCTTGGGAATTTTCAGAAATCCAATAATTTTTTTTGCACCCCAAAGTTTTTCGGCTTACTGTGGCCATATGTTAGAGAATGTGAGATGATGTGCAGATTGTACTAATTGTGTTAGCACAAGACTTCAAAGCATGTTACGATTAATCATTGTTAGATGACAAACAGAAAACTCGTGATTCTATTTTAATCAAATGATTTCCCTTTAGGATGTTGTGATTGATGAGTTTGACCTGATAGTTAAAGGTTAACGAATTTCGGAAAAAAAATAAATAATAATAAATAAATATAAGAGAGCAGCGCTGGGATCTTTTTGAGTCTGTCTTCCCCTGAATGAACAAGCTTAGTCAGGGTTTTTAAAAAACTATTTATTGATATTAACAACTTGTGGATAAGTTCGTAAGGATTGGATATGAGAAGAATTAGAAGGTTTACTGGGGCCCTAAAGCTCAACTCCGCATGTCCAAATGGGTCTAATTACTGTCATGTAAATAAGTCTTTTGTAATTTATTGGGAGCATTGAGCGCTTGTCTTGTAAATATTGGAGCACTCGGAAACTACGAGCAATTTCTTGTTTTTAACGATAGTATTTAATTTTGTTTTTCTTTATTTAATTTATTTCTAATATTATTATTATAACTTATTTTACATTATTAATTATTATAATTTATTCTTTAGCTTGTATTTTTTGTGGGTACTTTAAAATTGATTTTCATTGTACATATTAAATGAATGAATTCATAGCTATAAAAATATCATTGTCCTTGAGTAGGGGAGATTATAATATTTATTCAATAACACAATTCTACTAAAAAAAAAAAAAAATGTATAAAACATACTAAATAAACATAAAGTATAAGTAAAAAATATATTCAAATTTAGATCATTTATACGTCTATCTATAATCTAATGCTTTTCCCAATTGACAATTTAGAATTAAAAGAATCAAATCACTTACATTAATAGTTGAATTTAATTAACAATCTCCGGTTATTTAATTAACAAATTTGAGCGGTTTCGAACGTGACTCTTTTCATTTAAACCAATATAGCTCCTTAACGGTAGGTCCTTGCGACAAATGTTGTAAAACAAAAAATATTCTCCATCAAATTTCTAATCAGGAAACAGTCGTCAAATTTTAGATACAAGGAACACAAACAGAGCTAGTGCGTGTCAAAATGAAATTGAAGAAAACGGGGGTTCTTTACACCAAACAAGTAAAGAACTCCAGCTTAAATACAAAACCATCTCGAAATAATAGCTCAATTAGATGAAACCAAATCACTTGAGGTACGCATGATGGTATAAAAAGATCAATACAATTAGGATCGATGAATTAATTGCCACTTCTATGGGATTATTTTATTAGAATACTAGTTTCGAAGGCTAAACATTCATCTTCAGTTCTAAAACAAACAAAATTTTCAACAAATCAGTACTATGTCACATGGATTATATACAATAAAGTTTTCAATAATGTAAGACAAGAAATCAAAAATTAGTACTCACCTCATATATTTCAGTTATCTTTTACATCTCCTGAGGTGAGTACTGTTCGATTTCTTGTCTTAAATTTTTGAAAACATTAGTGTACATAATCCATGTAACGTTCTGAGGTGTTGAAAATTTTGTATGTTTTAGAAGTGAAAATGAATGTTTAGCATTCGAAACTAGTATTCTAATAAAAGAATCCCAATAGAAGTGGCAATTAATTCATCAATCCTGATTGAAACCAAATCAAGTGTTCTTATTTTAGGGGGTCATTGTCTATTGAGTAAAGAACGAAGTGTTCAGTAACTGATTTAAAGGGCTTTTTTTAGCTGTTTTACTTTGCGAATAATAATTGATTTGGGAATAATAAGTGTTGGATGAATGTTTTATTGATTCAATGAATCATAAAAAGGAGCTTTTGGTATGACCCCTGAAAAGAAAGATCCGGATTATATCCTTCACAATTCATAAAAAAAACTGGCTTTGAAAATATTGAAACTACTGGACCCAAAATCAAGGAACAAGAGATAACATTATATTTTTAGGGCAGTTTCTTTAAAACAACTAAATTCTTTAAATCGAGTACAAAATGTGATTGATTACAAATAAAGGCGTAGCTTGATGAGAGGTATCAGCTTATCGATGGGCGGCAGTTGGCTGAGATTGTGAAAAGGGACGTTATCTGTTGACATAGGGGACTGTCAATATTACCTAGTCCACGAACAAACATCGGAGGATCCCTTTATCATCACCGCCAGCTCTGGAGCGACAAATATACACTCCAATATGGAAGTACCAATATAGCGGTCGACTTCTGAGGGTGTTGGCTTTCCAGCAGCAAACAGCCGAGCGGTAAACGAACGGGCGGTCTCGGCGCGGACGTGGTGTGTACCCGCGGATTACTGTCCCTCACCGACCCCGCTAGATCGGAAGAAGTGCCTCTGTGCCGACAATGAGAGTGCGAAGTTTAATTGCAGAGCAAGTCATTCAGTCCGGGAGCTAAAATATTTGCACCAGCGTCTACCGAAAACGTTTTAAAACAGTTCCGAAATACCAATACAGTGTATTAAATACAAGAAATAAATACAGTGCTCTCAAGTTGGGAAGAAAGAAATTCAAATGGCCAAAACGATTTTTTGAGAACATGTCGCACTCCATGGCCTTATATGATAAAAGCAATTCTTCAACAATGCTATTTATGCAACAAAGCTTAATACTTATGCTCTCCAAGACATGAAAATAGCACAGAAATAGCTTCTGAGAGATTGCAAAACCTAGAGCAGACTTAGGTGTAAAAATACGAACGGGGGAGTTTGGTAGTTAGGTTAATTATCATCCCTACATTTATTAGTCAGGTAAATGGCCAGTCTTTTAGGTTTTCCCTATGACTGTTATGTTTTTAAGTTCCTACTGGAAATTTAATTTAAAATGGAGCTATTGGAAACATATCTCTGGTTTGATAAATTCAGACAAGTATAGGGGAGCAGGATAGATTCCCGATGCTCTGAAGATGATAAATTATTGCAGGACAATTTTTTATACGAGTTTCCAATTATTACGATGAACCTTGTAAAACAGTTTTTAAATTTATATTTTTTAACTTCACATATTTGATTCAAATATGTCTAGCGATAAGAAAAATCAACGAATGTACTAAGATGGAAGAAGAAAAAGATAAACGATGTGTGGCGTGATTGCGACCAATTACCCAATGGTGCCTCCTCTTGACTTTTCAAATAAGTTTAGTTTCGTTAATTTTTCATCAGATTTTTTTTTAAAGGTCTGACGTAAAATTCGATGTACGATTTGCACAAGAAATTTCGAAGATGTTCACGAGTGACTCGACTGCTGTTAATATTTCAGCAACAGTCTATTCTTGTAGAAGTAGTTTTATTATGACTAAGGATAGGTATCGATTCACGTGTACAAATAATATCGATATTTATATGTGGATTTATATTCTTGACTGTTACTATTAGATGTTTAATAGAGTTCTTGAGGTTCAGTTAATAAAATAATTATTTAATTTTAATAATTATTTTATTGAATGAACCACTAGAACCTTATTAAACATTACATATATATTTTTAAAAAAGTAATAATAATCTTATAAAATTGGTTTGAATAAGGTAAACTTTTTAATGTTAAGTTGAAATTTTTTTAGAAAGTTAATTTTCCTGCCAATGGGTTGCAACGTTATTAGACTGAAATCGTTAGCCTCATGCTATTAATAACTAACAATAAGTATATGTACATTCTGCCTACTGTAAAATTCATAACTATTATTAAATTTTAAACATTTGAAATAATTTTGTTCCTGTTTAGTGAAATAGTGAAATTTAGTATTTAGTAGTGAAATAAGTTAACTAAAACGATAAAAACAAACAACAATATCATAGGAATATAAAATGGCATTTCATTAAAAAAATAAATAACACGGTATATTGCTGAATCGATATGAGTGGTATGTCGTGTGTTTTCAGAGTATGTACAGAGCTGAAAAATTTTTCAAAATATTTTTCATTTTGCTCACTATATCCCACACTGATTCCATGATCTTCACAAGTAATCTAATTGATTCTTGTTTTATTGGTTTTTAACTTAATATTAGAATAAAACTCAAAGGAAAACTGCATCCAATAAAAATGTAATGCGAAATTACCTGAAAGTACTAATAGATCATAACGGCACAATATGACTTTAAACAACTGAAACGGAGTTCATTCATACGTCAAATTTAATATTTCCCGTGCCAGGATTGAACATAAGGCAGGCCGTTCATGCATGGGTACTTAGGGTGAGTATAGAGAGTGCATGCATGGATGAGTTAGCAAAGGGAAGCCGGTCTGTCCTCCGCTGGCTGCTATTCCCTTTGTCGGATGGAAGGGGTGAAATTTAAAGGAGATATAGTTTTAATAAAGTAAAAAGAAAAGGGAGAATTAAATGGGTTTGTAATAAATAAAAAAAGAGAAGCGGTGGGGGAGGGGGAGGGATATCGATTGCGGCGTAATCATGTTAAAAGCCGAGCGCACCTGAACCCTCGCCGCGGCTAAACAGTTGGCTGACATCAATAACCGTGTCCGCTCCCTGTTGGTGTTATTAACGCCCGCTGACAAAGCACATCCGCCGCTGTATCGATAAAAGTAATCACTATCGAATCCCAACTCATTCGGTTTGTATCTCATGAGTCACCTTGTTGCTCAACAGCTGAGTTATGGAAATCGTGGAAATTTTATGCAACAAGGATTCATATTTTTTTCACTTCTGCAAACATGGAACAAAATGATCCGCAAATGTAAATACTTGTTATCCTTTAAAGATCGCCAAACGGTGGATCGAATACAATTTGGACCACTTTTGCTGGATATTAAAATTAATGAAACTAAAATCTGTACTATTATATAAAAGGACAAGCCATATGCAAATATTTACATTATCTATTTAGAAAATTTAAAAAAAATTGCAATGCCCATGTACAAACTCAAGTCTAACTAATTGTGTTGAAAAAGGAAACCATTCGAAGAAGACTATTAAAAAACAAAAAGACAAGGCGAATATTAAAAAAGAAAACAAATATGGAAGGGTATGCCAGCTGGACATAAATCAGTATTGAAACCAGAATTTTCTGAATCCAATGGCAGTTTATGTAAAAAACATTAACTGTGCAGTACTTAAAAGGCAAGAACTTAAATGACGCTTCAGCCAATTGTACAGACTACTAAATAATACATCCCAGCTCTCTATTGAAAACAAACTCCTCATCTACAAAACCATCATTAAACCTATCTGGACCTATGGACTGGAACTGTGGGGTACAGCAAAACAATCGAATATCAAACGCATTCAGTCCTTCCAATCCAAATGCTCCATATTATGTTTCCAACAAAATCCTTCATAATGATTTGAATATACCTTTTGTCCTTGATCTGATACCAGTTAAATTCTCCAAATTCCATCAAAATCTTTCCAACCATCCTAAACCTCTGGCTCATTCATTATCCAGTTCCACGCATCCTTATAACCCACCTCGCAGATTAAAACGGCGATGGCCCCGAGACTTATTATAAATATTTAATATTGGAGTTCTGGCAATGACCAGCTTCTCAACTCAAGTCCTGTGCGACTGTGATATTGCGCTCTCTCTCAGCCTCCACTGGATTTTACTAGTGACGCAGCTGATAGAACAGCGCTGGGAACTCTCTGTGCCCGGCTTGCCCTCCTTAAGGGGGACGAACTTGGATCGGGGTCTTCCCTGGAATGTTTTTAAATCTTGTATATAGAGTATGAATGTAGTTATGTTCTTTATTTTCTTTTTTAATTCTTTCTTTTCTTTCTTAATTTTATTTTTTTATTTATTAGTTTAAAAAATCATTACCTATTTTATATTATCATTTATTCTATTCTATTTTTAATTTCTTGTATATATATATATTTTATTTTTTATTTATTTTTTCTCTTGTATTTTTAAAGCTGTTTATTTTGATTTTCTTATCATTTTACATATTGTGTGAATGAGTCTCTGTCATCAATATTACTCATTGCCCTTGAGTGAGGCAGCTTGTAATTATTCAAATAAAAAGTTAAAAAAAAAAAAAAAAAAAAAAAAAAAAAAAAAACTGTGCAGTAGTTAATACAACTTTGATAAAAGAAACGCAATATAAAACGTCTCGATCACACTTAAAAGTCTTACATTCTTTTCAACATGATCTTTTGTCTTTTCTAGAGTAATTTTTGAGAAAAAATAAAAATGAAGTAATATTCCAAGTATTTGAGCAGAGCAATAACAAGAAATAAATCCGATTCTACAATTCAAAGAGAAGCAAATATGATTCAAAGGGAAGAATCAGCGATCTTATTGAATAGATGGGAAAAAAAAAAAAAAAAAAAAAAAAAAAAAAAAAAAATAGGATGCGTTCACGTAGCTATTTATCGGTTTTTATTTATTTATTTATTTTTTTCTCTATTCAGAAACATTAAAAAAAATTGAAGTTCAAAAATATGTATTTATGGCAAAATATGCAAAATGAAAATAATTCAAATTGATTCCAAATGCCTCAAAACGTATACATTTTGACGATATTAGATGTTTTAGTTTGGCTAGGAGAAATATGCAAATATATTTAACAGTCCTAGTGATCACCAAGAAAACTATTGACCAATCAGTACCACATTTTAACCACACCATCTTTATAGTTCCGGGAAACTTTAGAAATAGTAAAATCTACAGGTTTTCAGCTAATTTGCTTTATTAAAAAAATGATAATATGTGGATAATAGTGAAGTTTGAAAATTGACCGATAGGTGGTGAGTGCCATTCTGTAAGATCGGTTACAAAGGTACGGTCTTATACAGAACTTGTAATTTACTTATTAAATTAAACTATTAAAAAATATTTAAACATTTGGTGTGACATCATCAAAGTGAAGAATTGAATGTCTATAACGAATATGTGGTTCACTGTATTCCGTAATAGAGTTCACAATGGTGAAACTATTTAACCCATTTTAACATAATTTTCATTGATCTAGGATTGATAGCAATAATAAAATATTAAATCTACAATGTTGAGTGGCAGAAATGAGATAAAAAAGTAAAACCCAACCAGATGAAATCAATAAAATTATTTCTCCCGAATAAGAATTATTGGTTGTCCAATTTTACTTTTACGTAACTTCACACATTTTATCGTGCATTTTTAATCGAGTTAAAAATTACTGCTGTACGTTAAAATATCTTTGAAGCAATAATGTTTCTATATAATATTTTTATATATAAAAAAATAGAATTACAATCACTACTTAAAATGATCTCAGTTCTTCACCTATGAGAGCGGGCGAAGCCGCGACGGGGAATACCAGTAATTTTATAAATCTGATGGAGAGTTCTGTTAAAGAATTTTTATTCAAATGTTTTTTTATGTGACCGATGTTCTTTTAGTTTTTCATTCTACAGAATCGAATAAATTAAAAATTAATATTATAAATTATATAATTACTCTGTTTGATAAAAAATCATTCGGTATAGAATACACCCGAAAAATTATCTGAACCGACTTAAATATTTTGCTAACAAATATAATTCGATAAGTAGGAATTCATATTAAAGTGTCAAGACTTACCAGAATTTGAACCTTCGTTGTGTAGTAAGCTATTGTTATTCGAAATGCTGGTGTTGTTGTTATTGTTTTCGCCATTCGTCGCTTTTTCTAATACTTCGTGGTCTTCCTTGCAGAAGAGGCCGTCTTCCCTGAGCGCGAACTCGTCACCAGGTATCAGCTGCCTCTCGCATGCCGAACACCTGAAGCAGTCGATGTGGTAGATTTTCGTTTTAGCTCGCATCACAAAATCGTTTTTACTAAAACTTAGGCTGCATTTGTCGCACTTTGTACCGAATAACCTGGGAAAAAAAAAGGAAGACGTTTTAATGAGTTTTATAAAAAAGAAAGCATAAAATAATGATTTCTACAGACAATACTGAACTATACATACACATGTTCTCTTTCCATTTCATACTTTTTATGATAATCTATAGGTAATTAATAATAATAATTAATCAGTAATTAGGTAAGGATATAATGTTTCTGGGCTAACGGTTCTGAAAGGAGGAGATTTAGCCGAAATCACGACCAACCGCCAGGTTTCCCCCTCACTTAAGGATACCCAATTTATAGAGGCTGAGTGTGCCCCAGGTCTCCCGACCTCGAAGTCAAAATAATAATAATAAAATAACAAATGAAGCACTCAAATTTTCAAATTTATTCTTAGATAATGTTTATAGCATAAAAAAACAAAACAGTAAAAATCAAGAAAATTCTAAAACATATTATTAAATATAACTAATTATTATTTATTTATTGATTATCAATAAAAAAATATTTTTTAACTACCGATAAGGAAAAGGTAGATATTGGCTGTGAAATTAAATTGAATGTATTTAAATAAATGAATCGAATCACAAATTAAAACAGTAATCAATACATAATTAATAATAAAAATGATATGATGATTCTAATTGAATTTTTAAAAAAGAACGTATTAAATCAGGTTAATTTTAACACGTATAAATTCACGATTGAAAAACGATACAAAATTTTATAAAATTCTGATATATAGATAATTTTTTAAAGGAAAATAATCGTAAAATTCATTTGTCGTAAATGGTTATTAAATTACCATAACAACCATATTTAAAGTTTATTAAAAAGGAAAAATAAAGAATATTAAAAGGATATTTTTAATGCAAAATAAATAAATAAAATTCTCTCAATTATATGATAAATTGTAAAAATAATGATTTAAAAAAACAAAAAAACAATTTAAGATAGTAAAAGCGAATATAATGATAAAAACTTTAAAAAAAACTTTTATTTTTTAAATTATTTCCTTTTACCAGAAAAACCTAATAATGAATAATATTCAAAATAAAAGAAAGGAGGAGAAAATATTAAAAAATGAACTATATACAACAATTAATAAAAAAAATAAAATATTCAATGGCATTAGCGATTGTTTTCTATTCAGAGATTAAAAAAAAAAAAAAGAATATAAAATAAAAAAAGATTCTGAGCTACTCAACCTGATTTTACAGATTTACATACAAAGAAATTCTTAAATATGAAAATTCCGAAGGCGGGATTTTCACAGGGGTTGCAAACCTACAAAGAAGGGATGAGCCGAAGTATAAGGAAATGAGAGTATCGGAAGTTACGTGCCGTTTCCACCCCTCACGGGGCTCAACCTTATAAAAGCATTTTATATGAACTCTGAAAAAAAAAAAAATTTCATTCATCCGGAATATTAGGAGGATTGAAAGAACATAAGAATGATCGGACAAAACAATTCTGCTATTGAAAAAAATATACTAAAAATAATTGGTTTCATACTATGTAATATTTTGAAAATAGATGTTATTACATTAAAATAACTTGTTGAACAATGTTGAACAAAAATATGGATATCCAACACATATCTTAAGTTTATATGTGTCAGCCATATTTCAGTGTTTTATTTCAAAACATCGACTCACTTAGGTGATTAGTTAAAATGTATGTAATTTTGTTAATCTAGGTTATGGCATTTATTGAATGTACAGTTCAATGTTTTTATTTATTTAAAAATAATCTATAGAAACGTTAGGAGATCAATTAATAACATAAGAAATTGAATAGCAAAACTATCTCCTAATATAAATATTTATTGATAATAAACAACAAAAAACTAGTAATACGACATTAAAACATTATAACTATAATTTATATTAATATGCATTAATATTTTTTTATTGCCTTAAAATTCAATTCCAATATCTAAAAATAAAAATAATTCACTAAGCGTTTCGTTTTTGATTGATAAAATTATTTCCGAAAAAAATAAAACTGGTTGCAATTTTGTTTTATTAATATTTGTTATTTTGTATAGTTAATCTAATAAAAATTACTTTTTTTATTTAATAGATTAAGAATTAAACATTAATTATAAAGTCTGTTCACAGCCACATTATAAATAAAACAGATTATATATATTGACTTGATATGTTAAAAAGGTTGGTTTGGAGGCATACTATTGTAGGTAGTTTTTTTTTGTTTTTTTTAAAGTTATATAATATATATATATATATATATATATATATATATATATATATATATATATATATATATATATATATATAAATATCTTTCTCTTATTTCTTTTTATTTATTAAAATTTAGGCTTATCAATAAAGCGTAATACACTCCTATTTATGCGATATCTGTATTTTGGTCGATTGATTGCCTTATCTATATTTTTTTTTGTAAAAAATATTGATTCTATAATTTTCTTTGAATATAATAATGATATAATATGTAATATAACAAAACGTAATATTATAATAAACGTATAACTTTTTTAATTCAAGGTTATGACTATTACTTATAGCATTTTGCGCTAATCCCGTTTTGTTGATGTTTTTAACATTTTTCATATCAGAACTATTCTGTTTTAGCCTTTTAAACAGTCTTTGTTTTGTTTCGCCTATATACACACTATTATATCTGATTGGGCCGTTTCCGTTTTTATTCATGCTGACTCTTCGATACCCCATCTCCAAACGCGTCGCGTTTCTGTACAGGACGCTATCGCACCTCATGACGCTAAGTGATCCGCGGACGTCACACGGAATCGAAGAACGTGAGTGACCCAGCGAGGCCACCCGGTTGACATTTGCACCGCTGAGGATGTACAAGTCGGTGGCGACTGGCATTTGCAACTGATCTCATTAGCAACATCTGAATAGGAATCGCCCGTCCTTGGTCTCCTTCCACTCTAATGTATGTGTGTCTTTGGTTGAACGCCTTCAGCTGCTTCTCCCGCTCAAGTTCAGGTATTACTCCCTGAAGCCGATTTTCAATTTTATTCAATTATACAGGAGATTAGAATCGGCAGGTGAGACCAATTATATAGGTCTAATAAGGTAACTCATATTCTCGTAGTAAGGTTAATCGCTTAAATAAAAAAGTACAATGAAGTGAAAACCTATCGGAAATACTAATTCTGTAATTTAAATTAAACAGAAGAACCAACAGTATATAATTATCTACATATTTTAAATTTTCAGTATTTCTTCAGGGTCCGGGCTATTGACGCTCTGTTATATTTTTGCAAGATCAAGTTTGACGTTCTATACAGCATCCTTTAAAATGACTAAATTCCAACAAAAACGAATAGATCTCGTTGTTGTTGTTTGTTGGGTTTTGACGTCCTTCCGTATTCCGACTAAAGCAAGAAAGGCGGAATATGCTACAGGTTACAACGTATTCTAGAGAAAGTAAAAAGTTAAGATTCATTTCGCGGGACCACTTCGAAATAATATCAAAGGACCCAGGTGGAAATCGGACCTGTGTTTTAAGATCCCAACGCGCTCGACTAATAAGGTCCCCCAATAGATCTCGTTACTTGACATTTATTTGCCAGAAAACTTGTTTCAGGAGTAATAAATTTACTGTCCATATCGTTGCACATACTACAGTTTAAAATTGTTTCGTAAACCCCATGAGAAATCGATTTTTTTCACTGGGTTTAATAGAGAAAACTCATAATAGAAATAAATTTTGAATGCAACTATGGAAAATATTTATTCTGTTATTTCCAGGAAAGTTTAGACAACAAAAATTTACTTCAATATTGTTATTATTTAAATTTCAAAGTGTAACAATAAAAACTGGATTAGGCCTGTACCGACCGAGAATCCGCAGAGCCGCTTATCAAATTCAGTGTATCTAACAAGGTTGGGTGAACTATGTTCCGAATCAGAACATAACTTCTACTAGAGGATCAGATCTCGTATCCAAGTTGAAGTACGTTAAAATTGTTACTATATTGAGGAGAGGGGATAAAATATTAGGGGTTTGAAGTGAATAATCTCTTAGAGCTTAGAAATAAAATCATTATTTTTCTTTAACATATAGTCTCGAAAAGTCGCCAAAATAGTTTTTATTTACTGAACCTCAAGAACCATATTAAACATGTATTAATTTGTTTATAAGTATACACATTTCGGTTAAAGTTAGATAAATTTAGGATAAGGAACCATTAAACGAAGTAAAATCTCTTTTTGCATTGATTAACCCCTTTTATAACAATATGAGTCCAACGATAAACGTTTATTGACCAGTAAAGTTTAACCATTTCAAACTAATCGGTGGTCTGAGATACTTAAAAGGAAAACAAGGCGATTGCCTCAATGGCCAGTATTGTAAATGGAAGTTTCCTGTAGGAAAGGTTTTATTTAATTACTCTATTTGCAGAGGAGGGTCGATGAAGCAACTCCCTCAGGACCGGGATCCACTACCCACTAGATCAACATGATTAGTTTAATTAATATTGAGATACCACAAACTCCCCTGGCGAGGGGAGACCGTATGAAGTAGGCAAACAAAAAGGCAAAGGCGGATTAGGCCGGGAGCGGTGTAGTCAAGTCGTATTTGCATCAAACATTTGACGCATGCCAGTCGTTTCGGCACTCAAAGCGGCGTTAACGCGTCAGTTAATCGAATCACGAATTTCAAAAGGATTCAAATACAGGAAGTCGTCTCTAATATTCAATCTCGAATAAAAATACGATATTGAGCGGATGCTTGTTTATGATATAGGCATCTAATTCATAGATTCAATGGAATAGATAAGATTCTATAAATTATTTTGGATTTTTACCGCCTTGTACTAGTACCAAAAAAGATAGAGTCAGTATTTTTTTTCTATTTCCCATTACAGAGGTAATGACTGCGATTCAGGTAAAATAAGAAAAAAATAACAGTATGGAAAAATTAAAAATGATTGCATAATAAAATGAAGGAACAATAACAAAGTAAAATCAAATGATAAAATAAAATCATTTTCCTTACACGTTCATATTAAACTCCCTGTCAAAACTATTGCAAAACCCATAATTCTCGAGATTTTCCTGATTTTTATCTTAATCCATACTTGGTTTATATTCATATTAATATTATTTATTAAACGTGATAAATTAGACACATCAATGTTTTTCCCAGTTAATAGCAAACGATGAAATTTTAGATAATTTTTTTTTTCAAATTTCCTTCAGTCCATGTTTATCATTCGTTTCGTTATTTACAAGTATGCCAAAACTAGTGGAAGCAGCCATTATAGCCAGAGGGGTCAATATGTCTTAATAAATATAAATAAAACATTTAATAGTTAAAATTGTAAAGAATGGAAATTTTAAAAAGTAAGTTTTCGAACTTTTTTGTTTATTAGAAGTAATATTGTAATTTATTTTAATAAAAAAAATTTTTTTGTCTAGTTTAGGAATGTTTATTATAGACTTCAGACCCTTACTTTATTATGAGAAAAAAAATACGTTTTTATAAAATTCAAATATTTCAAAGTTTTGCGATACTTTTCACGGGGAGTTGAAATGAATGGATAATCATCATCACCACATTTACACGATGTAATTTTTGTATACAGTTGTAATTTTCAATAAACAGACAGCGATAGAAAGGTTTTGAAATTTTGTTTAATTAATTTTTTTATCGGAAAAATATTAGAACCACAGAAAGTTAAAAGTACTGTTATTAAAAATTAAAAACAAAATCTAGCCTTTGTTGAAGGGTCCTTTAATTATTAACAACTATATAATAAATCCGTAAAGCATTCAGTCCTGTATATTAAAAAAACTGAGCTTTAATAAAATCATTTCTACATAACTTTTAACAACAAGAACTAATATTTATTATTGTCAATTTGATCTGGTTCTAACAAAAATCTGAATAATCTAAACGGAATGAACAAATTGTATATATATACACATATAGCTATTTTTGTTTATTGTCCTACTTCTTGTATTCCATATTATAGAAATAATTGTTTTCAAGATTTGTTTCATAGATTTATTTTGCGAAAATAGGACCTATGAAAATACCATTAATTAAACTCAAATTTTTTATGCCCTTTTCCTTTACAAATG
This sequence comes from Euschistus heros, assembly GCA_003667255.2. Taxonomy (NCBI): domain Eukaryota; kingdom Metazoa; phylum Arthropoda; class Insecta; order Hemiptera; family Pentatomidae; genus Euschistus; species Euschistus heros. Next base: position 309,906 of record RCWM02000210.1, on the reverse strand, counting down.
GTCTGAAAGTTAGCCTCTCTTATGGTTAGTTATTTATATGTACAGGATATTGAAATCATAAAAAGTAAAAAAAAAAAATGAATGAGAAAAAATTTGGAAATTATAATTATGAAATATTCAAGAAAATTTTTGGGATGATTATAATAATAAAAAATGAAGTAAGCAAGGATTGAGGGAATTCTTCTGCCCTAAAAGAAATTCAACAAATTACTTATTGCTCATATTCCATAATGGCAAAATTATTTTTAACGCCGTTCGTTGACAAGGGAATGACAGAGGTTTTGATTTAATTTTGAGTTACGTCTAGTGAATAAAAATTATTCAAAAGGTAAACTCTTGCAAGCTCCAGTAATCTCGACGGTAGATAAGATAAGAGCTTTGAGGTGATTGTAAATGATATTCGTTGCACTATCCATTCCGCTGTATAATATAATAAATCCATTACCGATTTCCTTTTGTACTTTTTCTGTTTAAATTTAATATTTTAGGAAGAAAACATTTCAGCATTTAAATGAACGAAAAGGTAAATAATCGAAAAAAATGATATTTTTTTTTTTGGTAAGTTTTGCCTTTTTTTGCAGCATATTAAAAGCGTTTTGACTATTTAAATTTAATTGAGAAAGATAGCAAAATATTTTTATTCATTATTAATATATAAAATTGCAGTCTGTGCTTAGAATATCTTATGATTATGAGGAAAGCGACAGTTATTAAGATGATAAGAATACATATTAACATCATATGATGTTTTTAAACAGATTTAAGGTACATCTAAACAGTTTTTCAGGTATTCAAGTACAGGTGTAATAAATGGTCAAGAAAGGATAAAACCTGTACTTCCTAAATAGGTCAAGATTTTAGATTATTTCTAATAGCAATGATGCTCTGCTTAACATAATTAAGCCAAAGCGGGAGGCTTATTGTCTGTGAGCCAGGTAAGAATCCAGATAAATAAATTTCTGAGATATTATTATTTTGGGAAACATGAACATATGAGTGGAAAGGAACAATTTTTAATGGCTTTAGTTTTCAAAGTTTATGTACATATGTTTTGGAATCCTTCGCACAACCCTTCGAATTACCGCCCGGTTCAGCTTCGATTTACAAAGAGTTTTAGGTTTCATTTAATCTGATTTATGACAGTAAACAAAAATACCATGTAAACGATATAAGAATCTGGGTCTTCACTAAATGTTGTAAGCTCAATCATAAGCACTCGAGATACGCATGATGGTATAGAAGGATCAATACAATTAGGATTGATGAATTAGTTGCCACTTATATAGGAATTATTTTATTAGAAAACTAGTATCTAATGCTAAACATATCTGTTAGATCTCCTCAGAACTGAAGATGACTGTTTAGCATTCGAATCTAGTTTTCTATTAAAATAATTCTAATAGAATTGGCAATTAATTAATCAATCGTAATTAAATCATTAGGCCTCAATTTTTTAGACGTTGGATTATAGGGAATCCAGTGGAAAGTTAAAAGAGATACAAATGGATTTGAATTATGTTGTTTACTATGGAAGGATAGGTGTCCTATAAAGAACAAATGAGCAAAATAAAGTACATAATTGTTGGTTTGTTTATGTGGCACAGTAAGGACCTTTAAGGATTTTATTAAGTGAGCCTGGTAGTGGTTATGTAGATTAGCTTTTCGTAATTCAGTACAGTTCCACCAACTCGGTTACCGATATCCCGGCACCATTCCGTTCCACTGGACGCCGAGGTTGTGGAACTATAATGTCTTAGGAGAGTAGAACGTTTTTTGAGTATGTGTCGAAGTAATCGAAATCGGCGATTTTTTCTTCATGCGTGTCTCTTGTCTGACTGGAATCCAGTACAAGGTATCTGCTTATATTATAAGAACACTTTTAATGAATACAGAAGAGCAGGATGCAGTAGATCCATTCCATTGGAGAGAATGGTTACCGAACACTCTGATGTAAAGCTTAGCTCAGAATACATTCGGAAGCTTCCGTTTCCGGGATATTTCAGCCATCGATTCCAAGTTTGCTCCGTATACAACCCCTATATGAAAACAGACACCGTTGCGGGGTTGTGGAGTTACCTGAACCATAGCGGTGTTGATTTAGAAAGATGGTCCATGTTTATTGTCCCTGTTTTGCTATATTTAGACAAATACAGGCCGGGTGGTCCCTCATGTTTACTCAGTCTTCCCTTACTCCGCCAGCAATACATATGTCTGCCGCTCCCACGCCACCGTTGTAATCCGATACAATTGACAGTCTCTTCTCCGCTCGGGGTTTTTTGGATTTTTTTTTTTTTCAACTTGCTTCCTATGCCACTTAGGGTGTGTGGGCTAGTCGCAGTTTGACTGTCGCTCTAATTGTCATAAGTCAAAGTTATAACCAAAATATGACTCTCTAGATCACTCCCGGAAACCTGTGTCCATAAAGCATAACTGCAAATTATCGCAAAATGTTTAAGAGTTAGCTGCAGAAGATACCCATCGAAATATATGGGTTTCTTCACCGGTTATCAATTTCCGTAAACTTGAGAAAAGATATGGCGGTCCAGCAAAAAATCTGAAAAGATTATTGAATATTAAAGACTATATTTAATACTGTATGTAGTAATAACAACAATCAATAGCTAAATTTCATTCAAAATGTGAAGCACCCTTAATCCAGGAATAAGTTAAAAAGCTTTTTAAGACTTCTGAATATAATAAACCATCTACAAGTACTGCTTCAATCAATGCAATTAGGACTTCCAAAAGATATCAAGACCTAGGGTTCAATGAATGTAAAGATAGGTGTAAAGTTTTTATTTATTACACCCAACATAAAATCCAGTCAACTATCAGGCCATGATATCTTCCAGAAGTCCTTTCATCATGCCTGCTGAGTTGAGTACTAACAACTTTGATTACTTGAGTTTTTAGAGCTGATGAGGGATGTTTAACATTCGAAACTAGTTTTCAAATAAAAATAATTCCAAAAGAATAACCAAATAACTCATCAATCCTAATTATAAAACCTTATATTGGATTAGCAATCGTAAATGGTGATTAACGAGATTGTAAAATAAAACGTTGCTAGTTTTCTCTCTTTTAAAAATAAGTCAAAACATATTAATTTAATTATGAAATCTTCTGATAACGTGTGCACTTTATAAGATTTTTATTTTGTATTATATACATTATCTGGTATTTAAAAAATATATATTTTTTCATCATTTTACATTTATTTAGTCTTATTTCTCTATTACATAGGTGTCCTGTAGCCCTAATGGCCACCAATGTTTTGTCCGAAACGTTGGCAAGATTAAATAAATATTTTATGACTAATTGAGTAACTAGTACATTATATAGATTTAGGAGTAGGGTCTATAATAGTAATAGAGCCATTATTCACGGTGTCTTAACTAAATCCTAGTAGGAACTAACTGGGATTAACGTATTTTTCAACTGTTATTTCCTTTATCTAAAAACCTTCATTGTCAACTTATAAAGTTGGAGTTCCTATCCATAGGCTTTCTTCAGAAATGAATCATTATAGTGTCACGGAGCTCAGTGCTTGATAAGGAACAATACTATTCTTCGACGAACTGATATATCAGGGTAGTATTTTAGAAACTGGGTAAGTAAAGTTCGCCAACCATAATTTTGATTTCACGAATTACAACAGATTGAATATATTAATGTAATATTTTTTTATTATTATTTAAAAAAAAAAAAATCTAAATTTTTCCCTAAATAGGAAAAACAATATGGAATAAACAATGGATAAGTCCATCTATAATCAACTTGTTCTAAATAGAGCTAGACCGTGTCAAAAAGCCCCAACACTTAAAAAATGTAGGTAGAACGTTACTTTTTTCATTCAAACCAATGTAGCTCCTAAACAGTAGGTCCTACCGACATAGGTTACATATAAAAAATATTCTCCATCAAATTTTTGAATGGGAAACTGCCGTCAAATTTTCGATCCGAACAACACCTAAGGCTAGAGCATGTCAAAACTTTTTGAGTGAGAAAAAAAGTTACACATTTTGAGAGTGGAAAATTATTACACAAAAAAACTATAGACCCCCATCCAAAAGACATATCTATGTTTTAAAAAAATGAACAAATGATTGCGTCAAGTAAAAAAATAAAAATAAAAAGACTGCTTCCTTTATACGCCACTAAAATTTATTAACATACTTACAATATTGATGCTTGTTTTTACTTAAGTAATCAAGTAATTTAAAAGTTCATTACTTGACGATCGTTGTAAAATTATTATATGAGGCGATAAACTCTTTGTTCGAATGGCATCAGATGACCTGGACAGAACACGCGAGGCAGTCACGTTAGGTTGCTCGTCCTCACATTGTTTCCTTTACCAGATATTGCACGACGATGCAATGACTTCTTAACTTGCCATTCAACAATTTTTCTAATTAATTAAAAAATTAATGCAATTATTCTTATCAGTTGAATCAATGATCTGTCTAATGCTTGAGAAGGCAGCTATATTGTTACTTTGTGGTCGCATCTGTTTATTGTTACGGGGAGAGTGACATGATTAAAAATCCCGATGTGAATTAAAAATCTAACAATAAGATAAAAATAAAAATAATAATAATAACATGAACTGATAATTGTTGAAAAAAAAAATACATTCAAAATATTGATAAAGGTATAGTTGACTGGTATGATGGATGGAGAAGATGATCAGGGATCCAGCCAAAGAGGAACACCACGTCTAAGAAGAAATTCTTTAATACGTGCCAACGTTTCGTTGTGGTTTAAAACAGATTATATGAAAGAAAGTTTAAGGAAACAATGAGTCATCGTTTGTCTCCTCACAAGTGTGGTTCGGTGGCCCTGAAGAAGACCTGCAAGGCAGGTCGAAACGTTGGCACGTATTAATGAATTTCTTCTTTGACTGCATCCCTGATCATCTTCTTCTCTATTACATTCAAAATACTTTTATTCCGTTAAAACTAATACAGAATTAGTAAATGATTTCTCTAATTCCATCAGCCAAAGCAAGAACTGAATAATAAAATTTTACACAATCCGACCTTGGGGTTGTAATAAAAAACAAGACGCATTTTTAAACTGATTAAATGGGTACAGGTTTCTATAAAATATATATATGTTTTTTTGTTTGTTTTTTTCGATTCAAGTATCTCTTAATAGTGATAGTGTTAGTCAAAGAATTTGTATTATCCTACGAAATGTAACTCGAGGGAGGAATCCCAAAATTTTACTTCTTAGCTTCGCTTTTCGCTCTATGACTTTTCAGTTTCTTATTGTTTTTGTATTGTGGTTTAAAACAGATATTTGAAAGAAAGTTCAAGGAAACAAATTCAGCTCATTTTTATTCATCTTTATAAATAGTTCCAAAATCTCCCGGTGCATCGGTTATTATAGTAAAGGGGAGCGAAATCTGAAGGTTCGCGCACACACGTTGGGCTTGGACTGTACAGTTCACATCTGTGTAGTCTTAAGAATGGTTTTTCGATAAGATTTTCTAGGTCTGCGCAGACCACGACGATCTTAAGAGTTTCACAACACACGTTCGGATAAATTTGCGCAGTCCAAATCTTGAGATTTATTCCATGGTGTATGGGGTCTATGGGGAGCATGGAGGATTTTGAGTTCCAAAGATTGGTAACGAGATGGTTTAGTGGATCCCCAGATTTCAACCCTGTATGTTTAAATATGTCTAATTACAGTCATGTAAATGAGTCTTTTTAATTAATCGGCAACTTAAAGAGTTTGTCTAGTAAACGTACATTAATAAATGCGAATAATTTTTTCTATCCGTTATTGCTTCTCTATATGGTGCATATTTGGCAACGACAAAAAAACATATAACTTGAAGGAATATACTCCTGAAGGGCTGAGAAACACCTCTTAAAGACCCTGATCTCGCCGTAGCAGACAGAAGTGGCCCTGGTTAGTACTGGATACATGGACCAGCTAGACGTATATAAAGAAAGCCGCCCCGCTATAAGCAATAAATATTTCCAGAGCGCTCGTCTAAAAACAGCACTGGCTCGGCATCACCATTGACTGATGGGCCCTCTATACACAGCTCTAAAATTGGAATATTGTTTATAGAGCCACCGGCCGACGGAAAATAGAAGCACTTTAGCCGACGGCCACCCTCAGCCACCAACTAAAATTATTGTCTATGCCATAAAATTCTTCTCTTTATTATCCACTTTCTGCTTTAACCATTGTAAACTGAAAAAAATAACTCTCTGGGTTAACGAGTGTTAGACACATATGTTTTTAAAAAGTCACTTCCCTTAAAAGTGTTGAAATTCCAAAGGTGATGCTAATTGTTTGAAGTCGATAAAAACTGAAATGAATGCCTTGAGGTGACCGTCCACTAGATCGGCAGCACTACCAATACGTACATACGGAAGTAGGGGATGTGTCGATTTTCGATTCCACCGGTTCTTGAGGAAAGAATCGCAATCGAGAATCGACGTATCAAAGTTAATTCCTCGGAACCGATCGATACCGGGAACTTAGACGATAGTTTTGTTATGATAGAATATTTAATTATTATACATCGATTCTACTACCTAATGAAAGAAAAAAAAATGGTAAAAATTCTAGTATTTGTTTTCATCATCAGTTTTTCACATGTTTGGTTATTCTAAAGTGTTTTTTGACTCTCCGAAAATATGATTATGAACTCAAATATAATTAAAAATGGCGATGACAAATGCTATTTCCTATTGACTAATTTATTTCTTGAATAATTTTTGTATTTTCAAAAGCATGCTCTTATTATTTGATTAGGCTTGCAATTTTGATGTATTTTTGAACCTTACCTCAACTATACGGAAGTATCCTGCATTCAAATATATGTTGGATAAATGAATAACCTTTATTTGGTTGTACGGAAAATAATGCTGGCTCCTTGTTTTCTTAGAATTACTCCTATGTATAATAATCTACTAACATTTAATATATAGAAGTGAATTCTTTGCGTAGTTCTTAGAGGCTCATTCGCATAAAATAGAGTAAGTAAGTATCATAAAAATAAAATCATCTTTATGAGATTTTGTCGTTATAAACTTTTTGGAGCTTAGTTAAAAGCCTCTGTCTTAACTGCCCTTCTCTTCAGACCTCTAGCCTACCAACTACTAGTTTTAAAGTCCTGGACCACTTATTTAACGATAAAAAACCTTATTGATCTATAGTCGATAGAAACTATAAAAATAGTTAATAATAAGGATTAAAAATTCTATTCAGAGGAGGCAACGTGTTGGCATAAACGAATTTAGAGGAACGAAGCCTATATTGGCATAAATCTTTCATTATTTCAGCATTAATTTTCAGACAAACCAATAAATATTCATCACCCCTTTCCTTTATTTTTTAAAAAGATTTATTAATTTATTAAAATTTACAAATGTTTTTAGAAATACATAAAGTAAACAAGGGTAAACGTCTATCATTATCAATTACTCGCAGTGGTGGTACTTTAATCTTCTTTATTTAAGGTGAATAGATTTTTGGCACATTAAAAAGATATTCACACGATGGATTGAGGGTACAGAGAAAGAGGGAATGGTAGAGGGGAAGTTACGGGGAAGTAAGGTTGTGAAGGCAAAATAATTCCAAATTTTAATAAATCGGTTTTTGGATGTATTGCAAGAAAAATAATTAACACCTATATATGGGGGGCATAAATATCGATGTTTTAAATTCGACCCATCGGAAATGAAGTATCGATATTTCTGTTTCTATGAAATGGAATAATGCATATAATTTGATATAAGGCACGTGTCGAATAGAATTGAAGTTGGAATCTTGAAAGTATTACTATTAAGAGCAACCTCAGAAAATTGATGCTTGTATATCATATTCTACAATTTAATCTGTACTAAGGTTTATTATAAAAAAAAATAATAATAAAAAAAAAAATAATGATCTTTTAATATGTTTGTCGCAATATATAGGAATAATAAATCAAATTTTGAATAATAAAATACATTTTAATAAATCGAAGATGTTTTCAGCAAATAAATTAAAGCAACTTTCTTCAACATTATTAGATATTACTAAAATAAAAGAATAGATTTTTTTATTTTTTTATTTCCTTCCAACAAGAGCCTGGGATGTACTGCATTCGCTAAAAGCAGAGGCGACTACAGGTGGAACCGGTTATAGTCTAGAAACAATCCCACCTTGGCATCACTCAATTCTAAATAGTTTTGTTTTGACTATGAAATTTAGCGAATATCTTATATTTTCTATTGAGACATGAGCTATTTAAATGTATAATTTATAAATTTATTTAATAAAAAAAAATATATATTTGAAGTTCATACCTCACTTTAAAAATGAAGTAATTTACGAGATATTTACATAATGATGAGTATCACCATTATAGGTTGATAACATCCTGATAATTTTATATTTATAAAAAAATTAAACGAATACTGCTTATGATTTTTTTTTTTTTTTTTTTTTAATTGCCTTCTTTGTTCATTTAATTTACGGATTTATACAAAATTAATCAAGTAAATGAATCTTAAATACATAAACGACAAAATAAATGACTCGAACAAATTAATAACATGAATTTAAGATGAGGAGCCCAATGATAAATTTGTTGCGTTGAAAGGTCATAGGGTCGTTTCCTGATTCTAAAATCAAACTGACGTTTTTCATGTTCAACTATTGATCTCAACAAGTAAATGTTTTATAAAAATAATTATCAAATTATAAATAATTAATTTACAATATTCGTAGGCATATATTAGTTAAAAAATAATGTTTTCAATGAAGTTAGGAGTTGCAATACTGTCCAATATTTTTCTTATCCATAAATCAGATTTTCATCGAAAATATTTTACTTTTGATCTATCGCAAAATAGCGACATTTAATGACCAATATATCGATTATATATATATATATATATATATATATATATATATATATTTAGGTAAGTTTTATTACAAATTGAACTATCGTATATTTGATCGTAAAAGCAGATATATTATTTTTTGAATAAATGCATTTCTCTTCCGATTTAACGGATTTTCAACATAGATATTTTACTTCCGATATATATTATATATCGATAATTTGTGTTCGATATAATGACAAATTAGATATCACTTGAGGTACGCATGATGGTATAGAAGGATCAATACATTGATTCATCAATCCTAACAAATTGGATTTTTTTTTTTAAATTATATATTTCACTGCAAGTCGAATTTGAAATCTATTTCAGTGATAGCAACGATATGTTTATATCCATATTTTCCATTAGATATATTTTCGGAATTCGATATCATCGATTTTATCCTTAAGATAGATCGGAGTATCGGTATATATGGTTGTTGTAAAATTATAACACTACCACCAATGGCTATTTTAAATTTGAAAAATCGACGAATATTAAAAAAATATCATAAAGTAGAAAATAATAATCTCTCCATCTCCAGAAAAAAAAATGTACAGTTATTAATCTAATATTATTGGCCAACTTATTCATTTTCTTATTATCAGTGAAGGAGTACAAATGCGAATATGAAATAAATGCCTACGTAGCTGTATTTAGTATTTTATGTCATTAATCAGGTAATTTTAATTATTATTATAAGAAGAAGATGATCAGGGATTGAGTTAGGACAAAGAAAAAACTCTTTCGAGTAAAACACTTTTTATGGGTTTTCGACGTTTCGAACAGACCTTCTTCAGGGCGACCGAACCAGTCAGGAGATTTGACTGTTGACAGTCATAGGTTCGATCGCCCTGAAGAAGAACTATAAGACAGGCCGAAACGTCGGCACTATATTAAAATTAGGATTGATGAATTAAGTGCCACTTCTATTGATATTATTTTATTTGAAAACTAGTTTCGAATGCTAAACATTCATCTTCAGTACTTCGAGGTTTTAGTCACCTAAGTTTCAGTCACTCGAGTGTTTTAGTTACCTCGAAGAACTGAAGATGAATGTTTAGCATTCGAAACTAGTTTTCTAATAAAATAATCTCAATAGAAGTGGCGATTAATTCATCAATCCTAATTGTATTGATCCTTCTATATCATCATGCGTACCTCAAGTGACTATATTAAAAGTTTTTTACTTGGAAGTGTCTTTTTCTTTCTGCATTCCTGATCGTCTTCTCTTTGTATTACTGAACAGTCAACTATAATATTCTTACTTTTATATTACACATTACCTTATATAGTAACATTTGTACTCCATTGTTAAATTGTTTTCTCTACAAATATTTGATTAAAAAATGTTTGGTAATATGGACCTTACCTGACATAATCTCTCTTGCAGTAAGTCTTCCCTTCCCTGACGAAGCATGTACACGTCTCGTCAAGGAACTGGTGACACTCCGCGCACTTGAGACACGCAGCATGCCATTCTAGATCCGGGGCCACCCTAAGGATGTACTGGTCGTGTATCTGAGAGCCACAGCCAACGCACAGGGAGAGCCGCCGCTTCTCTGCGAACAGAAAAAAAAATTGTTAGAGCATAACATCCTTGTTGTTGTAGATGTTTGTTGGGGCTTAACGCCCTTAGGAAGGACAGGAGGGAAGGACTACACTACAGGTTACTATTCCAGCCATACTGCTAAAGCTGAGATGCATTTCGCGTGATCATCACGAAATAAATATCAACCAAACCAGATGGTCGTATGATCAATTCAAAATTCCACGGCCTTCTATAATCAGAGATCCTAACCTTAACGCATTAGGCAACCATAATCCCCAACAATATTTAAGTAGCAAGCTTACTATTAATGGAGGAGGAATATCAAATCTTTAAAAGGATCCTTTGGTATACTGTATTTCATATAATGACAGGATTTGGTTGGCAATGAAGAAAGTAATCTAATTTACAAAATCATACCATAAGAAGTCGGGATTTTTTAATTCAACATAAACTTTAAGAATACTTTTCCAAATCAATGAAACAATACTTATACCCCTGATGCATCGAAGTGCTTCATATACACAGAAGACTCACGCAAATCCAAACTAAATAAAACCAAAGGGATTTGGATAACAAAATGGAGGTAGAAGAAAAAAAATCAACAATGATAAATCAGCGTCTGACCCAGATTGGGCGACTGTTGTCACTGAAATACAACCTTGGTTGTATTCTTTGTAAATGCAATAAATTTACCTCTAAACTTTTCCATAATCGATTATGGAACATTGTGATTTTAAAATATTCAATACAGGTGGACAACCCACAGACCTTTAGGATCCAATCAGGCATTCTGTTTCTGGGGAGTCTGCTACAAGACACACAGATGGATAAGAGCATCTTGTTAATCGAAGAAAAAAACAAACAATTTTTTATCAAACTTCAATGTGAATTCACATTTAAAAACTGCCAAATTGAATCATTTGGTAATTTGCTAAAAAAATGATAAATAGGTAGAATGCAGCTTCCCAACGGATCAAGAATATTGGAGGATGCAAGAGTTTATATAAATAATTGATCTAGCGTACCCCAATGTACGTAAAAAAAACGTTATATATCAATTTAATAACAAATGTTATTATTAATTTATATTAATATTATAAATTTATTTTTAAATCTTTTTCTTGAGAAATATGTATGTAGTCAGATATTTTTGTTTGTTTGGAAGTTGAAAGTGTTTTGTGGCATCAGACTGCATCTGCTTGTATTTTCTTATAGATCATGAATCATAGTTATATTTTTGAATAGAGTAAACTGCTCATTTTTACTAACTACAATTCAGAAATAAGAATTAATGATTTAAAAAAAAATTAATAAATAAATATTTACGCTTCGAAATTTTCATAGCTTAGTTTTCATTCGAAAGGGAATGAATTGCTATTTTTAATCTGTAATATGCATTAATGCCTAAAATGGATGTTCATAAAAATTATGTTTTTTTAAAATTTTTTTGTATCATCCAGTTAAAACTAGAACGGTTTGGATTATTTCACGGTATTACAATATAATTATAACATATAAGTAAACAAGGGAATCATCTAACATATTGTAAGTATTTTACAGATGGGTAAAGATAATTTTAAACACACACACAGATATGTATATATCCTGCAGAACTAAGTACTGACTGCAAATACACCGAGACTTGCCTTGAACTTGACTGCACAGCCTGCTCGAACCGATTCGACCTTGGTGCAGACTTTCTCAATGCCTTAAACATTTTTTTTTATTAATTGATTCAGAAAAATTACTCGAAACATACGATTTGGAATTTTGAGGAATATGTGAATAAAATAATACAGAAACATAAAACTTCAGTAGAGTAGAAATTAAAGATTTAAAAGTGTGTTAAGAAAAAAATGCATTCAGCCCTGCGCAACAGCCTTTGTTTCAATAACATAAAAAGTATTTATAAAAAAAAAAAAACTGCAATTATTATAAACGTTATCAAACGTTAAAGTGAAAATAATTCATAATTAATTGATGTATATTGAAACTTTACCATAGGTCATAATGTGTGTTGAAATCGTTCAAGATAACGATCAATTTATTAAAATTACTATTATCAATTAGTAATTAAATAAAGAAAAAAAAATGCCACAAAAGCATTCAAATTTAAAAATACTAAAGTATTTTAAGTTCATATGTATTGAATATGGTCGGGCTACGTTTATGTAAATATTAATAAGCATGTTACTGAGTCTCGGACTCCAGGTTACGAGCAGATTAAGTTTCATGCAACATTCATATTAAACTGCTAAATATGTCATTACTATGTAAAAGTTTATCAACTCCATTTTTGTTTGCTTATAGAGATGATGGAAACTCGTGAAACATGCTTGAAATCAGGTTTCATAAAACAGATTTACATAGCACTGTTTATTTTTTTAATTTTTTATTTGTAGTATTATCTGGGCTGTTTAACTGTGTTGAAGCTAAGCAGTCAAGGCAGTCAAAATATTACTAAAGCAACGTGTCCATTGGGTCGACGCACTCATCACCCGTCGCCTGTCCAGAACCATAAGTTGCCTGGCGAGCATTCAATTCGGATCAGTGTTTGTTGACGCCATCTGGACCCGGAACAGATTTATTCTTACGCAACTGGGCCGACGCCTTTAGAATTTTTTATTCTCATGCAATAGTAGTATCCGATAGATTACGTTAAGAAGATTACCCGATGGAGTTCAGGAATTCGTTTGAGAAATTTCAGAAAGGGATCGAATGTATTATGTATGCAAACCTGGAAACTTTGATGCGCTTATTAATAAAACGAGCATCTTTTTACAAAGAGATTTGTAATCGCTTCAGTAATACACTTTGTATCTCGTCATATCAAGGTGCTTTATTACCTTGTGTCATACGAAGGATTGTTTTAGTTGTTGAAAGCAAACAAACATAGGGTTATGCTGTTTTTCTTTAGTTGGCAGTGGGACTAAAAAAAAAAAAAAAAAAAAAAAAAAAAAACCTCTACTGCTTGGGTTTAGTACTTGGAAATCAAGAATTGTTTACCCAACGGCCTGTACAAGGAAACCTCGTCAGCAATCAATTTTTTCCCATTAAAGTGAGTAACCTTATTGAGGAAAAGCCTGGCAGTTTAGAGTGATTTCGGCCAAATTCCCTTCTAATTTTTTATTTTTTGACCATAATATGCCGCTTATTTATTTTAATGTTGCCTGAAACTTAGAAGTTTGTTGCCTCCATGAAGCCTAATAGATAATGATCATCTAGTGGTTTTTTTCAAGATTACCCAAATTTTTTGGTAATCGACACGAGTTACTCGCAGTTTGTCCCGTCATATTATATTTATTTTGCACGTACTTGTAAGATTTCGGATCTCATTTGTTGAGAGTTCAAAACTGTCTTGGTATCCCGATCTATAACCCTTTGACAGGCAATGTATCCTAGAGAATACACATATTTAATGCCTTTTGTTCAATAAATGGCGTAATGTCCGACTCATTATCGTCTGATATCCTTTATTTAACTTTGATTTTCATGATACATGCGTGGGGATTAGTGTGGCTATAGCCATTCAAAGGGGAAAAAAAGAAAGAAATGTATTCCGAAATTCACGGCCTGCCCGTTAAAGGGTCAATGCGATACCATCTGATCATCCGGGTGTTTCGTAATGATTTGGATTTGGATGAACACGGATTGAAAAAGGGGGAGGAAAGAATTTTGGAATGGTGTGTTTGCTGATAGGTCAGTGGCTTTGAAGTCTAGAGGATACTTACTTAATACCAGTGCTGTTTTGAAATCGGTTATTCATCTTCGTCCAACGAGACAGTTTGCCGGAAATACTAAGTTACTTTGAATCTGTATGTGCAGACCCTATTAGACGCTTTAAAGACAATTCCATAAGGAAGAGATGAGGCATGTAAACAGCGGTCTAAAAAGTAGTTTCGACACGGTATAAATTTGCTTCAAACAGTTACTGAGATATGATCCATTATGCAGAGGAATGTTTCCTACCGTAAGGACCTGACAGGCGACAAGAGTCAGCGTAAAATGACCAAGTGGTACAGCACAAGGAGCTCATGTAATCTGAGCATAAGGACCATAGTGTATTTGTCATTGTAGGTGACGTGTTCTTGTTGAGCTGTGCTTATCAAGGTACTAGAGTAATGTATGTTAGTGGCGCTTACATGGCTGCTTGTCGACGCGTCCTGTACCGCCTATCTTAGCACCCTGTCTTGGAGATGAGAGGGTTGGAGCAAGCTGATTTTGATTTGTGAAAAAATCAAAGCGTCTTGGATTTTCAACCAATCGTTCACTAACGCCATCTTGAAAGTATATCACGTCGATTTATGAAGCTAAAATTGATCAATTAGATGCTTGCATATACCCTAAATGACAAAAAACTAATTTTTTAATTTTCTCGGCTGAAAAGCTCATTCCTCTTTAGCTTTTTATGTCACCAAATACTTTAATCAGGGCATTTAATAAGTATTTATGATTATTAAAAATATTAATTAAGTCAAAGCAAACAGTATTAAAAAACATTAAAGTTACAAAATTTAAAATTAATATGAATTCTTACAGTTTTACATTAGATGGCGCCCTAAAGTAACACAAGAGGCGAATATAAACCTTATAAATTTTAAATTGTTTGATAAAATTTTTAAATACTACTGTCTAATATTTAATTAATATCATCATAATACGTTATATATGCATTGGTTAAAGTGTATAGGGTCGTAAACACCTAAAAACTAATGAAACTTTAATAAAAACAAAAGTTAAAAAAACAATTTGGTGGAATTTTTTGACTGTCAGCGTATATTATTACAACCTAGGTGATGTACAAAAATATTCAAATTTTTTTAAAAAAGTTTTTGAGAGTTTAAAAAAACAAAACAAAAAAAAAACAACCAAAAATATTCAATAATAGATTTTTTAATTATTAATTGTTTTCACCCCTTCTTTGTAAAACTTAATTAAAATAAATCCCTTCAAGGCATTGGTATCTTCACTTTTAAGGCCTCGATTTTTCGGAAACTTTTTTTTTAAGATGAAAAGACATTTTTAGAAACCAGTCAGGAACTGGAAAACGTTATGCCTTAGTTGTGTAAATAATTTGAGAATTATGGGGAAGGGAAAATCAGAAATATTTTGAATTTTAATACGGATAAGCGTATTGAAATTAATAATATTTTCTGACTATTAATTTGTAATTATTAACTTTTATCTCCCATTCAAAGTCTATTGATGCTAACAAACAAGAATAAATGTAAAGTTAAACCTATGTCTAAAGCGAGTTCAATTTTATTAAATTTAAACATTTTTAAACCTTAATAAAGTAATTAATTGATTTTTTACCTTCCAACTTAAATACAATGATCTGCTAAATAGTTTATAATATAAAATTAAAATATAAATAAGTTATGTTAAAACCATACAATTCAATATGCAATATACAATACAAATATGAAATATTTTATCTATTATTAACGATACAAATATTTAAAAAATGACACTATTTTCGCCAGCGGTCATGATCTTAATTTTTTTTGTAACATGATTAGATAAGATATTTTTTGGTACTCTTTGAATTGCAATTACGTTTATCGTACAAGGAAACGTTAGATTGTAATAACATTTCATACCAATCGATGGATAAACAAGAACTAAGGAAAAATGTTACTAAGGAAAATATTTTCAATTTTCATGGGCAAACTAAGCTACCTCGATACACAATAACCTTCCTATATCGGTAACTATTTTTGTTTGCATTGAAATTTAAGAAATATACGTTAATAATAGAAGATATTAATAAAATAATTTTAAGCGGTTATATTTTAAAATAAAAAAAAAAAAATCCCCAGAACGTTAAAACATAGCAACGTGGTAAATAATACTAAAACCTGTCTTGTTACGACTCTTATAAGAAGAGGCAAGGGAGTTGAACTTGCGCCGTATATGGAAAGCCACATGCTGGTCTAGCTGAAGTGGAATTTTAATAAACTGAGTCTAATACTTCTTTATTGATTAAACTGGACATTTTTTTAGTATTTTCAAAGGCTTATGTAGGCATTTTAAAGAAGAAAAATATCAGAGAAATAAAAAATGAAAGTTATAAGATACATTAAAAAATAAACGATACATTAAATTGCTAAGAAATTAAATATGTACATAATTTTAGTTTGGTATTAAACGTATTTATATTTGTATTTATGGTTTGTAGTTAACCATAAAGACTAGGGTTCTCATGATCTTAAAGATTTTTTAATTTATATATTAAAATCGATACCAATCACAGAAAATTGATTCTAAATTCTCAGTATCTTAGTTTGTAGGCAATAAACAGTCGATTTATACATTACTAATGATACCAATAATATATGATGAAATTTTATCATTAAAACAATTAAATAATTTATATAAATTTTAAGGTGGTTTTATAAAATATTTTTTATATTGATAACGATTCATCAATACATATAATAAGGGATTTATAGATTCAAAATGGCGATTCTTGATTCCACGGATTCCAGGGAAGACAATCGATGATCCAAAGTGGATTCCTAGAAACTGATCGATGCCGCTTACGTTGGTTATAGTTTTTTGATAACTATTAATTATACATAAAAATAAATTAATAACAAGATCAACACTGCTTGGTACATAATTAAAAAACTATTCGCTTCAAAAATCGTTCATTGCTAATGCAAGCCAAACAACGTCTGATAATTGTAGATTCGCTATTGGGAATAGAAGTGAGGAGATTACATTTTTTATCTTGCTGAGGCTCTATTGAAATAAAAGCAACCGAACAGCACCACCATTTTATAATACATTTTATTAAATGTTCATAATACTTTTAAAGCCCAATTGAAATTAAGTGTTAGCCAAGTTGGAAGACTAGTGGATTCGAGTGGGTATGGAGTTAACTATGAAAGGATAGGTAGCTGGTTCAGGCCAAATCAGCAACATATAGAACATTAAGATCTTTATGGATAAGTTTTTTTGTGACATTATAGGGAGCATTGAGGATTTTACGAGGGATTTTGAATTGTAAGGATAGGATACGAGAAGAATTAGAATATTTAGTGGAGTGCCAAAGCTCAACTCTGTATGCTCAAATGGAGCTAATTAATGTTATGCAAATAAGTTTTATTTAATTTATTGGGATATTTGAACGCTTGTCTAATAAATTTTCGAGTAGTCGCAAACGTAGAGCAGTCTCTTGTCTTTTAAGTCTGGTATGTTCCTAAATATGAATTTGTAGAATTATTTTTTTGGATACTGTTTTAATTGTGATTAGTTTATATATTATATGTTGTAGATTTTAAATGTTATTTGATTTTTACTAATTTATTCCTTGAATAATTAATGTTTTTTTTAATAGATTAGGTTTGCTTTTATTCGATCTTGTGGTGGTACGCCTTAGACTTGGCAGTAGCTCTTCGAGAAGGATGCCTTATTTTTGAACATTGTCGATATTTATTTTACTATTTTTTTGTTGTATTTAACTTAAGAATATTTTCAAGTGTGTGAGATATATCGACAATATTATTGTAACCTTCTCATTGTTTTTTTTTTGTATTTAAAAAAAATAAAGTGAATGCTTACTGGTGTATTAATGTGAATACATTAGTTTCATGGAGACCTGGTTTATTTCACATTAACCGAGAATCGAAAAAAGTTGACACCGACACATTCAAGAGCCAACAGTATTTTTACTCGACTAAAGGAACTCATTCGGATTTTTCTGCCTAAAATGATTTCTCAAACGTTTCCCTATCGCTTCGTAAAGGAATTCCTTCATTTATTTTCAACATAAACCCCTCGAAGTAGTGACATTGGGAGGAAAAATACAATGACGCGCCTCCTATCTCCTAATGTAGGTTTGTATTTTATCAGCCGAACGGGCCGGTGAGGGGAAAAATCTCTAAATGGTAGAGCGTTATCAAACTGTCGGTACCCCCGCTATCTAGAGAGGATGTGGTCATTAGAAAGGGAGTCCTGTCTCCCAGCCTCGAAATACTGCTTCTCTCGCTTCGCTCTTCATTCCAAGAGCTGCCGATCCCCTATCGCCGACTGTTTTGGTCTTATTTAAGCTGGGGAAATCGAGATTTCCAACAGTAAATATCGAGGAAAATAGTTGAAGAACAACAAAAACATGTTAGACTCCGGCAAACAGATAAAAAAGAAGAGGGCTGAGTCCCCGCCCCTTTAGTACCCCCTGCATTTGCTTGCTTTCCTCTTCCTTCCGTCTCAAGTGGCCAACAGCTTGGGTAAACTTGAACCGATTCCCCCTAACATATTTACTCCTTATAAATAATATATATACACAATGTCTATAGCATTATGATTTTTTTATACTTTTCAACAAATTTTATTCTTTCTTTATAATCTCTACTAACGATCCCCAGCAATTTGATTTGGAATCCTCTTTAAAAAATAGTTACAAACAACCTAATTCTTATCAATGGTACTCGTCAATTCAGTATTTAGATTTCATAATAACATTAATATTTGTTAGGGTTGACTAAATAAGTTTGATATACACTGAGAAGAAAAATATTTCACTAAATTATATATTTTCATTTCCTCGGTGTTCAGGTATATACTATGGCGTTTGAAGCGAATTAAAATTATTAAAACATATTAATAAAATAAGGTTTATATCCGCTTCTTACGTTCATTAAATCTTGCATTCGATTGGGTAAGGTCTAATGTGATTTGGAATCAATTCTTAAAGTAGAATACATACCGAACTATCTTATGCAAAACTTTTTTTTCTTTAAATAATGCTTGATTTAATTTTATTTATTTATTTATAAATCCCAATACGTGCCCAGGTTAAAGTATATGTCAATGTTAGAACCTGTGAGTCTCGAATTCAGGTCTTTGATAAGGATGTTCTGTTACTACGCTAACGGTTATAGAAGAATATATGGCCGAAATAACGCTGAAACCCCGGGTTTTTCACGAAATAATTCGGGGTGTGTGGAAGGTCTTCCCACCACTGAAATAAACGGGATGTATATACTATATACAAATATATGCAGTTATGTCTATCTCGATAAAAAATACTGCATATATATGCATATACATAGATCCCTGTACATTTCCATCAAAAGCTAAATTTTCAACCCAGTCTATGACAAGCCGAAGTAGCTGATTTGTGTAGAAAAAAGAAATTATCTCTCAGCAGTAATATTAAGATTCTCAAATCGTTTACATATTATAAAAAGAATTTCTAATTAATACGTTTAGCTTGTGTGTACGTAATGTTTTAGGAATCTGTAAGAAAGTACATAAGTATGTATTTTTTTGAAAGTTGAGAAGGGGAAGAGTTTTTTTTTTTTTTGTTATGTTTATCATAGATATATGTGCTGATATGATACAAAATTAATGTATAATGAATGTCTGATTCTTCTTTAGTGCTCTACGTAAACACCTACTTGTTTTTGTAGCCTTATTGAAACTCGTCGGTTGCAATAGTACTTTTCCAACTCGTTCATCAATGGAGACCGTACCTTCCAATCTCAGCTGAAGATTGCGGTTTCCGTAACTCCATTTCCGGCAATCCCTTTCTTTGCTAACCTCATCAACTGATTCAGTATCAGATTCCAAATGGTCAGAAACAAGGGGAAAACTAACTAACTACGTTAGGAAGTTTTTCCGGAACTTTCGTCGAAGTTTCAGGTATAAAGAAGAATCAGTAGGGAACATCAATATATTTTTTTATTTTATTTTATTTTTTTTAAATATGTGAAAGTAAAACGGACTTGGCCGTTTTAATGCTATTTATAATATTAGAAGAAAAAACAGATATTATAGAACATAAGTTAGAACCTTTATGCGTTGTATTAAATTTGAGGTCAATGACGAAATAGTGGTGTACATAATGATACATGTTTAAACCTAATTAAAACTGACCCAAAGATAAAAATAATTAATTAGATAATTTTGTCAGAAAGTTTTCCTAAGGAATCATATTTAGGATAATAAAACTAATTATAAAGTAGTTAAATATTTAGGCTAACTAATTATAAGAATATTAATTATTATGCGTGATTTGAATTAAAATTTTTAATTAAACTTAATTAGTTTCTTGAAGTTTAATTAAAAATAGATCGATCAAAACGATTTTAATTTTTGATGAAATTTTGTGATTTAGGACGTAACAGAATCATGTATCCAATAAACCGAAAAATTTTGTTTCGAAATGTGTATTTTTGTCTTAATCACACTGCTTTAGCTTTTGTTTGCAATTATTTTTATTTATGACCTACTATCATAACCTAGATTTTAATCTAATATAGATTAGCTAAGA
Organism: Euschistus heros; assembly: GCA_003667255.2. NCBI lineage: Eukaryota > Metazoa > Arthropoda > Insecta > Hemiptera > Pentatomidae > Euschistus > Euschistus heros. The sequence goes on along the minus strand of RCWM02000210.1, from coordinate 289,172 downwards.
GTATTTATTGTTTTTGTTATCTAGCAATTGGTATTTCAAAAGGATACCACCGTCGATTCGGCATCGTTCGTCTTTAATCATCCTTATCTGAACCCTCCCTACTACAACTGTAACAATTTAAATTCCGAAAATAATTTGAAAACCAAATCTTTCGCTCAGCTGATAATTTTTTTGTTTGATTATCCCGTTGAAATTCTCGGGGGTTCTAAGTATCCAGATATCTTTAGGAATTCTTTCAATTCGTGCTTAAAGGATGAATAACATAAATCAATAGATTAAAACTTCGTAGGGGGAACGAATTAGGAAATACAAATAAAAAATAAATATTTTTTTTGTATCCTCCAAAAAATTCCTAAGATTTCGTAGAAATTATCTCAAAAAAAAAAAAAAAAAAAAAAAAAAAAAAAAACTAAGGAGCTTAATCAGCCATCAATAAAAATACTCTCTTTAATTTTTCTATAAATCAAAAAAAAAAACCTTGTACGTCTTAACCCAGTGATTTTATTATCGGTGATACTAATTAGCTAAAAAAATAATAAAAATAAAAATAAATTATATGATGTTATTATTTCGTTTATTAAAGTATGGTAAAACATTTAGTTTCTAAATTGTACGTGAGGCATACGTTCGATAAAATTTTCAGATTTTCAAAAATATAATTTGTCACTTTGGGATTTTGTTCGCCACTGGAAGTTCATGTAATAAAATATGGTTGTAATCTTCTAGTGTTAAGGTGAATGATGTCACGAAAGTTAAAAGGATAATAACAGCAGGTTTTGTCATTATTGCCAGGTTTAGTATTGTTTGTGAAATGGGGAAAAAAATTTGGACAGTTTCAAAAGTAAATCGAACGAAAATATTTCGAAGGAAAGCCGTGTAATTGAAACGCAATTATAAAATTTATACTTATTTTTCAGTACATAATAAGTACAAAAAATCCATCTTTTTTTTTAAGAAGTTGAAATCCTGCAAATTGAATTCACTTGGCGGATGTAAATTAATAATAATAAAAAATAAACAAAAACAATAGCTGACCAGTATGAAAGAAAAATATAGAAACTTGCAAACCAAGATATACTTATAAGAATCTTCGTAAAAATAAAAAACGAAATAAGGAAATACTAAATTCATATTTAAGTAATTCTTGTGACTTTAACGACAAGAAACTGCTCGTCGTTTTTGAATACTACTACTTTTGCTAAAAAAACGTTAAAATCTCCCAATTAATTACAAAGGACTTATTTACATATCAGATAATTATACCGTTTGGGTAGAGTTTAGTTATGGGCCTCCACTAAACCTTCTATTTCTTCTGGTACGCAATCCTCACAATCCAAAATCCTTCATAAAATCCTCAATGCTCCTTATTATATCATAAATAAACCCATCCATAATTACCTAAATATCCCATATCTAGCTGCTTCAGGCCAAAGCATAGACCAATCCTTTCATATTGAACTCCATAACCATTCAAATCCACTAGTACCTCAATTTACTTTCCATTTTATCTGAGAAAACCCTTCGAGGCGTCTGAGAAGAAGATGGCTTAGGTGCTTTCTGATGTAGAACATTTTTAAGTGCTACTAATGGGTAGTTATTTACATGTTATTGACATGCAATTGTATTAATTTACTTATTGTATATATTTTATATAGTTGTAAATATCAATGAATTTTATTTTAAAAAATAATTATCAGGTAGTGTTTCCTAAATATTATGCAACGTATTTCAGCCCATTAAAATAAATATATATTATATTTTATCAAATACATAGCTTTATAAGTTAGTAATTTAATAACTACATGTATTGCAAATGATATTATCGACTTGTAACATAACATATGAAATCTTAGAAATGGTCACGTCTGCGATACAAATAAGAAAAATAAAAACATTAAGTGTTAATACCTTCTATAGTGATAAAAACATTTCATTGTAATCTCAAAACGTAGAGATCCCCCGAATTCTATAAATAATCCGAAATTTACGCTCCGAGTTGGGGGAAGAACTTTTAGCGGAGGGTGAATCAACCCTCTTTTCTCCACCCTTCTCCCTCCTCATTTCTCCCCCTCTCTCAAGATATACATTCCTGTCTCTCTCTTTTTTTATCCAGATTTACATTTCGCTTAATCCATTAAGAACGTTAATAAATCTTAATGTGCAAAGATATGGAATAATTGTAAGAAAAAAAAAAAAATATCGTGTTTTGCAAATCGGAGATTTAGGTGTTTCTAAAATTTAATTAAATCAGAAATAAAATTTCTCTAATAGAATTAAAAATATCAATTAAGTTAAGTTAAACTTAGAGATCATATACGTATCTTTAAAAATAATAAAAAATATATTTCTACATATTTTCATAGGCGGTTTATGGGTACATCACATAGAATACATATTTATTTAAAATAAGCATATGCTTTTCCCATATCTATAACCAATAATGTAGTTTGCATTTTTTAAATATTTAAACATGACAAATTGTACTTAAATAAATCAAATTTTGAGGAAAAAGTTCTTATAAAAATATTTCTCATCTTGTTACTAAATAAATTCGTTTATTTACAGTTTCGTAAATCCAAAACTTTTAAATGCTTCTTTTCTGTTGATACAAATTTTCCACTTTAACACGAGAAGTTGAGATAAACAGGCGATTTTGAAATAACAAAATTAAAAAATTCTGAACTTGTTTCACAATATTATTTCTCTCAGATTTGAAACCAGCTGAGTATGAAATCCTCAAGCATCTGTTAAAATAAGATAATTTCTCGAAGGAATCATTTAAAATATAAAATATCTCCTTAATCAAATAATTGGAAAATCGCGATTTTCAGAATTAGAATTGAGAAATAACTCGTTTGAAAAATATCTTTCATCTTCTTACCTCACTAAATAAATGTCTTTATTTATAGTTTCCGTAAATACAAAACATTTAAAATCTGATTTTTTTTTCAGTTAATTTTAAATTTTCACATAAACTCAAGAAGTTGGGATTTTAACAGGTGATTTTAAAATTAAAAAAAACGTGTACTTGTTTCACTAGCTGTAAGATACGAACTCTATGTTAAAATTAAACAATTTCTTGAACGAATCATTTAAAATGTCAATTCTGTACAATCAAATAATCGAAAATCGTATTTCTGATACATTAGTATACATAAATACTCGTTTTTAGTATTAAAAAAAAAAAAAAAAACCTATTTTTTACTAGCTTTATAGGTTTATTTTGCGCAATTTACTGAAAGTATAAATAGATTTTTAAGAAATTCTAAAATCATCAAGTTTTAAATTACAAATTGAGCAATTTTTTGTTTTACATTTTTTGGTAATTTTTTTTTTCTGATCTATCTTAAGAATAGCTATTAGGTTACAAGGATAAAAAAAAATTGTTGACATATCATAGTAATCAGCCATCGTATTAGTTTAACGATAACAATCTCTGTACTGGATGTAACGTATTGAATATTATTTTTTTCAAAAAACAAGTTACACGTACCAGAGAATCGCCATTTAAATTGTTCTTTAAATATAGATTGCTACAGCTGTTAAAAATCCAATGGACGTACCTGTTTTGGAGATCATCTTCAAGGAATCGCTTTGTCGAATGTATTCTACAATATGGTGGTCAGGCGGTGAGATAAGAAAAATTTAAGATTATCAGTGAAAACTCTGATTACACCTATCAGGTAATAATTTTGCGTCATGAATTGAAATTGGTGGGGAACACGAGCGTTTTGACCTTTGATATTTATTTTATTGATAAAAATACTGCCTGTAATTAGCTGATTTATTATGGAATAAAACAATGAACGCTGCATATAACAATTGGACGAGAATTATTAATCGACATAAATGAAGTATTTCGGAATTCGTTAAATTTTACGTATAACCCATTAACCGTATTATTTATTAACGTTCCAGACTGTTTCAGTAATGATAAAAAATTTTAGGATTATTTTTCCAAATTTAGAGATGTTTAAGAAGCAATGTATCCATACAGAGATAATAAAATGGTACACGATAATAATAATTCATAACCATAACATATTCTAAATTCTAAATAAATTCGAAAAGAAGATGGGGAAGAGAGTAAAATAGAAATAAATTGTATTGGAATCCTTTTCTTTGCATTGAATGAATTCATATATAAATCTAAATTGAAACTGCAGTATGAATTTAAACAATTTTTTGGGAAAGAGTTCAACATCAACGTCCTTTTTCAAACTTTTTACAGAATTACAACAGATCAAAACTTTAATTTAAATGTGGTATTACATATATTTACCAATCGAAAACAAACAATATCTTTAGGGATTGTCATTTTTATAAGTGTTTACATCTATGATTAAGAGATTAGTTAAACTGCCTAAAATATTGCTCCTAGAGATCGTATGCAGATTTGAAGTGATAAGAACTATAAGCTTTATAAAACTACTCATCCTATTAAATTATACAGTACAGGAATGAAACAAAGAATTTGTTATTCTGAAAAGACAGTTTCTTTTAATATTTAGGTATTTCAGAGGGTGATTTATCCCCTTGCATCTCCTCTAAGTACTGATACTATAGCTATGTGTACATAAATATTATTGTATATTACATCGCAAGTTAACTGTTTATAACTTAAGAGTTGATTAGAATTTATAAAAATGAATAAAGCATGACTTATCTACGTTAGTGTTTTCCTTCCAGCAGTAGTCTAGACCAGTAAAATAAGGGTTTGCCAAAGAAAAAACTGCCGAACTTTTATTCTCAATAGATCTTTATGTTTTTTTGGGTGCTAAATCCGAATCAGAAGTTTGCTACCACGGCAGACGTTGGTTTCATACCCAAAATTGCAAAAAACCGCCCAAAAGACTTTCTTCGAAAACAATCTTCGTTTTCGTGATACAGGTAAAAAGCTTAAAATAACCTGAATTTTGGACATTTTTTGGGTATGAACCGACGTCTGCCGTGGCATCAAACTTCAGGTTCGGATTCAGCATCCAATAAATCATGAAGAACCATTGAGAATAAAAGATTGGAAGTTTTTTCCTTGAAAACGGACTTTTAGAGCGTTACTTTACTGGACCAAGTCCTGTTAGAAGATATTTCATATATTCCTGTACACACAATAACGTATTTAATGCACATGGTTTTTTTATTATTTTCGTTTTATTATTTTACATATACATATATATAATACATGTATTTTTATTTAAATATAAAAGAATAAAGCAAGAAATAAAATAAAGGATAAGAAGATAAAAAAATTGAAAAATCAGGAAAAACATATCAACAAAGTTGTTGTAATATCATAAGTACTACAATCATATTTTACGATGAATAATTTATGAATTTTTGAGACGTTAAATGTATTCTAAATTAAAACTAAAATTTTTGGAATAGAATTTAAAAAAAATAGTTCGAGGTCATATTCTCATGTCCTAGTTTCTATACGAAGTACTAATTTACTATATAATAAAAAAAAAAATGGATTAATTAAAAGTAAATAATTTTTAAAAAATAAGAATTAGTATTTGGCTATCAATGAATTTATTTTCCAACTTGACCAGGCCAAAACACGATCTTACAAATAGAATCATGTCAGTAAATAAGAAGAGTTTATTTCACTAAGCAAATCCTCTTGTGAACTACCATCAATTATTCCGGCCACAACCACTAATATTGCTAAATTATCAACACCGCCGTTCGGAAATCGGTGGAGTTTGGGGGGATGGGACGAACGGCTTCGAATAACAATAATTTAATTATTACACTGTGAGCATAGGTTTGGTGGTTGTAGTGGAGCGGGGGATTTTGGCTGAGAGGGAGGGGGGGACAAAATGGCTGGCTAGGGCGTGGTGGTGGGGGAAATAGGCCACGCCTCCAACCGCTCGATACAATCCTCGCCTCAGCGCTCGATAATGTATTCCACGCCCACACACAATGATATCTGATTTTCGACCCTTTCCGAGCTCATCCCTAAACCCTTGGGGAGTTTTTAACTGCCACCCGCTTTCCCTTCGTACACGCAATATTCCTTCCTGATAAAAATTCATCCCGTGGTTTACTAAATATATAGTCACGCTTGTTAAAATTTATAATAATTCTATATTTAAAAAATAAATTGATAATATAATCAAATTAACTTTTAAAAAAAATTGTTTACAGACTTGTTAAAAAAAATCAAAGACAGACCAGCGTATTTTAGAACAGACAAAAAAATTATATTTCATTAATAAGTACTATCACTTTTATTTATCATTAATTTCAAAAATAAAAATATATAAAAATAATAATAATAAAAATATAAATATAGTTCCCCCAATTAAATATGAATCATCCAGTCGAAAACTAATCTTGATTCCTCAACTGTACATTTGAACTATCTGCTATGACTATAAAATTTGAATTATTATTTAAGGTAGGTTGAGTTGGTCATGAAGATAAAATAATCACAATATAGCGCCAGATTTAGTATTTGATTTTACTATAAATAAAAAATAAGTTAGAATGATTACGAAAATTTTATATTATTAAAGGATTTATTGGCAGTAGAAAATATAAAAAAATAATTTAAAAGTACCGTTATTGTTTTAAACATAATATTGAACTGATAATCTTAGTGCACTGAGGATTAATACATCGGAAAAAAAAAAAAAAATTCAATCCAAAATCTCATCACTAGTCTTTCATGCATCTATTATTGTCGAGGCGTAAAATCTAAAATTCCGTACAAATTGGGGATAAATTATATAAATATAGATGATAAATGAAAATTAATTTTTTTTTAATTAAAAGGTGAAAATTAAGAGTAAAATCGAAATGTTGCAAAAGAAGCTAAAAGACTCATAAAATTATCAATTATAGATAATTTAATAAATAATAATAAAAATATACGTATTCCGAAAATTAATTAGTTACGGAATACATTTCAGATTCTTAATATATCATTAAACTATTTATGAAATTTATTTATTGATCTACTAACGAAGAAGTTTTTTAAATAAAAAAATAATTTCAGAATAAAAGCGATCAACATAAAACATTCGAAATTTGCTGGAATAAGATTTTGTTTCAATTTATGCTAAGGTTTTTTTGAGTACGAAATAGATACCTCTCACAAAATTTGATAGAATTTAAAAAATTACTCGATTATTTTAATATTTAAAATCAGGATTCGATTCGAGTATAAATGTGTGTATTCAAGTTGTCATGGTTGTCTTGATATCAAAAAAATAATATGATTTTTTTTTATTTTTTTTTTTTTATTGAATTTCAAGTTAAGCGTCAATCACTGCATTAAGTTGATCTAAATATTTTAACATCGCTCGATTTTTCTGATTTGAAATCGCTCGATTCGATTAAATGATTTGATTCTATAATTCAAAAATTTGTAAAACGCATTTTTTTTTTTTATTATCAAAAACTTAAGTTCATGTATTTCATAATATAATAATTATTTAATTTTTAATATACAATTCACTGTAACCGATTGCAACCGAAAAAATGACAATAATTGAAAAAAATATACAAATTTATTCCAACCTTGCTCTTATCATTACTATTCTTTTAAGAATTAACAATTATTATTTGGGAAAATTCGTGTCGATATTGTTATAACATGGCTAATGATTCCAAAACCATAAAAACGTAGCGTTAAGATAATTTTAAAGGGCTTATTGATTCATATATATATGGAAGCTATGGAAGTGATGATAGTAATTTATTTTGACAATTATTCGGCTTTCTAATTATTCCTGTTGATTTTGATTCCTGCAATTCTGTTTATTTTAATTGAATTTACAAAATTTTAGAGAAACAGATTGATTAAAAATTAATTGTAATAGTAAAAGGTTCTATTTATGAAATTGAATCAACTCGAAAACCATTAACCGCGACGAATGGATCTCCACAACATTTACATACACGAATGTAATTAAATATATTATAATGTATACAAAAACAACAGTATTCCAACACAACACAGGGAAGGGAAACAAGATCGGAATTTGTTGATTGTTAGTGTCTAGTTAATGGGATGTATTTCTGGCATATCTATAAGCTCTTAACGTATTTTCAGAAACGGTGAAAGTAAAACTCATCAATGGAAAATGGCGGAAAGGGAAAAATAATGTTCCAGAAACGACCAAGAGACTATATATGTATATATATAAATATAAAATGAAAATACGTCAGTAGAAAGCATAGATGCACGTTGTAAAAGAAGGAATGACGAAGAAGATTAGAAGAGGAGTGGTTAGGCAAAAGAAGAAAAAAAAAAAAATTGGGTATCGTCATACAAACAGTTCAAATCCATATATAAAAAATATCAAATAAAATTTTTAAAAAACAAATTTACGAATAACATTTTTAAAATCAACTAAACAATAAATTGAGATTAAAAAGAACAACTTTTTAGATATAGTAGAATCGCTAATCCGAATTCCAATGTTACTGACATCCATCTAATGTTGAAGGATTTAATAATAAACATTTAGAATTTAATTTAAATTATAAAAATTATAAAATAAAAAATTTTGCGGAAAACGCCGGGATTCTTAAAAGCAAGAGAATATTATGAACTTTTTTTCAATGATTCCGATATCACACTTTTTTTTTTATTCATTACGTGTTGTGCATAATTTTTGTTTCCTGGTTCAGAATCCAACACTCATTCCGCTATTAATTTTTTTTTATTTTTACTTTGCAGTATTAATGTACTGTGGTTTTTATCTTATTACTTATTTTAGAATGAATATATTCTGATTATTGATCACCAAGTCATTTTTAATCTTGTTAATATAATCAACACGATTAATTTATGTACTAACAAAACTTACACATGCTTTATGTACTAGGCTCTTAACAAAGTGGGTTGCGTTAACACCCTTCATTCCATATCTCATATTTATTCCTATAGGATTTTTTTTGTTCCTAGTAAATATTTCAATGTTTGATTTGACATTTAATCCCTCCTGAATTGAGTTGGTTATATGGGGGCATATAAATTTTTAAAACACACGTGCACGGCAAGATAAATAAAAGCAGAAAAAAGGTATAAGCTTAAAAGCTTAGAAGAAATTTGTGCCATAGGAGGATAGTGGGACTCCATCGAAATACATTAAACAGTTTGACACAGTTTATGCGGTTTTGAGTGCAAAATACACAAGAATATATTTGGTACAACGTTCTCGTTTGACCAAAGAAAAATTATCGGAACTTCAAGGAGTCATCGATTTGTATGATCCTATTATAGCCCAGGTATTTCAGCATCAGATTATGGTTTGGTTAGTTCAATACTTTAATTTTTAAAAGGTCGAATCTTTGATAATAAGGAGGATGCAAAAATTGTATGTCAGTTCTTTGCCTCAAAACCAATCCAATAGTAACGATATAAAATCCAATTCAAGGCAGAAATAGTTGAAAACAATTGACACTAATTTGAAGATTAGAATTCAATAAGGTTTAACTCTTTTCAGGTCACAGTGTATTAAAGTACACCGTAATTCGATAGATTGTTTGGAGGGATCCCATTCAAAAACATTAAATGCGTTAAAAAAAAAAAAATAATTGTGATAAATGAAAGTGAAATATTTCTCTTTTTTACAAATTTATTCAATATTACACCAATAAAAAAGGAAAAAAAAACATTGAATTTAGATATTTTTTAATCATCCATGGCTCTGAAAAGGGTTATGATAGTATTCGTTTTGAAAATAAAATTAAACCAGGGGCTCTACTTAACCATCCAATTCATCTTGTATCCAATCTTTGCTATCCAAAATCCTTCGAAAAATCCTCAATGCTCCTTACTATGTGACCAATAAACTTATCTATAAAGACCTTAATGTTCCATATGTTTCTGATTTAGCCCAAACCAGATACCTATCCTTCCATAGTAAGCTCCATAACCACTCCAATCCATTAGTCTCCCAACTTGCTTCCTCCTTCAGTGTAAATTTTTAGGTTTTAGTGTAGATTTTATTGAAGTGCTACTAGTGAGTAGTTCTTCACAAGTTATTTACATGTCATTGTATTCACTGTCAACACATTTACTTGTTGTATATTATTTTGTACAGTTGTGAATATCAATAAATGAAAAAAAAAAAAAAAAAAAAAAAAAAAATTAAACTAAGTAGAAATATGTGTTTATGGGAAAAGAAATTTAGCTAAAATGCTCATCATGTATATTTTATATCTCATTCCGAAATAGAGGGACAGTACTGTACTCAATTTTCTTTCTTGCTTAATGTTTAAAAAACAGTATTGACGTACATTAAGTATGTGAAGTGCGAATGAAATTGAAATTTAAGTTTCGTGTTGATCGAATTAAATCTAAAAGCATACACTCAGATCGATCTAAGTACACATATCGAAATAACTCCTTAATAGTGAGTAGATTAAATTAAATGTTTAAAAATTAAAACGATTTTATTATGATCCTTTCTTTATTCTAGTAAATTTCAAGAATATTGTTTAAAAAAAAATAAAAGTAATGACTATTTTATAGTATTTAAAAAATAATCACTTTTTTCATTTTCCGGTTAATTGTTAAACACTCACTAATGTGTTCTACAAATTAATATCAATCAGAAGTAGATTAAAACCCAGTAAATGTAAGATACATTTGTCGATTCCACACATGCACGAGGACATAAATAAATTGGGACATTTACTCCCATTACCCTCGAACCTTTAGAAGTCTAAAGCAAAGCGGCTAATAGTTCCCTGACACGCAATCTGTACGAAAAAATGTGGACGCAGCTAAATATTAGGGCTAATGTATTATTGACCGGAAGGGGCCATTTTCCAGGGATCCATTGGTGGAAGCAGAGAGAGGAAAAATCCGTGAAGTAAAAAGCGAATAGGCTGTGTACACGCAAGGTAACGATGTAACACGCCAAGCCTCATCGGAACGCTAGTGGCAGAGAGATACGGAATTTCTCTTTGGGTTAGTGTCAAAACACTTTTGTGAAAAAAACAAAACAGAAAGCGAACTATTAGGCTAACGTTTAGTGACAAATTTTAAATTCTCTCGTAAAATAAATTACATGCAAGACCAAGAAATGTAAAAAGGTATATAATGATTGGGGTATCTAATATGGGATCTTTTGGATTTTTTTTTAACCGAAGACTAAATTTCTAAAAACATACAAGTTTCAAAAAATCAGCACATAGCTACATAGATTTTAAATATTAATTTTTTTTAAATGTGAGACAACGCTCAAACCTTCCGCTTTACTACAAAAGACTTATTTACATGGCAGTTATCAGACCTTTTTGGACATATGCTTTGGGGCTCAACTTAACCTTCTAATTCTTCCCGTATCCAATCCTTACAATTCAAAATCCTTCGAAAAATCCTTAATGCTCCTTACTTTGTTACAAATAAACTTATCCATAAAGACCTTAATGTTCTATATGTTGCTGAGTTAGCCCATACCAGATACCTGTCCTTTCATAGTAAGCTCCATAACCACTCAAATCCATTAGTTTCTCAACTTGCTTCCCACTCCATTCCCGATAATCCTCCGAGGCGTCTGAAAAGAAGATGGCCTAGAGATCTTCTAGTTTAGAATTTTTATTAAAGTGCTACTGATGAATAGTTCTTTTCAAGCTTTGACATGTTATTGTAATCCTTATCAGCCCATTTACTTAATGTATATAATTGTACAGTTGTAAATTCCAATAAATTGATATAAATAAAAAAAGACGTATTGATATCAAACATATTGATTCTCACTTAAGAAGGTAAAATGAAAAGTCTTTCTAAAAAATATTATTTTTCCTTCTATTATTTTTTACAATTCTATTCTTGTCTTACAATTTAAAAAAATATATACATATATCTATGTAGCAAATTTCTGATGTTTTGAATTTGTTTGTATGTTTTTAGAACTGATGATGTTTAAAATTTGGAACTGGTCTTTGAAAAAAATAAAAAATAAAATCGCGATAGAAGTTGCAAACAATTTTTGAGTTTTAATTGTATCAATCATGCTATCCCGTCATGTCTTCTTGAAGTTATTTGAAAAGTTGTATTGGAATGACAAATATACATACAATCGTAAATTATAAGCATATAATACATTCTTTTGTGAATTTTATGGTTTAAAAAAAAATTTTAATTACTCTTATATTTTAAATTAAAATTAAGATACGAAAGTAAAATTTATTATGGATTTCATCTAACGATAGGTGATTAATTAATAAATGGTATATTATTTTTTTTTACTTTTTCAGAACCCTATTACTAATCGCCTTTAATTGTTGCAGATTGTAATTATATATTTTAGATATTTTCAAAAAATCTTTCTATTTATTCGAAAATTAAAATCATATACAGTAGGCTCCCAAATCCTAAACCAAATAATGTCAGGTTTCTAACTAGCGAAAAATTTGGATTATATAATGGGAATAAAAAAAGTATTAAATTTAATAATAAGTAAATTACATATTATTTACTTGAAAATTTATGTAGTCGGATATATTTTTTTGTATTTTGATAGCTCAAGCCGCTGAACGTACCTGCTCCTTTTCTTAAAACTCATAGTATAATATTTTTGAATATCGTAAATTGTTATTATATTAACAAAATAGAATTTGAATGAAATACAATTGAAAAATAATAATAAACTCTGATAAAAAAATGGTGAAAATTAAATTAAATTCTGCCATTTATTAAATGCGAGATCTTTCTTTCGTCAGAGACACATATGAGAAGCGTTCCAAAAAATTTAACTTGAAAATTACGGAAGGGAAGGTTGAATTGTATCATCTTAGAAGCAATTTAAACCCCAATATTACGTGTTAGAATTATTGTTTTTATTTAATTGTGTTATTTTAAATGTTGGAAATGTTTCCTTTTAACACCATATAGTTTAATGGATTTTGTATTGTTTTTATTACCACTAAGTCCATAAACCACTTACCAACTACTTACCCAGACGGGTGCATATGTGGTCGGGCTTCAGGCTATTAAAGTCAACAGCAGTTGGTGTCACCACGTGTGGCCCGAGGTCTCGCCCCGACAAAAACAAAAAAATATCAAAAAAAATTGTTTGGATCTTCCTACACTACTGCCTGTCAAAGGTGGACATTTCCATGTGTTTGATATTTTTAGAATTTTTGTATATGATTGAATTTACGTGAGATGCTATTTTAATCCGTGTGTCTATTATTAGGCGAACTAAGTAAATTTAAAATAAACCCACCCTAGCATGATTGCTTCTTTTATTGCTTAAATTTGTCAAAATAATAATAATAAAGTAAATTAAAAAATCTGAGCTAAGTTAATATACATATTATTTGTATATTCATCTATACTATTATACAAAAGGACAAGCTATTTTTCGTTTGTCATCAGTAACAACCAAAACCACTGAATCTGTACCAAATTTTAACTACATCATCTTTATAGTTCCAGGATGGTTTAGCAATAATAAAATATACCGATTTTCAATTCATTTGTTATTAAAAAAAGTGATAGTATGTGGATAACAGAAACCATGTTTTCCACACTGTCATATAATTTTATTGTTAGAAATTAAAATCCAACCAGATGAAATCTATTGATAACTTTATAATATGTCTTGTAACCAATATAAATGATTACGAAATCAAATTGTCAATCCTTTGCTTTTTGATACTGTGTCCAAAAATATAGTTGTAAGCACTGATAATTCAGTCCATTATCCGCAAGTGATTCTTAATAGTATCTGTCCATCTGGATAACCAATTCATATTTAAAATTAAAAATTTAAGTCTAATTATGCTTTTACGTGATCTTCAAACATCTAATCAGTTCTATAGTTGGAGGTTAAAGCATGCTACAATACAAGATTTTTATCGAAAAAATTAAAAAATTTCAATTATTAGTTAAAATTGTTCTTTACAAATGAAAGCGGGCGAAGCTAGTACATATATGTTAATTTGTATATACAGTTACACAAACACACACATACAATATATACAGAAGGGTTGTAGGGCTGTGAGATCAATTAATTCAACAAATCAAGGGGGCATTAGAAACCGAACACTGTACACCCCGCGCAAGCGCATTAGACAACATAAAACATACATACACATATGCATATACAATCATATTTACTCCTAGCAGCTACTGGTATCATGACCGATCTCAATGGACCTAATTCTAAAATCGTCTTATCTCACTGAATGCTGATTCATTATTACACACTGATCTAGAATGTATTTCAAATTGTGGGAAGAAAACAAAAGTCTTGAAGATTTTTCAGTTTTTCCACACTACGATTTTCATTCATTACCATACTATTATTTCATAATATTACCATTTCATAACCTACTCCAATATTTTCTTTAGGATGACTACTTTTTTAAACGCATATGGTGGAATATTTTGATGAAGGAATAACTTCAATAAATAATATTTGTTTTTATACTTATTTATGCTTCACGACTGTTAAAAAAAATAGTTTAAATATACTGAAAAGTACTTTAGAAAATAGTATCCAGTTGAAAGTTTTTACAATACATCACAATCCTGCTGCAATAATATATTAATTAAATAACTTAATATTTGTTAAAAATACTCTAATTAACCTAAATGAATTAATTTTAATATATTCATTCACCTGCCTGTTAATTGAAAAAAAAAATTAACCCCATCTCATCAGTTTTACAGTTGTTTATATTTTCCACATATAACAAATTTAATTCCCATTTAGAGCTTAAAATAAACTCCTTAATCGTATATCCACAGTTAATAAAGATCACGTATTTCAGTTTAATCATAGATTAATACTATTAATATTTAGTAATCTGAATTATTTTCAGAATACCTGACTTCGGATTACGCCCACTGGTGCGATCCACTAATCTGGATAAACATGGACTTAGCGTATTATTTTATAATTAAATGATATTTTGATTTAGAATTGATAATCTCATTACTTTTTTTATATATTCACTTAATATCATGAACAATATTTTCAGTTTAAACTTCTGAAACAAACACAGGAGTAAACTTTTGTTAAATTTTATTAAAATGCTTATTTGACGTTGTCAGCTTCAAGTTAAGCAATGTGTATAATAGATACACTCGTACAATAATGTATCTGATTCAAATTAAATAATTTATTAATACCGAAATTGACTATTACAATTTCAAAAAAAAAAAATTAATATAAACAAAGATTGATTGAGTCATATACAACTCAATGAATAAAAAAAATATTATGTTTAACACTGGACTATTCCAACGAAAATCTTATTCAAATATTATTTATAGACTAATAAAAAATCAAACTAATGCAGGAAAAATCAAGTTTGAAAAAATTCTGTAATTATTTGTGACCCTTTTTAATGCCGATGTACTGTCTCTGTTTAGTATGTAATAAGATATGTAAAAACTTATCAGTATCTATGTGATTTTTTCCTCTTCACTTTTGATAACGCCTTAATTGGCGTAACATTAGTTGATTATTTACAGGTATTTAACATTTCCTTATAAATGTATTATTTATTGTATTTGTTACCCTGATTAAATTGTTTTAAGAAGAGAAATTTTGTATATTTAGAATTGTTTAAATTAAGGTGAAATTGTGATAAAATTTCTTTAAAGTTTTAAAAATTTTCAAAAAAATTAAATACATACATATTAATTATATTAAATATTTACATTAAACAAAACAAAAAAAAAAATTAAAATAGAGATTAATCAAGATAGTTTATTCAATTTCATGTAAAATAAAAAATAAAAAATTAATATAATTCTGTATAAAAACGAATGGGTTTTTTAGAATTATTATTTCTGATTTAAACGTTAACAAAAAAGATCGATGCCAAACGTACCATTAATGTTCAATATGATTTATCTTAATAAAATCTAAAGAATTTCATAAATAATATTAATAGAGCTTAGTTAATTTTAAAAGAAAATTTATTTAATCATGAGTGAACCAATTATACACTATCAACATGAAAAAAAAAAAAAAAAAAAAAAATTATATACTCTTTCTAAAGCTTAATTCTCGTTTCGACAATGTTAAAATAATTCCAAACCATGAATTTAACGAACCATCCGGATTAATATTTGACCCACAACACCCACTGTAATTTTCTTATTTACAGAATTATTCTTTGTGTTAAAATCACTTCGGATTTAATTGTCAATGGTCACTCTAGCAGATACGGTTTTGTAGAATATCAAGATGATATGCCGGTACAAGTTATACAGTTAAAACAGTATTTGAAGAAAGTTTTGTCAAAAATGATTTCTTTCAGAAAGAAATAAATAAATCCCGATTGAGTTAAAAAATATATCTTTAAATTAAAACAAATTAATTTTACTATTATATTATTTGATTAAATGGTTAACAAATATCAATAAAAATCCATTGAATTTTGTTTATCATATCAACTATATCATTAAAACTTTTACTTATTTAAGTAAATAACATTCGCTAAAACAATCTATCAATATTTTAAAATAGCCTGTTTACTTTTGTCAGTAATTTAATATAGTTACGAATTACAATAATCAAATTATGTTTTTGATACATATTCTTTAACTAACCAAATTATGCTTTCAGCCGTGGTAATAGGGAATTACGACTGTGGGCATAATTTGAATGCAACAGTTTTTGAGTCTCAGACATAGGTTGAAACTTTTCTCAAAATTACAATTGCATTAAATTTATTTGTATGAAAAATTAACAAAATTATTTTTGTGCAAAGACTTGAATAAATCATTAGCTAAAAATAATTTTAATGCAAGAAATAAAAAAACTTTGAATTTCCTTTTCAAATCATGTTAAACATTGTATATATAATTTGTTTACAGACATTTTGTTTATAAATGCGGTTTTATAAAAATACGTTTTTATTTAATGAGGCTGAAATCTGTGATTAAAGAGAATATGATTTGTTTTCTACCGCAAAGTAAATTATGATAGTATTTAAAAAAATTGTAGCGATGTAAAGAAATTTTTACAGTAAATAAAACACATAAGAAAGCGTAGGGTAAAGGGTGAGGGGTAAAAAATCAATCTATTTTACTAAAAATATTCAATTCTATTTATTTTAGACTTTGTGGAGATTTTTATATTTGTTGATAGATTGTGAGTAAATATTGTTTCTGAAGTCTTATTTTTAAAGAATGTGGGAAAAAAGTGGACTTTTAAAAATGTATACTTGTATAGCAAAAGTATTGTATTAAAATATATTTCAGAACGAATAATTAAAGTAACTCTCTACTGTGTAAATTGTGATGTTATATGTTAAATTAAAAATAAATAAAATAAAAATGAGATAATATTTTTAATACTGATAAAAATTAAAATTACAAAAATTTGTAGATTCGCGCCCTCAAAAATGGGGTAAATGAGTGATGCTGGGTATTTTTTTTTAACAATATGAACTGTATTTAAGATATCAAGGCTTAAACATTTTCAATTTTTTTATTTGTTTTTATCAATAAATAAATTGACTTTTCGCCTATTTTGGGTAAAATTAAAATGTAACACCAACATTACTATCGTAGTAAAAAAAGAGGTTCAAATCGACTCCATATAAACAAAGCGTACTTACGATTATGAGGTAGAAACTGTAGCTTCATATTCCGGACAGAACTCGTGGCTGTATCGTGCGACAAGGGGTCGCCAACGCTGAGGTCACACCGACAGGTGTTGGTAGCACTGGGCGGTGGAGATGCGCTGGGACAGGATGGCTGGAGGGGAGGCGGCGCCAACAATACGTCACTGTTAATTGGACAATAAAGGCGGGGGATGGATGACCGGCCGGCGACAAATTTAGGGCCACCAGGTAGGGGAAACCCCCCCTCTCCCGATTCCTAGGTCTCTTCCTTTCCACACGTACCTCAGTCCTAGTCTGGGATGTTGAACCCTCCATCAGGTCTTCAGTTGGTACAGGACATCGCGTTCTATTATACTCATAAACTTATAATGCTATCAAATTTCAAAGGAAAACAAAATCAGGGAAGTTATCCTATACGCAAATAAAACAAGATCACTAACATTTAAAGGTAAAAAAAAAATATCTTAGTTAAACCTTCCGATAAGGGCGCCTCCTAGACCAACAAGGACTCACAGAACACTTGTATGTAATAAGCATATCTAAATGTTTTATCACCATATCTCTGTACCTCGGAGGTAGAGAGCGCTATATCACATAAAAAAAAAAAAAAATTTATGTAAATTACCTTACAATTAATTTTTCTAGGACATAGAATTCTATACCTATGTATAAAGGGGAAAAATGTTAATAAGAATACATAATAATATATTTTTGTTAAAAAAAAAGGACATTGTGTTCTGTACCTCCGGGATACAGATCTATATTATATACATACTAGAAAGCGTTTATACATATGTATTATATAAACATTCGTATAACTTACACAAAATTATACTTAAAAACTATTTCTATGAAAAGCGCATAATTACTCCTAAGATAAAACACAATCATTGCAAACAGTAAATAAGATGTAGGTTGTTGGTTGGGGTACGCAGGCAAGAAGCAAAGCAGTTCAAATTAAATTTTAATTTATAATGCCGACGTTTCGATTAGCATTGCAAGTATTCATAAGGGCTAGAATAAAAGAAAACAAGCAGACATGACAACTCATATATATTGTCTAGATATGACTATTGACGTTGGCATTATAAATAAAAATTTAATTTTAACTGCTTTGTTCTTGATTGCACACCTCAAACTACATCTTAGATACACCTCAGTCAAGAAATAAGCCATCATTAAAAAAGTAAATAGATAATAAAATGATATAATCATTAGAGGTCGCGTATCCGGCACATAAAAGTCCGTTTAATTTTTTTTTTTGAATCGAGTTTAAATTCAACTTTTACATCGAATGATTTTAAATTAAATATTTTAAAAAACCTACGTAAATGGCCGCGCGTATTCACGAGATCCAAAACACGTTTTTCTACCATACTGTTTACCGTACGAATCCTCGTTCAAGACTGAGCTAAAGAAGGGGGGTTCAAGACAGTGGGTCAAAAGAAGAGGGTAGAAAAGACCGGAAATCCCAAGGTGGCATAGGATCAAAGGAAAATTAAAATTTTTGCCGGAAGGGGAATAGATAGTATTTAGGAATATTTATCAGGTTGCTTTGAGTTATAGAAGAATCAACACAATTGGGATTGACGAATTATTTTGTAATTTATATTGGAATTATTTTTATTTGAAAACTAGTTTCGAATGTTGAGCATTCAACCTCAGTTCTAAAAACATTCAAAACTTCAGCACATTGCTACATAGATTATATATATATATATATATATATATATATATATATATATATATATATATATATATTAAAATTTTAAACAGTGTAAGACAATAAATTAAACATGTTGATACTCACCTAAGAAGGCATAATGAAAAAGTCTTCTGAAAGATGTCAGAGCCTAAATCAGAGTAAATGTAAAGGGAGTCAGGTAGATAAGTGGCTTAAAACCTTTCGATAAACGATTTTGTTTTTTATTATATTTTAATAAATATAAATATTTAAATTTTAGACTTTTTTCTGTTTGATGTATTATACATCAACATGTTTGATTTGTTGTCTAATAATAAAAAAAAAAAAAAAAATTGATATATATAATCAAAGCAGTAAAGTTTTGTATTGAATTTTTTGTATGTTTTTAGAAATGATTATCAATAGTAGTGACAAATAATTTATCAGTCTTAATTATATTGGGTCGTTCCACACGAAATATCCGATTTTTTAAAGTTCAATGTTTATGGAGGATAAAACTGTTGATTCCCGGCAAAATATTTACATTTCATGAATAATACGTACTAATTTACTAACAGTGTTTCCCTGTCTCCCACTCTCCCAAGTGGGCATACAGATTTTTGGTTTTATTCCAAACAAGAAGAAAATGGAACGCGATTTCAGAGTAATTTTATTTTACGGGTTTAAACTTGGTGATTCCGCTGCTATGTATCATTTATGCCAAGGTTCGCCCATGAAGTCAATAGTTAGATGTCCACATGCCACCTGGTCGCATACCAAAACAGAATTTTCATCTGAAATAAAAAATCATTACTAAGGCCGGTGTCATTTTTGTCCTTACCGAAGATGGAAACTATCAATTCAACAAATTTGATAGCAGCCTAAGGACCAACCTTATCTTACGCCTGATCTCATATTTCAGTTCAGACATTTAAAAAATTAAAGGAATCCGATTACGAAGACCTTAGATTACAACTTTTTTCGAAGCCTAGGATACCTTCACGTGAGGGACATTTTTTACAAATGATTCAGACATTAAAAATTATTTTTTCTAACTTCGTTTCTACACGTGACTCAAACTTTTTCAAATTTGGTACCGAAAACTTGGTTAGCCGTTGGGAAATCGTCTGTAAATATTTCTAATAAAATTTGTTTTCTTTGTTAGTTTTTTAATTTGTTTCCGGTTTCAAAAAACTGACATTTCAAATGAGACAACTTAATCCATTGAAAGACCAGACTAAAACTATATAGTAAAATTTATTTCACAGTTAAATTGTTCAGAAACTCGGAGAATATTATTTAAAAAAAAAAAGGAAAATAGAACTTCAATTTTATGACTAAAATTTCGTTTGAATTCAGTGATTGGTTAAAATTAATCTTTTAAATTATAAAATAGGAAATGAGTACGCTCCTGATCCTCTAGATAGCTTCGGCCAGACAAAAGTCACGAAAAGTTCAGTTGAATTAAGTGCGGTGATTCACCCGCGCATGCTATTAAAGAGATGTTTTTATTCAGTGATACTTAATACGATCGGCAATCATTTGTACTTTATAATTGGTACAAACGGAGACATCTACAACTAGATCAGCTAATCAAATCTATACACCAAATGTATTATTCACATACAAAAATCATAGAATCCGGTTTTATTCATAGTCTAAGTATGGGACTTCAAACTTATTTTGAGGACATTTCATATGCATAGACCCTAGACCAATTATATTGTTTGTTCTATCAAATAATTTGTTGTTTGATAGAACGAACAACATAACAGTTTGTTCTATAAAATATTTTTCAAGTACATTGGCAGAATCGCCTTCAGTTATTATATTACGTTATGATACCGCTGTAATTATATTGCTCTGTTATTGTTACTGCCAAAGTACTGTTAACAGCGCGTGAATTTAATAGTTGTTTTATTACAGGACTATAAAATGGTTCACAGTTTTATTGCAGTGTTAATGCTATCCTGTAATGACGTCTGTGCTTATTTATTTTCGTTCAGTGCATCCGACTAGGATCATAAATGCGGATAAAGATTTATATTTTATTTATTTTCGAATAAAGATAAAGGTTGAATTGGGGTCCTCATTGTAAACCAAAATGGCAAGGGTTCTGTTATGGTCGCATAAAACAACTTTATCCAATCTGGCCAACGGCTGGCTGGGTTTGTGAAGTACATGGTTGATCAAAAGTTATAAAGTTTTTAAAAACCCATTAATGATTACTCATGTAAATAAATTTGATTGGATGAAAAAATAAGAAAATAAATATATGTAATGCTTTACTTACATAGTTAGAATAAAGGGTTAGCCCATATGACGTGAGCATGTAACATTTGAAAAAAATATGTTTATGTTGATATTTATGTTATTATAGATTGTAATAAGATACATTCTTATAAAAAATATGTATAAAGGATGCCCCAAAACTAGATGAAAATTCACTATTTCTCGAAGAATTAAAATCAGGAAAAAAAAAATTCAAATTATAGATCGCATAAATTGTCTTAATAGTTTAAGATTCCCTCGTTTTTTCCTTGTTATTCTTTTATACACGTCAGAGGTTTTTAAACATGAATAACTATTATCCAATCCTGAATTAAAAATGGATGAATAAATAATTTTGATTATAGTTGCTATCCATCTTCAGGAACAATTTTCCATGCATTACCTGGTCTATAAATTATAGGGGAAAAATTCGAACCGTGAAAGAAGTGATCGCTAAAATGAATAGGGATACAAATAACATATGCAGGAATTATTGGTGTCAGCCATGAAAAACTATTTGGAAATAATTTGAGAATTATAAAGGTTTAAAAAATATACAGCTATTAATAAGTATGTCATATTTTAACTTAAATAAATGTGTTCATTAATTTCAATAGAAGAAAAGCTATTTTTTCAAATAGTTTACCTGGAAAGTAACTGGAAAAGTAAAGTCAATCAATGTTATTAGTTCTTATTTATTTTTTTTAATCTAATTGTACTAACTATGAGTTAACTTGTTTAACTATGAGTTAAATCTTTATTTACGAATAATCACATAAACGATAAAACATATGAAGAGAAATATATTTTTTCTATAATTTTATAATTGTTCCATATATTATTGATATGGCCCAAAACAGATATTTATCATCTCATAATAAACTTTTCACCCACTCAAACCCACAAGTTTCTCAGCTTGCTTCCCATTCGATACCCTACAATCCCCTGAGGTGTCTAAAAAGAATTTATTTTTTTTTTTATTTATTTTATTTTAAGGTGCCGTGTACTGCAACATGGCCAGAGGCACCAAATTCTGATTTCTTGTTTATCTAAATGGTATTAAAGATTCTGCAATTCTTAAGGAACTTCAGAACATCTGGTTGATAGTTTTTGAACATTGTACCCAGGTCTTTGTTGAAGATGGGTGTTCCAGCTGTAGGGTGTAGACTGCAATTACTAAATACGTGCTCTACTGATAGAGGAACTTGGCACCTTGAGCACATGGGCTGTGAAGTACCTTGAAGTAGGTGTTGGTGTGTAAGTCTTGTGTGTCCGATGCGCAGCCTAGTCATCACCACTTGTTCCCTCCTAGAGCCGTTTAGCAGTGGCCATGGTTGACCATTAGGGCAAATCATTTTAAGTTTGTTACTATCCGGAATCCTGTTCCAATAATAAATCCACGCAGCCTTGCACTTCTGTTGAATATATATTTGATAGTCGCTGAGGACAATTGGTAAGTTGGGTACCGGAAACATATTTCTCGCCTCTTTAGCAGCTGCATCAGCCAATTCATTTCCAGGTATTCCAACATGACTGGGTACCCAAAGAAAGTGTATTAGTTTATTAATTGTGAGCAGCTGTTTTATTATTGTGTGTGAAATTGCATTGTTAGAATGGTGTGAGTTTTGTAAGTTTTTTTAAAGCCGAAAAAGAGTCTGTACAAATTACTATTTTGTTGCTATCTAAAAATTTAACTATATCAAGCGCTAATTGGATGGCAAATAATTCACTCGAGAAAACCGAGTATAGTTCAGGAAGGCAATATCTAACTGTCGTTCCGGAAAATGTTACCGCGCAACCTGTGTCTTTGTTTTCCTTGGAGGCATCAGTATAAACAAAAAGGAAATTTTTATATTTTGATTTAGACTCATGAAAAAGGTTTTTTTATGGAATCTTGCGGATAAGTAATTTTATTGTAAGATAAAAGTGAGAAGTCGAAGGAGGCATTAATTGTTTTCCATGGGGGCATAGAATAGGGATGAGCTAAGTAGATATTTGGAATCTGGAATAGGTCTGATAGAAGTGGATAAGTAGAAAATCGGGGAGGTATTTTATATCTACTTAATTCGAAAAAATCTTTGCTCGACTTAAGGCACCCTAAGAATTTTAATAGTAAGTAGTGCCTACGGAGCTCGAGAGGCCATTCTTCAGCATCACACAGCACGCTTGATATAGGACTGGTTCTGAACGCTCCTGTTGTTCTACGTATCAGTTTGTGGTGAATGGAGTCTAGTTTTTTGAGGATATTTTTAGCTGCATCACCATATACTTCGCATCCGAAATCTAAAATGGGTCTAATTAGGCACCGATAAATTCTTAAGAGTGAGTTTCTATCGCAGCCAAAATTCAGGCCTGAAAGAGTTTTAATAATATTTTCTTTTTTTCGTGATTTTTGATATCATGTTATCGATATGGAATTTCCATGTGAGTCTTGAGTCAAAGACTATGCCCAAGTATCGAAAATGATTAATTTTGTTTGTAAAAAGAATTTAATGGAGTCCTACCGACGAATGCTTTACAAGTTTATGTCAAATAAATAATGTATTTCTTTATATAATTGTGAATTTCAATAAATAAATAAATATATGTGTAGATATTTAAAATATACAGAGACACATACAGATTTGAACTCGAAACTATTTAATAAGAGTTTTAAAAAAATACATTAACAAATACAGAGCCCTTGAAAAATTTGTACAGATTTACCAGCACATGTCTTATTCGGAGTTCGGTTATAAAACATATAGTAAATTTTAATAATATACAGAGAAATAAATATAGAAATGTAGTTTTTAACACATCTATTTTGGATATTTGTACCACTGGTTACTCCATTATAGTCCTCAAAAGTATCCAAAACATTTTTAAAAACGTTTACGCAAAACTTTACGCCGATTTAAATCATAGCAAAAAAAAAAAAAAAAAAAAAAAATTACAAATGGTTGCGTCAGTTCAACTTGAATAAAAGGCTCACGTCAATTCGTTAAATTGAAACTGATGATCATCTTTCATCTGGCGTAAATCCAGTACCACCATTTCTCACCACTGCCTTTGAGATATTTCTGGATACCTCTTTGGATGAAATACAATTTTATCTTTCGAAAGTTTTCCATGAAATTTTTAAACCGAATGAAAAATAGTTGTAAGAAAAAAAAAACGGTTTGGAAACTTTAATTTTTAATATTAAACTCAGTTTTTTTAATTATCGACTTATTTTACGTATTAATAGTGTGTTTTATGAAAATACAATAGATGCAGGTATACCACAAATGCCTTGAAAAACATGCTGTCAACATCTAAACAAACCAATATTTAAGACTACAATCATATTTATAAAAAAAAATAATGAATAGTATATAATTATCTTTTTTGAACTAAAATGTTATAATGAAACTTACTTTTTTCCTTTACTCCCAGTCTGTAATACAAAAAATTTACTAGTTTGAATCCCCATATATATATACACACACACACATAATAAGGAGAACAGGGTAGTTCAATTAATATGGGAACTGACTTCAATTTTTATAAACTTGGACGGTAAAATGACTTTAATTGTTTATTAATAACATTTATTATTTACATATTGATATAAAGGAATTTATTTATATTACAATTTACTACTGTATATATGAGTACTGTATATATGAGTAAATGTGTACAATATGATTACAATGGCATGTGAATAATTTGTAAAGAACTATTCATTAGTAGCAGATCAATAAAAGTTCTAGTTTAGAAGATCTATTGGCCATCTTCTTTTCATATGCCTCGGATTTGTTCTTCTTATCTTACAGGATTTGAGCGGGTATGCACAAAATATATTTTCTGTTATTTAAGTCATTGAAGGACTCTTAGGGCACACACGTCCTCTATAAAGAAGGTACCTTTAAAGTCTCTATAAAATGTTCCAGAAAAATGTTATATCAAGAATATAATGTAACAATACTGCATATACCAAACACATATTTCATTTTTAATAGATTTTTTAAAGGAGTTTAAAAAACATGAAAATTACTCGAATATGTTCTTTTTTTAAGTTATGCATTGTAAGGATGTGTCTGCCAACCTGAAATTTTTAATTCCATACAAACATATCTTTAATCAAACCTCCTCTTGCAACCAATGCCAAGGAGGGATAGATCTGTGATAAGATTGTCGTAAAACGCTATGACATCGCAGGTAAAACGGATTAGGGCAGAAACAAAGGACGACTCTTTGAAGGAGCCCAGAAGAAGCCGCATCTCGACCAGGATTCAATTCAACAAAAATCGAATTACGTCCGCTTTCCACTCCCCTTCGCGGTGGACCGACATGCGCCCAAGTCAAATAAATTTAAGGGTAAAACTAAATCGAGTTCCAGAATCGGAATCCCTACAGGAACTGGAAGGTTTCCTTTTTCTTGGGTGCTTCAGTATTGAGGCATTTCTCAAACAACATTTTATAACTTGAGGTTAAAGAAAATTAATCATGAATTAAGGTGATGAGGTGGAGATTAGAATGCGAAATTCTCCTGAAAATGATATAATTTCAGAAATATTTTATAAGTAAACTAGTCAGAGTTTACATAAAATATCAAACATCAATTGTTTTCTCTAGCAACGTAGGCTGGTAATTAGGAATAAATGGTGGTTAAGCTAAGGAGAAAGGTTGGGATCTTGTATTTAAGCAGATAATGGAGAAACGGAGGACTATTGATCTCAAGAACATGGGGAGATCCTTAGGGATTGGAACGGATAGGCGCCAAGGAGGTGAGCCGTCGGGAAACAGGATAAAGCCTATATACTTGGCATACCAGCGTGAGCCTAGACTTTCTTAGAAGAATTTTACCAAACATCTTGTTAGCCATTAAACTAGTGCTGTAATTATAAAAGAATATAAAAATTCACAAAATTAAGTTTGTACTTAGAATATTAGACTTGAACCAGGAATCTATTCAGTTACCATTAATTTTACCTCAAAACTATTGAAAACTTTTAAAGGTTGTTATCATTATTTTATTTTATTTTTTTTATATACTTTATAGATATTGACTAATTTAAACGATATATACAATAAGTAAATGTTCGGAGAAATAATTATAACAAGTGAGTAAGAAAGTTCCTAGGCTATCTTCCTTTCTGCCGCTTACGAGGGTTATCGGGGAGTGAGAAGCAAGTTGGGAAACTAGTGGGTTGGAGTGGGTATATAGCTTGTCATGATAGGATAGTTATCTTGTTTGGGCCTAAATCTGCAACATTTAGATCGGTATGGATAAGTTTATTTTGCCATAATATGGATTAAAGATTTTAAGAAGAATTCTGAATTGAAAAGGATTGGATACGCTATTAATTAAAATAAAAATGTCTTGAGCTAAATATCAAAGCTGTATAACAGCCATTCTTGTCCTGATTGTAACAACAGAAAAATCGGGACTTTATCTTCAACCATTTTGAGAATGTTGAAAATATATAGAGAAATACAGAAAAACAACTTTTTAAAAAGGTCTACATTTATATGAACTGAACTCAATGTTAGAAAAATAAATATTTTATTTTTTTGCATTCAGAAAATATAGACTATTAATAAAAAAAAAAAAAAAAAAAGAAAAAAAAAAAGGATAAAGAAGAGCACTGCAAAATGATACGTCCACAGCTGCAACATTTTTATCTTAATTTTTCCGTCAAGTTAACTCTTTATCCTTAGAGCTATGGGAAAATTTAGTTCTGTTTATTTTTCCCCTGTTTTATTAAATTAATCCATACATTTATCAATTGCTTTTCATTTACGTTTATTAATATTTATAAAAATAAAATGTATGGTTTTTAAATTCGATATAAAAGGATCATTATAATTTTAAAAATATATAAATATTCTTAAGCGAACCATTACGTAAAAATCATTTAAAAACAATCAAATTTCAGTTGAGGTGTAATATGAAGCATGGTTCTTAATTCGCTAAACCTATGACGTAGAAAATTATTTTAAAATAAATATTTATGAATTACTAGATATAATAAAATCGTTTACACCCAATCAAAATTTTTTAATGGCAAATATAAAAAAATAAAATAAATAAATAAGGCTATTTTAAATTTTAGGAACAGAAAACCGAATTGGCCATAGAATAAACCTTTAAGGTTTACTTGAGTTTTCACCCCTTTCTTTCATTACATTTTTCTTCACTTCTTAAGAGCTGAAACCTTGGTGAGTGCCAACATGCGTTTGGTTTCTTGCCTTGAATTTATACATTGATATAATAAATATAATCATTAAATAAAATTTTTGATTCACTGAATGTTAGTATGTTTTTTTTTTTACAAGACTTTGACGACAAGAAATTGCTGGTCGTTTTTGACAATTCCAACATTTACTAGAAAAGCATTCAAAGCTCACAATTAATAACCAAAGGCTTACTTATACGACAGTTATTAGATCTATTAAGACATACGGATTTGAGCTGTGGATTTTTTGAGCTCCAACAAACCTTCCAATTCTCCTCACATCCAATCCTTGCAATCCAAAATCCTTCGTAAAATCCTCAATGCTCCTTAATGTGTCACAGATATACTTATCCATAACTATCTCAATGTCCCATAAGTTGTAGGTTTGGCCTAAACAAGATACATAACTATCCTTCCAGGGCAAATTGCATACCCACTCGAATAAACATGGCCCACAACTCCCCCATTCAATTTCCGATAATTCTCCTAGTCGTCTGAAAAGTAAATAACATAGGAACCTTCTAACATAGAACTGGATTTTAATGTTTACATTTAAAGAATAAAATAGTAGGAACAAATAAAATAAGTTTTAAACACTGATTTAACTAGAACTGATTTAAAACTAGTCTCTTATAAACTAAGTCATCATAGAAGTGACTAATAATCGATTCTTAAATCAAATTTCTGTTTTCTTATTTATAATTAACGACAACCTAGAGTAAGATTTACACGAGAAGGGCATCGACCCTTAGGGAGGGGGAAGGTCGTACAAGAAGCTCCACCCTAAAGTATCGCCCTTAAATAAATAAATAAATAAAAAATCTACTGAGGCTGACTCCCCTTCATACGAGCCCCTTGTGCATTGTCCCCTCCTGTCCCTTCATCTTCGGCTCTGGTTGAGCTCGCACAGCTTAGCGCTTTATTCTTCCACTACTTAATACATCCCCTTAATGGACTCCCAAGTCACCCCTTGAAACATTTTTGAAATTGTCAACGGTTTCTAAAACCACCCATTTTAGAACTAGGAATCAGATTAATTCACGAACTTATTGAAGGATGAATTCTCATTAGCGATTCTCTAAATAAACTTGGAATTTTGATCGAGTTAATACTATTAATAATAATGAAGCGTATACATTTGTGTTTTAATTTGAATAATAGATGTAGCCGTCTGATTTAGAACACAGATATTGGTTTATATGAATATTAAGCATTGAATTTCAGTGTTAAATAAATTTATGGAACAACGTCCTAAACGGCACGATTGTAAATAACCCCAAATAGGACAAGCCAAAGTTAGAGCACTGGCAATTTCGGATCTTTAACTTATTCGATAAAACAATACTAATAGCAAAGTAGACAAAGAAATAAAATCTTTGATTGGCGTTAACTCAAAACCATGTTTTTTTGACTTAGTGTGTTTCACTTTTAACCCCACGATGTACAAATTTTATGCAAGTTTTCGCGTGGATAGTTATTACAATGACATATAAATAACTTATAATGAGCCACTCATTCGTAGCACTTCAATAAAAGTGTTTCATTAGAAGGTATCTTGACTGTCTTCTCTTCAGACGCCTCGGAGAGTTATTAGGAAAAGAATGGGAATCAATTTAAGAGACTAGTGGATTTGAATGGTTCTGGAGTTTACAATGAAAGAATACGTATTTGGTTTGCGCCAGCAGTCTTTATGGATAAGTATATTTATGCCATAATAAGGAGGATTGGGGATTTCACGAATCTTGGATTGTAAGGATTGGATACAACTCCGTATGTCCGAATAGGTCTACTGTCATGTAAATGGGTCTTTTGTAATTAAATGGGTGCTTTGAACGCTTTTATAATAAATTTTGGAGTAGCCTATAACAAAGAATAGTTTCATGATGTTTTAGTCATGTATGTGGATACCAAGTAAGACGTTTGGATCAGTGGGATACAAATAAAGAGTACTGTAGGGTAGGAAGCCGTCGGAAGTGAATATTAATTACAAAAGTTTAGGGTTAGGAAAATTTCTGAAGTAATAGAAATAATCCTAAATAGTAGAAACCAAGTTTATAAACACATACTGCCGTAATTACGTTTTAAAAACGACAAATAATAGGAAATATGTAAACTATATATTTACATTTTATATTTACAATCAAAATAATGTGAACTATATTATACTGGTGTTTACAAATCTCTGTAGAGCACACATCTGCTTTCTCAATCCTTTCCAACCAACTCATTAATTCAGTCCTACACATCCTTATAACGACAAAGGCTCTGAGCCGTATTGTAAATATTTATTTTTTTGGAGTTCTGGCTATGGCCAGCTTCTCAACTCAAGTTCTGAACGAATGTGCCATAGAGCTTTTCCTCAGTCTCCACTAGATTTCGACACCAGTGACGTTGCTGAGAGAGCAGCGATGGGATGAAATAGATTGTAATGTTAATTTAATAAAACACATTTATCTATCTACACGATAAAAATTGTGGATGATAGTTGACTATCACTCTCCTCCAACTATAAAACAGGGATCTAACGATTTAGTATATCCAATGTGAGTAGTCTACGAATTGGTTGAAATGTGAGGAAAATACAAGATAAAGAATGAGAACGGAATACATAAAATATATCCTTGTCGAGGGACGATCAAAGGAGCCGTCCAATAGAGAAGGTAACAAAAAATCGTTTTATAGTAACTCTTACGCCGCATGACAGCACTCTTTTTTTCCTCTGGCAGATCTAGTTTTAATGAAAATACTATTAAGCCGGGATCCGGCAGACATAAGAAGAGTTTTTTTTTTTACTGGAGAGTGGGGCCATGGAGGGATAACCGAAGGGGAGGATGGAAAGCGCTTACTGGCTAGGGGTTGGGGGGAGGGGTTAGAAAAAATTAATATCCGCCCCCCTAAAGCTGGAGGAGGCGCCATTCCAGGCCAGCAACAGAGAGCGGCTGGCAAAAAGCAGTTAAAAGAAGGAGAGAGGGAGAGAGGGAGAGAGGAGAAGAGAGAGACAGCTAATTGGGAGTAGATAAGCCGGCGCCTAACTGACGCCTCCGGTTCCACCACCTCGGGAACACCTCGCCTCCAGGCAAATCTCCACATCCTACTATCATCTCTTGGGCAACTCATCCAAGGAACCTCTGGAAGAACGTAATAAAACAGAATATTTGGAAAAATCTCGTATTCAATATGTTTAGCATAGTTCTGCAAAAACATTATGTAGGAAAGTCTTACCCAATTCCATCTAATACTTAACAGAGGAATATGAAACAGTTATTTAACTTTAAAATACACCTAGAAACAAGGAACAATTCTAATATCCAACCAAGTATCTAACAATAATTTTCTTCTACTTTTGTAAGTACTCAGAAATGATAAAATAGAAAAAATTAGAGCGACAAGAAAGGCAAACTTCTATTCCTTTAAATAGGAACCATTGCAAAGGAAATTATCCTATTTATTTACCTAAAGATGCGTGTTTGATGACTGGATGGGTATATAATAGATCTTATTAAGATGGTGGTAATAATTCGAATCAAAGCAATGAATATCTAATATTAGCCTGAGGATAAACAGGCGGTTAGAGTGTAGTAATGTCTTCCAATAGGTTAAGAATCACTGCCAGTACCGGCACCTTGGTCCATCCTTGGCTGTTGTTGTTATTTTTGTGTATATTTAGTTATATTTAATAAAATGTTAGAAAAAATAATATTTCAACTGATGTCAGTACTATTAATTTGTGTTGCTGATGTGTTAACTATCATTACATAATTTTCTTCTATCTTGAAAATGATTACTAATTCAATTTCTACTTAGAAATTGCTCAAGTAATAATAATGAAACACAGTATATGTTGTATGTGAATAATGGATAGCAGATCATCAAATCCTTGAGGCAACCAATTGGATGGTATTCTTTAAATTTATTTAATTAATTCAAGTGGAACATTATAATGTAGGGAATTGAGTGGAATCAGTCTATGGGATTAAAAAATTAGCATTGTTGAAAAAAAAACATTTTTAATATTCCAACGTTTCGGCCATACCAGGACTAAAGGAAATAGTCAAATACAGAATAAAATGAGACACAAAATTATTTTATTTTATTTGTTTTTTTAAATTACAAGCTGTATCACTCAAGAGCAATGAGTAATATGGGTGACAAATCATACAATATGTACAATGATATAAAAATTAAGTTAAATAAAGATAATTCAAATAAACAGCCTTATACTGTACAAAATATGAAATAAATATAATACATGGTATATAATAATTGTTGAAACTAATAAACAAAAATTGAGGAAGGAAAATAAAAAAGAATCTAAAATACAATCATACTATTTTAATGTTATTAATTTTTTTTTCTTTTTCTTTTCTGGTTCTGAACTTGACTATTTTCTGTTTCAGCCCTGATGATGGCCAACAAAGATATGGCAGAAACTTTGGCAAATTAAAAATATGTTTTGAATAATTAAACAATACTTATTTTTTAATGCCATTGAAAGATCCCTCTCAATAACCTACATTTTTTCACTTGAATTGTTTCAATTTAAAGAAAAGAATCCAAATGGTTGCCAAAGGATTAGATTATCTGTCATCCATTATTCAAATAAATTGTATTCCATTCTTATTACTTGAGTAATTACTAACTAGAAATTGAAACCGTATCTAGGATCCTACTGTAATGTAGCATTTTGACTTAATAGTGAAGACATTAGATGAACTATGATTCGTTCTAATATTTTATTACACAATAAATTAACAAAATAAGTAATTCACTAGGATGTGGTTAGGGGGCTGTGTTCTAGCACAGATGACTGATTCTTAACTTATTGGAAGACAGTACCAAACTCTGCCTGTTTATCCTCTGCCTAGTATGAGATATTTATTGCTTTGATTCGAATTATTACCACCCTGATAACCTATCCAGTTTATAGAAATAAAAATCAATTTTGACAATGTCTAGCTACAAAAACGTTTCCCTACTGAAGAGAATACAAGATTTAGAAAAATGTATCTGAATGTATTTGTATCATGAGTGGAATTCGGAATAAAAACGAATTAAAAATATAATTGTTAACACGAATAGAAATATTTTGAGATGAAATTTGACAATGATGAAAATTACTATAGCTACTTATTAATTTATTTTATAAAACCCAAACTGCCTTATATTCAAAACGCCCCACTCTGATTCAGAATCAAAATCTAGCTCCAATCCAAAAATCATTTCTTTGGGTAAATACAAATCCTTTTGCCAAATCTTTTATACAACAAGGTCTTATTGGATCCTAGAAAAATACTCTAAGCTTCTGTAAAAACAATCATAATCAAACCATCTAAAGACTGATTAGATCCTGATTGTTTATCTGGCTTGGAAAACAACTTTTAATTTTTTGTTTAATTTTCATTAGAGAGTTGTTTAATTCTTATATTGGTATTCAATATAATATGGTTTTATGATTTTATATTTATTACAATTTATCAGTAAGTATAAATATAGATGGTTCGAATATGTTTGTTTTTTCTTAGACCTTTTGTTTTTAGCTTTGCGTATTTTTAAAATATTACACATTTGGATATAGAATTTGTGTTTTCTCTAATAAATAATATTTGGCGCATTAGTTTGTGATTCTAAACCACAATGCTTCGAGTCAACGTACAGACAAATAAGGAACGCATTCCTGTACCAAGACTCGAGGCTAAAATACTCTTATCAGGAAAAGATACATTTCCATACACACTTCGAGGGAAATCGGGATGCAGGAAAATAATGCCTTTTATAAAATGAGATGCGCATATTTCAATATAGCGTCCTCTGAAACTTTTTTGAATAATGAATAACAATTGAAAAAACGGTACCGTGTGAAATCACCTTGGCAGAAGATTATATTGAGTTGGCAAGTGAAACTGACCAGAAGGTCAAACGGGTAGAGCGTCCGCGGTTGCTGGAATATTCGGCCAGCTGTCGATCTTTAGACAATTATTGTATCATAAAATTGTACTATTTCTATTATTAAAACCGAATGAATCCTTATAAATATATTAATTTTCGTGGTTTAGTTTTGTAGGTTGGTGCTACTAGTGAGTAGTTCTTCACAAGTTATTTACATGCCAATGAATTCACTATCAACACATTTACTTAATGTATATTGTTTTGTACAGTTGTAAATATCAATAAATGAGAAAAAAAAAAAAAAAAAAAAAAAAGTTTTGTAGGTTTCAGAACATACCTAATGAGGCCTACATACATTGAATACGTTTTTTATGCTTCGCAAAAAACCCTAAACTTCATCACCATATAAGCTTAGTTCACTCATGTGAGTTTAATTTTTTTAAAATTATTTTATAAGTATAAAATACATAAATTATTATGATCGTATTTTGAGAACAAAAGATATTTGAAGTGACCTGTGGGATATTTCAAGTATCATTCTGCTGTTTTTAGCGGGATGTTAGCCTGGAAAACGCCAAAAAAAAGTCAGCGTACTACAACCAGAAAACCAGTTTATCAGCAGTAACGATATATTTACTACCTATAATGAAGGGGTAATTTTCTTTTTATTTATTTATTATTTTTAACTATAGTTCCTGTACAAGAGTATAATAAAAATGTATAATGTAAGTTCGAAAAAAAAAAAAAAAAATTGTCAACGAAAATATAAAGAAACGTAAATTGATATGAATAAACACGCCAGATGAATCGAATATATGTTATAGAATGTTGACTCGTTTTTTGATATTTTTTTATATTATTTTGTCCGTAACTCGAGTTAAATCTACTTTTCTAGGATTCTGTTCCAAGTAATTTAATCATCAATTAATTCATCAATCCTAATTAATTTAATCATTTATGATATTTCTGCAAATAACAAATTATTTTTTTATAAAATAATTCAATGAGACCGGCAACCTATTTGAAAAAAAAGGATTATAAAACATTGTAAAAAAAGTAAAGAATGCTGTTTTATGTATTATAATCAGTTAATCAATATTATATAAAAACATTTGGAACCGTGACTACTTATGGTATGTGATAAAATAAATTTTTATAATGTACTTTGTTTTGTTTTTTATTTCATTGGTTATTTAAAGTCAAAAATATTTTAATTTTTGAAAATCTAAAAATCTATGTTTCACGCTACTCTTTGGCATGTAGCATGGTTTGCATTCGATGTTTGACTAAAATAAATCTAAAAGATAAAAAGATGCCGATGATTGGAATCTATCCACACATTTTCTTTTTTTTTTTTAATTCCGTTTAATTGTTATTCTCCGAGACTAACGACTAAAAATAGCAGTTATTGTTGATTTAAAAAAAAAAAAACTTCTCATCGATAACCGTTATTAGTAGAGAGATATTTCTTATCTAAAAAATAAAGGTCATTTTGATTTTTTTTTTTTTTTTTTTTTTTTTTTTAACCAAGATCTAGTTCATTGAAACAACACTTTGATTTAGAACATCATTAATTTTTTTGTTTTGTTTTTCAAATTTTTATTCACGCCTGTTATTGGAGTAACAAGAAGTAAATTCGCTGTTATTGTAATTATTTTAATAAAGGCCTTATAGCCGTGTGGGAGACTAGCACTCAATAATACATCCTCCTGGCATAGATTAAAAAAAAGATTTATTTGAGCCAATCTCTCATCCAGCAACTTTTAAGCCTTCTTCATTTAAGGAAAACTCTATTATTTCTATATTATTTAATTTGTTGTTTTTTTTTGGTAAAAAAAAATTTAGTGTAATTAGTAAATGTATTTCGCTAGATCTTATTATTGAACTAGGAATAATATTTTGTAGTATATCAGATAGTAGGTCAACTACAAATATTTTACAATACTTAGAGCTTCCAAATAATTATTTTTTAATTAATTTTGTATTTTCTCCAAAATATATAGTAATTGGAAGTATTTTAAGGAGGAAGCCAGCAATCTACAGACAACTGGTCCATGGATATTAGGAACTCAGAAATACGAAACGTATATTTTTGCCCAAGGGAGAAATCTAAACGATATTATAAATCAGTATCTATAAGCCAAGCCTAGCGGGTTTGTATCTCTTTCAAATTATCCCAATGATGTATTTTGTATAGATTATAAATTTCAAATAAATTTTTTTAACTAAACAAAATATTATTATTTTAATAAAGAAAAAAAAAATTGACATCGACTAAAAGCTGCATACAAGAA
The DNA here is from genome assembly GCA_003667255.2 of Euschistus heros. Taxonomy (NCBI): domain Eukaryota; kingdom Metazoa; phylum Arthropoda; class Insecta; order Hemiptera; family Pentatomidae; genus Euschistus; species Euschistus heros. The sequence continues at coordinate 253,275 of RCWM02000210.1, read as the reverse complement.
ATTTCGGAATAAATAAATCTTGTTTATTTTTTGAGATGAATAAGTCTTTTGGCACGGTATCTATTTTTTGTCACTTTTTTTTACCCTCAAAAATGTATGGAGAAATTGAGTTTTTTTTTTTTTTTGTATTTTTTTTTTTATCATCTAACCTATATTAGCATGCAACGGTCTAACGACTTAAATGAACTTAGCTTACTTATTTTACAAGTCAGTACCAGCAGCTGAATATCGTATGCAAAATACATTGTAATTTAAACTTAATCAATCAATTAAGATACGAGGAAGAATCAATATGGATAAAATTTTATGAAGTCAACATCAACTTACTCCATAAAATATTCATCGGAGTCTTCATCAGTGAATGGGTCTGGTCTGTACTCAACTGCAACTGGCAGGTTTATTCTCTGAGGGCTAATGACGTCATTCACATTACTGTAGGTTCTTCGATACGGAGTTAGGAGAGATCTTCTCAAATGTTGATAATGACTTTAACTATCACGCACTGTGAGTAAAATGGAGGTATTTTTTCACTAGAATCAAAAGTTTTTTTGAGAAATTTAATTTATGAAGCTGCACTGATGTTTCCGGAGTATTCCTGTCAGTGTTGGTTGGAACACCAGCTGGGGTAGTTTTTAACTTGAAAATTGTAAAAAATAAATAAAAGTTTAACTTTCAATATTGTAGTGTACAGTAAACTAAATTGTAAAAAAAAAAAAAAAAAAATACTAGTATAAATCAATTTAGGGGAATTTTTTTTTTTTGATAAATTTAAAACTAAAAGTCATATAAAAATATTATAATAAAAAAAAATGTTATTTTCATATCATCTTCTCTCTTCTTCTTCCTTTGGTTCTTTGTTAGTTTTTCTTTCTTGAACCTAAGCAGGAAAAGTTTTTTTTACTAACCTTCAGACTTTTTTTATCATTTTTTTTTTTAACTTCAATTGTTAATATCTAACATTTCATTTATATAGGGATAGGTAATCTTAATAAATAATGTTCAAGCCTGTATTAGTCGGGTTGTTTTTCAGAACCATTCGTACTTTTGAAGTCCTTAGTCATTTTTTAAATAATCATCGTAACACTCGCTAACGGAAAGAGGAATAGGTTTTCAACTTTCCTCAACAATAAAAAACTCTAATGCTGATCCACCACGTAAATGATGCGAAAATTAAAAAAAAAAAATAATTAGAGACAAGATTAATAACGATGATAAATGATATTTCACTAACAAATGTGTGAAATAAAATCCCGGTATCAACAATTGATGTGCCAAAGGATGTAATGTTTCCTCCTTTATAAAAAATGTATGTTATAATCAATGAATTAATAATTCATTTCAATGCATATCACACAAAGTCAAGGAATTATAGAACGCTTTGAAAGGTAAAATGAATATCAATAATGGCAAAAATCCAGACGTCATCATTAGAATAAATATTTAAAAATGTATATTTCATATTTAAATATCTGATGAAATAATTAAATTGCGCGGAATAGAAAAGCAAATATTTTATTTTACTTAAAATGAATAAATTAATAAAATAAAAGCGACTTTTATGCCTATGGATGAAATTATACATACTGAATATGTCGCTATGATTACTAAAGATTAAATGTGAAAAACCTATTTTTTATTGATCTGAAGTTCTTAGAAATGTATTCAAGTAAATTAATAAGTAATAATATAAATATTTAAATTTATAGGAACATTATATAAATCTTGTATCATATTTATTATCGATTATAAAAGTTAAAATATCGATTCACAAAAAATCAACTATTTTTATCCCTGAAGCTTACTAGACACCAAGGTTCGATTTTTTTCGATTTTTATAAGGGAGAAAATAGTTGATTTTTATGAATCAATATTTTGATTTTTATAATCGATAATAAATATCATAAAAGATTTATATAACGTTCCTATAAATTTCAATACTTTTATTATTACTTATAAATTAGCTTGAATAAATTTATGAGAACTGCAAATCAATAATAAACAGGTTTTTTATATTTAATATTTAGTAATCATAGCGACATATATTCATATCGTCTTACCACTGAGCTACCGTGCCTCCTCAAACTTTAAACAATTTCTTTTAAATTAATACCCATTTTTATCTTATTAGTTACTAATTAAAGGATTTTTTAAATTTAAAAGTATGATAAATTTGAATTATAGATTACATCGATTTATTACTAGTTTTGATTTTCCCTAATTCTAATTTGTTTCCCCTTTTTTTATAATTTGGATTTATAAAAAATATTTAGATATAATCAAAGCCATTGATGGAAGAAGCAGTCGACTCACTTTTATTAAAACGTTCAGGAAAAGCATTTTAGCTTCTCCTGATGTTAGTATTTTCTTTATAAAATTGTTTCTGTCTATATTCCATTGTTTATTCTGGTTTTATGACTATCCTTACTCTAATGTTTTTTAATAAATCCGTTGATAACTCGTGGCTAAAGAAAAGAAATCATTCTCTTTAGCTGATCTATATTTTAATGTGCAATTTAAGCTAACTTTCCCTATCTATTGAAATTTATGTGTACTGATACGATAAGTGCAGATGAGAAAACATGATTTTTGGAAAAAAAGGGAAGTGTTTCGATAAAGTTGGTAATTGATCATGACCGATAAGGAACGTTTAAGTATACTATTTTTGGACTATCTAATTGACACCCTGAGGAGGATAAAATAAAATTTCTTTTGGAACATTTAGAACAATGGTACCAAAATCCCTATCCTATTAGAGGGGGTATAGAGACGGTAGGGAGGAGAGGCACTCAGGAAGACAGGTGCTATTTACGTGCTTTCGCACTTAGGCCAACTGCAGTAAAAAGGTTTGAAGAGTTATCCCCTACCTGGGCCCTGATATCGCTAGACTATTGGGCCTAGTTCAATGTTGGCCTAGACAAAAACAGCCAGTTAGAGAACTAATAGATTTGGAGGATGGTCTGTTTTGACCGGGAGCCGGATGATAGATGCCCCAGTCCTCTCAGGTACTGGATTTTTTTTTGGACCGGCGGACTATCCGTCCACTCATCTCCTCGACAACCTTGACGTCTTCATTACCTAATTTGCCCACACCTTCAACAACTCCTGTCTCGATGGCTTTATGTTGCCACGTCATTATCGTTTCCGGAACAGAGCGAAATACTCTATATTATCTGTTGATAAAAAAATACATCTCTTTGGCTGTTAAGTTTTAAATTTTATCGCTTTTATGATCAGGAACAACAATAACAACCATTTCATAATAATACATCTTGTAAATTCTAATACTTTACAAAACAAACATCATCATTCAACCAAAATATTGGAGAGCCGGCGATGTTAGATAAAGAAATATTTTGTTATTAAAACACTCAAAAATAAAAAAAAATAGGTCCTAAAATTTCCTTCGAAAAGACCATAATAATAAAAAACATAAGAAACCCACCAAAACATCTTAAAGTGGGTGAACAAAAAATAAAAATAGTCAAGGAGTTCAAATATCTTGGAGAATGGATCAGCTGGAATAGCCTAGAGAAAAAAAAACAATGGAATCTAGAAGAAATAAAGTTGAACTGGCCTTCCAACTCACCAAACACACATACAACAAAAAGTCCCTCTCATATAATGCAAAAATAAGACATTATAGCACAGTAATTAAACCAGAAGCACTGTATGCATCTGAACACTGTCCTTTACCAACCATGGCCCTATTGAACGGCTAGAGGTCAAAGAAAGGAAAATATTCAGAGAAATTCTAGGCCCCAAATTTCATAATAACAAATTAATCGACACGAGAAATAAAACCCTTTACCAAAAAATTGAGAAACTTACAGACACAATGAGGAAGAGAAGAATAAATTTCTATGGATAAATCCTCAGAATGAACCTAAATCGACTAACTAAAAAAAGGTTTTTGACTTCTTCCGCAACAAAAAGACCAAAACAAATTGGTTTAAGGAAACTGAAACTAAAAAGGACTGGAATATCAAAAAGGCTCAAAATAAGTGAATGCTTTGCGTAGTGCTCAGAGGCTCATTCGCATAAAGTTAGTAAGTAAGTAAAATAAATTATAACAGAAAATACCCATTGAAGATTAATGGGAATTTGAACATCTTAATAACCATTAAATTTTTGAAGTTATTTCAGGGTAATTAGCACAAGAACTGTATAAATGTATCATTTGAGGTACGTATGATGGTATATAAGGATCAATACAATTAGGATTGATGAATTAATTGCCACTTCTATCGTGATTATTTTATTAGAATACTAGCTTCGAATGCTAAACATTCATCTTCAGTTCAAAAACATACAAAATTTAACCTACCTGCCCCTTCCCCTTTCCGCGATGGATATATTTCAGATACCTGCCAGATCTACTCAGGAGAGTACTAATGTTTGATTTCAAGTCTTACATTTTTGAAAACATTAGTGTATATAATCCATGTAACTGTGTTGAAAATTTTGTATGTTTTAGAACTGAAGATGAATGTTTAGCATTCGAAACTAGTATTCAATTAAAATAATCCCAATAGAAGTGGCAATTAATTCATCAATCCTAATTGTATAAATGTATCTATGCTTGATTGAAAACTTTCCTTTCATATACTGCTTGTTTATTTTTTGTTTAATGATTAGCGTCCATATGTAATGTTCATAAGGAACGGCGATTATCATACAGGTTACCAACCTATTCTAGGCAAAGTGGGAAGGTAGAGATTCAATCCGTGCGTTTGCCACGAAGTAAATATCAACCTGCCAACGATGTCTCTCTGTTCACTTCAATGTTCCGTTCAATGTAAAAAAAAAAAAATGTTCACATAACAAGCTCCATACCCACTCGAATCCACTAGTCTCCCAACTTGCTTTTCACTCGATTCCCGTAACCCTCCGAGGCGTCTGAAAAGAAGATGGCCTAAGGAACTTCTAATGTAGAACCTTTATTAAAGTCCTACGAATGATTAGTTTTAATAAATCATTTTACCGCTCATTTGGTTATAGTATATTTTGTATACATATTTAAATACCAATAAAATAAAAAATAATGTAAATAATATTTTTTTATTTAAAAGCAATAATCATTGCTATTCTTCATTTAATGAATTAGTCATCATTAATTAAATGTATTGCCTTCCCCACTATTTATAATTGTATATGACAACAAAATAAATGACAATAAAATGTTTTTTTATTTTATTTTATAGTTTGTGATCACAATTATTTTTAATTCTTGGGTTAATATTAATAAATTACCGACGAATACATTCTCTCTCTCTCTCTCTCTCTCTCTCTCTCTCTCTCTCTCTCTCTCTCTCTCTCTCTCTCTCTCTCTCTCTCTCTCTCTCTCTCTCTCTCTCTCTCTCTCTCTCTCTCTCTCTCTCTCTCTCTCTCTCTCTCTCTCTCTCTCTCTCTCTCTCTCTCTCTCTCTCTCTCTCTCTCTCTCTCTCTCTCTCTCTCTCTCTCTCTCTCTCTCTCTCTCTCTCTCTCTCTCTCTCTCTCTCTCTCTCTCTCCCTCTCCCCTCTCCCTCTCCCTCTCTCCCTCTCCCCCTCCCTCACCCTCTCCCTCTCCCTCTCCCTCTCCCTCTCCCTCCCCTCTCCCTCTCTCTCCTCTCTTTCTCTCTCTCTCTCTCTCTCTCTCTCTCTCACACACACACACACACACACACACACTTATATGCTAAAATTAATATTTGTTTTAAATAATTTATTTAGAACAAATCAGATTTTAGTGACAGGGAGGTGGGTGAGACGGACGGCTTCAGACATCTCGCCTCTCGGAATGTGCCTTTGAATAAATAACCAATTAGTGGACGAAATCGGGACGGGAATTAGAATGTTTAGCAGCATATCCAAGATGGTGTGATAAAGGAGACGTATGAAATAGTCGGAAGCGTCAATCTGTTTCTACTTCCACAATTATATTTTTGAATAAATTATCAAGTAATGCAATCAGCTACGAAGAGACATATAACACATATGATTCTGACGATGTAGAGTAGTGTATGAACGTCCCCCCTCTCTCTAAAAAATAAAATAATTTTCGAACAGAAAACAAAAAATGTATGTATGCTATTTTTGAAACGCTGTGCATAATAAAGTTTCAAAAAATTCTTTCAGATTTTTAATACCATTCCAGAAAAGTTTATCGTAAATGATTCATTCACGATGTTAATACAATGCCAAAGCTAACACGTTTATTAAATTTATAAGTTAAAAATCATAATAAAAAGACAATTGGCTTTAGCAGAATCATTTTTTGGAGATTAATTTTATTTTTATTACATTAAAAATTAAATGATGCTTTTAAATATTATAAATATAGTATGACTGTACTAAAGTTTTTTCTTTCTCTTTTCTTTCTCTATATTAGTTTATTTGATTCTACAATTATTATTATAATTTATTTGTTTACTTTCATTTTACATATTGTATGAATGGATTCATTGTCATCCATATGACACATCGCCCTCGACGGAGGCAGCTTGTAGAATTTATAAAAAAATAATAATAAAATAAAATTATATAAATACATATTCCAGGATCGTTACAAAATACAATATTGTATGGAATAGTGCACGTATTTCTATGTATACAAAAAAATTCAATAATATGTCAAAATATGCTGAGTAAAAAGTTAACTATGTATAGGGTTTGGAAACTTACATTACCGTCTATCCTACATCTTTGGAAACTTTTGAATGGTTTTGTTGAATAACATACAAAAAAAAAAAAAAATAATAATAATATTTCCATATTGTTTTTATATAAAAACATTTTATTAATATCGTCCACCGAAATTTCGAATGCTGTTATTTTTAATGACAGAAACAGTTACGATGTTAAATATTATGATACAGCAGTTAAATATTAGTTTTACAATACACCTTGTATTTTGTATTCGAATCAAATACCGGGCATTGTCATTGTTTTTCGCGGTCGGACTTCGGCAAAGTAGTACAGACTGAAATGCTGTCATCCCATGCTATATTTGTTCTTGCTGAATACAATTATTGCATACAATGTTTTTTTAAAGCATTAGCTTTTATCATCCATACAATTAAATAAAGAAGATTATATGTATTGATGATTTTTTTCCTCAGAACACAGAATTGAAGTGGATCAAGGACGTCTTGTGTATTTATTACTGCACCTCTGACGTATCGAACACTTCAGCGTACACACTTCTGTTTATTTTATTGTTTTCAATATTATTATTATTTTTATTACATTCAGTTAGTTAAGTGTTTAATTTTTCACATTGTAAATACTATTTTGCTAAGTAAAAAAATATCACGGTATCTACAAATCCATTTTTTAAAATTGTTTAATACATCCAACAATGGTAACATATATCTTATACATGCTTAGGTTTGATAATTTTTTACATTGTATAATTTAAGGCTGCTTTTCAAGTGAAACATTTAAGTTATACTCTCTATAATGTTAAGAGGTTTTTTTGGCTTGGACATGAAATCGTGCAATAATTTCCGGACAACGGGTTTTGGTTGTGGTAAAGAGATAGCATACAAAACTACAATTTTACGTGCCATTTTTTTCTATCTTGACTGAGAGCTGAGAAAAAAATAAAACGTGATTTTCGATTTTTTTTTTTCTCGGCTCCCAGTGCTCATTGGCGGCTATAACTCTAGTTTTGCACTGTTATAGATCCCTACTACCCACACAAAAATCGGCATTCAAATCTGCGAGCTACACGTCAAAACGTCTCCTTGTTAGTTTATTTGTAGCTATGTTTATTGATTTACTCCTACGTGAATTAAATGTTTTTTATGTATACGTCAGAAAGATGAATGTTACTACGTAGAAAGTATGTATGTTACCAGTTGAGGGTTGATTCTGTAAGTTAATACTAAGACCTTAGATGGACGTAAACATGTTTTTCAAAAATTGAAAACTCAGATGTTATTAATGTCTTCACTTTATTAAGTCCACTTGTTTAAATGAAAACTTTTTTGGTAAACAATCTCACAACCGACTAAAAGAAATAATTCGGGACCTTTGAACGAACTAATAGAAATAGTTGTAATGAAAGTCAGCATTCCTAATCCAATCCCTCTGATTGGCGTGTGGAGGCTAGGGACCAGTAAGTCGGTTGGGAAACTTGTCACGACAGTATGACATGGTAAATGGAATCGAGTCGTTTTCCTTACCGCGATACAGAGTAACTGATACCAGAAGGCTTCAGGTAGAAATTATTACAGTTACTGACAGAAACTAATTAATATAAAAATTACTTGGTGACTAGAAATACCTTTTCAAATGAGCTAGACATATGAGTTTGGTATCTCTTAACGCAAGTTAAGTGCGTTTAAGCTTTTTTTTTTTTTTAATTTTTAATTAATCTCATTAAGCTTTTTTCCTTATCATAGTTCATTATATAACTTTTTCGTAAATCTCTGCAGTACCTAATAAACTTAAATAAAGTCAATTAGGATTTATGAATTATTTCCCACGTATATTGGAATTCTTTTTATTAGACGACTAGGTTCCAATTTTAAACATTTATCATAAATTCTAAAAACATACGAAAATATGTTATATAAATTAAATTTTTTAAACATGTTAGAAAAGAAATCAAAATGTTCATACTCATTTAAGGACACAAATGGAAAGGGCTTCTAAAATATATCAGAGCCTAGAACAGAGTTTAAAGAGACCAAATCCCATACACTTTGGTCCATTTTAAATTTGTTTCCAGTATGTACCAAAAACAATCATACCAATCATATTAAAATCCTAAAGTACTGCTCATTTACCTGATTAATAAATGTAGTAATCAAAATGTATTTGCCTAACCATCAAACTCGACCTTGTTTGAGACTCTGGGCCATATCTGCAATATTAAGATTTTATGTAGCATAATAAGGAGGATTGAGGATTTTACGAAGGATTTTGGATTGTAAGGATTGGCTACGAGAAGAATTAGAAGGTTTAGAGGAGCCCCGAAGCTCAACTTTGTATGTCCAAATTGGTCTAATTAAATTCTCATTTAAATAAGTCTTTTGTAATTAGTTGGGAGCTTTGAACGCTCGTCTAGTAAATTAGAGTAGTCGAAAAAAAAAATTATCACATATAATATATATAGCAAAGCTGATGCTTTCAATTTTCGCAAGTTTGTATTTAAAAAAAAAAAATCTAATAGTATTTTATGTTTAATAAAGTCCGTCAACATTACTAATTATTATAATAAGTAGTCCAGTACGACTTGGCAATCCTTAACGCAAGTATTACAGATTCAGAAGGTCTTATCTCAAAACAGTTGCTGTGCAAGGCATATTTAAATTTTAATTACTCCAATTACAAGAAACAGCAAGAGGACTGCGACACATGACCTTAATATCCGACATGTAGACTTGGGCAGATAAGTAGATACTGCATAATAAATTCTTCTCGAATAAAAGCCAGTTATTACCGTCGTTAACGAATTTAGTTCATCCATCTACGTGACTGATGAAAAGATTATAACCACGCGATCATCTTTTTTTTTAAAAAACTGTAGCTAGCAGCGAAAATGGCGGCGTTTCCCTTTAAATTTTAAATACGATGACCAATCGTTGCATTAACATGCGCGATTCAACAAATGATTCTTAAAGTTGTTTCAGTATTTTTTCGTAATTTATTTAAATGAGAAATTAGAATTGAAATTAGCTCACACACACAGATGTAGTGAAACAAAATAATGACAGGAGGCCACTAACACAAAAGCTCTCAGCCTTTAATAGCTTGATTTATCCTCTATTAAACATACCGCTAAATATATAGTAAAATCCGTAATAACGTATAAAATCATAATCGAAAATATCATAAAAACAAATCCGTAAAAAAATAAAAAATAATAATAATATATATTTAACACCTCCAGAGAACAAAGCTACCCCTAAAGAAATACAATTTGGTTCCATACTACAGCCGGAAAGGAATACAGAAATTAGGTTTAAATCCCGCATTTCAAATAGATAAACCATTGTTATCTTCACCTAAAGACAAAATAGACCCTTTCCAAAAAAGTGGTGAATATAAGCTAAAAGTAATGACTGTGAAGCTTAACACGGGAAAAACTTGTCGATCAGTAACTAAATGACCAAAAGAACATATAAGGGCAAACAATTCCATCTTTGCTATCAATTTGAATGCAGACCAATATCGTAGAAAGTAGTCAAACAATTAAATATTTACAAACCATAAGAAATAATTTAATCGTTTAAAAACAATTCAGATATATGTTTAAATGATAATATTTCCAATAGTCTCATTTTTAAATTTTTTCTCAGTAGGAACAGAAAAACCGACTAGTCATAGGGAAAATTTAAAATACTGTCCATTTCTTTTTATTATAGATATTTATTAAAATTTAAAACTGTATATACATACAAATAAAAAACATAACGTTAACGTGAAGGCACCTCGGGGAGTATCTGGAATTGAATGTGAAGCAAGATGTGATACTAATGGATTTGAATGGTTATGGAGTTTTCTATTAAGGATTGTTATCTAGTTTGAACTAAATCAACCTTATGGTCTTTATAGATAAGTTTATTAATGACAAAGTAAGTAACATTGAGGAATTAATGGGGGATTTTGGATTGTAATGATTACGTACCAGAAGAATTGGAAGGTTTAGTGGAGTCCCAAAACTCAACTCTGTCCACATAGTATAATTGCTGTCACGTCTTTTGTAATTAACTTCGTAGTCGAAAACAACGAGCAGTTTCTTATCGTTTAAGTCTCAAAAATTACATAAACATCATAGATGTTTTTTCGTTCCAAGGATTTTGGTTTATAAGGATTGTTGGATACGAGACGGATTGATTGGCTTAGTGGTGCTCCAAAGCTCAACTCCTTATGTCCAAATTGGTCTGATTACTATCATGTAAATGAGTCTCTTGTGAGGATCTCTTATGAGGATTCCAAGTAAGTCGTTTGTCCAGATTGAGTCCTAGGTAGAGGATCTGTTAACTGGAGATCAGTCAGTGGATTTTTTTTTTTTTATTTAGTATATACAATCTATGTAGCACAGTGGTGAAATTTTGGATTTCTTATATGTTTTTAGAACTGATGTTGAATGTTTATTATTCAGTACGCCAAAAATAATATTTTATCGCGGATACAAAATACATTCTTGACTCGTCAGAAGATGGGAGGGGTGCTATCATGACTCGGCATGGCGAGCGCTCCCGGTCCAATTATAGCCCTGCCCCTTCGGTAACTGAGGCAAATCTGAGAAGATTAACTGCGATGACTATTTGACCTGTGCTACCCTCCTCCAGGAGTTAGATAACATCTTTCCCACATCGCTTCCAGTTCGCCAGCTACGGTACATCGCTTCCATCTAATGCTAGTCATTACCACTAATACAGATGGCATAATTACAGCGGAATTCTCGGTACCCTGAGGAGATCTCTTGCAAACTCATCGTAGCTTTTAAGGGATCATACTTTCTCCTTAACTAGAAGCTGTAATCAAGGGTGTGGTGTCGTTACAGAATTCCTACAGAATTTTTAAGCTTAAGCCCGCTAGAAACGTGTACAAGACGTAAAATAGGCTCAAATTCTCATGGGTAACTGGATATTCCCATCATTCTATTAATTCATTCTTTATTTAATGGAATAAATATTTTCTAAAATATAAAAACTACTCATTATAGCACCTTAATTTTATACTATTGGGTTGTCCGGAAATTAATGCAGGATTTCATTTTTAAACCAAAACTTTATATTATTATTAAAGAGATTATCTCTTTACCACAAAAGTGTGATATCTTGGTTTCGTCTTACAAGGAGACGTTTTGACTAGTAACTCACAAATTTGAATGCCGATTTTTTTGTGGGTAGTAGGGACTCATTATAGTACAAAAGTTATAGCCCCCAATGAGCATTGGGACCCGATAAAAAAATGAAATATAATTTTATATTTATTATATGTAAAATTGTAGTTTTGTATGCAATCTCTTTACCACAACCAAAACCCGTTGTCCGAACATTAATGTAGGATTTCATGTTTAAACAATAACCTGATATTATTATTAGATTATTTATCAGGTTTTGGTTGTAGTAAAGAGATAGCAAACAAAATTACAATTTTACGTGAAAAAAATAATTCTCTTGACTGAGAGCTGAGAAAAAAAATAAAACTTGATTTTCATATTTTTTTCATTTTTTTTTTCGGCTCCCAATGCTCATTGGCGGCTATAACTATAGTTTTGCACTATTATAGGTCCCTATTACCCACACAGAAATCGGAATGCAAATCTATGAGTTAGAAATCAAAAAGTCTCCTTGTAAGATCAATCCAAGATACCACACTGTACCAGATCTGGGTAATAGGATCTTATTTAATAGTTGTGGTAAAGAGGCAATTAACCCCTTTAGTAATAATATCAGGTTTTGGTTTAAACATGATATCCTGCATTAATTTCCGGACAACCCAATATAAGATCCCAATACTTTCTCACATCTCAAAAACGTATAGTATTATAAAACAGTTGTGGATTTTAATGGATATGGAGTGATTATGATTGATGAAGGATATGATTATTTTTGACATGATAAGGAGCTTTCTGGATTTTTCGAAGGAATTAAATTATAAGGATAGGATCTCGACATCTAGCTATGTATTAGTTATGTAAATGAGTCGTTAATAATTAAATGGCAATGAAAACAACAAATTTAAAATGCGACTATTGGAAATACTTATCTGATCATTTAAGAAAAATCTGTATAGGTTTTAAACCATTTTATTATGTCTGATGATCCATAAACATTTAATTTTAGGCTATTGTCTACTTGATGTATTAATTTCCGAATTTTTATGGAATTTATAGTTATTTTCGTTTTAATGGATAGAAAAGTTCAAATTCTGTGTTCTTTTAATCTTTGATTTACTGATCGTCCAGTTTTTCCATGTATTTAGTTTCACATTACATTTTAGTTCATATACACTGTTTTTTTTCGGAAAGGTTATATTTTGTGTTTTGGTAAAGGGTAATAAAATGACAATGGTTTATTTATTTTAAATGCTAGTTTTAAACCTAATTTTCTAGATTACTTTTCGTCTTTTGAAGATATTGAGCCGCATTATGGGATCGAAATATATTTCTTCCGGGTAACTTTGTCTTCTGGGGGGGGGGGGGGGGGTTTAAGTTAAGTACATATTATTCATAGATTTTATGGATTTGGTTTTTTTTAATATTGTCGATCGTGGATTCACTGTATTCATTATTGCTGTAGTGAATGTGGTTAGAAATCATAAACAACAAAAGTATCTTCAACGTCAGAGGGCTCGATTGATTCCCAGAAATCGAGTTTGGGTTATCGATAATAGAGAATTCAAACACCCCAAACAGGATTGACGGTTTTATGATGGATTTCGGGCTTGGAATTCAACAAATTAGTACATCACAACCGATAACTATCTATATATAATTTAAATGTGACCCGATTGATACAACAGGCTGTGGAGCGCCAGCATTTAGTAAACTAGCGACAAAGATGAGCAGGTCAGCCAATATCGGCTCGTGGACTATTTTTTTCTTGCGGTTCCAGAACCCAAGTGTGACAGCTAGGGCATTGGACCATCTTTACCATGTGTCCTTCGACAAAAAATATTATAGACATTGGTTTAGGATCTCAGAGATCTGTCTCACACTCCCCCATACTTTCTCCGTCCAACTCTCGTTCATATATAAACACATGACCAGGATAATGTGTAGGTACATACAATAATATTGAAATACTGCTACTGTAAAAACCCAAAGAAAAATTATGTTTTAATATTAAAGAGATTACTATACTCATTAATAAATTAGCTAAATAAATATCATTATACAAAACGAGTTAAAGACGGAAGATCCGGTCAGCGGTGCGTTAAGGAAATTATCATAATGTGAGAAGTGAATCAGTTAATTAGGTAAGGTGCGAACGGCTAAGCTTCCAGTCTTATTCATGAGTTTGTCATTATAATCAGTTCAGTCTTGCGAGGAAATTTTTACAAAAAAAAAAAAAAACTGTTAGTGGTAACTTTTCGTAATTATTATTATTATTTTTTACATGAAATGAAAAATAGTCTTTATTCTAGGACACCTTGTTCCCTAAAATTAATATGAAAGTACAATCAAAAGGTATTATTGTCGGGCAGGGTACACATCAGACAGCAACTTATATAGAAAATGAATTATATATACACAAATATAAGGTGGAATTTTAATTTTTTTTTTTTTTTTTTTTTTATATACATTTATTGAAATTCACAACTGTACAGAATATATACATTAAGTAAATGTATTGACAACGATTATAATAACATGTTAAAACTTGAAAAGAACTACTCATCAGTAGCACTTTATTAAAACGTCTACACTAGAAGGTCTCTAGGGCATCTTCGTTTCAGACGCCTCGGAGGATTATCAGGAATTGAGTGGGAAGCAAGTTGAGAAACTAACGGATTTGAGTGATTATCGAGCTTTCTATGAAAGGATAGGTATCTAGTGTGGGCTATGGATAAGTTTATTGGTGACAAAGTAAGGAGCATTGAGGATTTTAGATTGAAAGGATTGAATACGAGATGAATTGGATGTTTCAATGGAGCCCCAAAGCTCAACTCCGTAAGTCCAAATAGGTCTAATCACGGTCATGTATATGAGTCTTTTGTAATTAATTGGGAGCTTTAAACGTTTGTCTAGCAAATGTTGAAGTAGTCTGAAACGACGGGCAGTTTCTTGTCGTTTTAGTCTTGTGATTTTAAATTTAAAAACTAATCTTCGGGTTTATATGAAAAAAAAAAAATAACAAAATAAAATAAAATGAAAAAAAAAGAAAAGAAAAAGAAACATTCTTACACTAATATATTATTACATAATTTCGGAAGATTGATAATTGAGGAGGTGGATGAATTAATTATGTTTAAAGGAAGTAAGAGAAGGATGGAAATGGGTATGGAATTCCAAAATAAAGCTGCACGATTAATCATGGACTTTTCAAAGGAAGCAGTTCGATGAGAAGGGATATACAAATCAATAGGCTGAGATCTGGTATTAAAAGGATGAATGGAAGAACGAAGGGCAAGGATGTCGTAAATGTACGAAGGTTTTTTGGACTTTAAAAATTGGAATAGAAAGGAACTAAGGAAGTACTGTCGTCGAAAACTTGGATAAAGCCACTTTAAACTCAGAATATCAAGTGATGTGAGAACGTACGGGTATCCCAAAAATAAATCTTATAAAGAAATTCATTAATCTTTTCAGCTTCATTTCAAGATCGCCAGACAGCCCTCCATATACTAAGCATCCATAATCGATGTAGTATTAATTTATATAACATTAATTAATTAAAATTTATACGACATACCAGACATAACAGACAAAAAACTGCCCGTCGTTTTCTTCTCTTCAATATTTGCTAGATAATCGTTTAAACCTTCCGGTTAATTACAAGAAACTAATTTACATGACAGTAATTACAAATATTTAGACATACGGATTTGAGCTTTAGGTCTCCATTAATCATCTCGTATCCAATCCTTACAATCCAAAATCCTTCGAAAAATCGTTAATACTCCTTGATCTGTCACAAACAAGCTTATCCATGAAGATCTGTATCAAATGCTGCTGATTTAGCATAAATCAGATACCTATCCTTTCATAGCAAACTCCATAACCATTCAGACCCACTACTGTCTCAACTTGCTCCCCACTCTAATCCAGATAACCCTCCGAGACGTCTGAAAAGAAGATAGTCAAGAGACTTTCCAATAAATTTACTTGTTGTATATAATGTATAAAGTTGTGAATATCAATAGTTTAAAAAAAAAAAAAAAAAATTAAAAATCTAATTCTGAAGATATAAGATATAAGTCTTATATATATAAGTCAGGCTAGGCTCATTTTAGTTGGCCGAATATGTTTTTAACAATCGCGTTGGAAGAAATTTATTGATTATAATGGGGAATATTTTCATTATTAAATTCGTTTATTTGTTATAATTAGTTTTTTATATCAAACTCTCCTTAAATAAAGAGATGACATTTTGAATGATATAGGCTATCATCAAAAATCCATCATTCAACTTTTTGATGATATATTTTCGAAAAATATATGATTTTATTTTTCTTAAATTTTGTTTACTGACTTACAGCTTTAAAGATATTTAAAGGTCGGATCCCCTTCACTAGCGCCTAGACCCGGATAATATCCTATCGACTGGAGGGGCGGGACGACTTACCAATTTTGGTTCCAGCCAGTTCACAATAACTTTATTGGCTACGGTACTCGGGACCGCTTAGGGTCTACTTTATAGATCATAAGCATCTTTATTGCCGCTAATATCGCTTATTAAACGATTATCATCAGGTGTTAAGCCTTCATCGTCGGCATTATAAGCCTCAATAAAAGGACCGATGGAATGCCATGAAACGTCCCTGCCCTATGGATAAAATATCTTTATCACTAGCGACTGTCCGAGTATCCTGACTACCTCCTGAATTACTCAAAAATACAAGATTTGTTCTTTATCTATTTATTTATAAAAATATCGGAAACATTGACCGAGTCGTTCAATTCAACAGCCTATCGCTTATCGTCCAGGGAACCGAAATAATCGCAATGGGGACAATGCCTAACAAAGATGAATAAGATTTGGAAATCCGTCTTACTGAGATTTCTTAAAACAAATTATTACGAATATACTTCACTGTAGGAGAGGGAAATAAAGTTTTCAGGATTTTTCAATTTTGTAAAAAAAAAAAAAATGTTCTTAAATCTTTTACGATAATTGACTTTCAAAGTTGCAAGTGAGTTTCTCGAATAGCCCACTCAATAATTTGGGGTACGCGTGATGGTATAGAAGGATCAATAAATTTAGGATTGATAAATCAATTGCAATTGAAAATTAATTTTTTGTCAAATCAATAATTTTTTTGGAGGATGCTTCTTTGCGCTTCATCCAGTACTCCTTCCTTCTCTCTGATGTTTCCTTCCTTCTCACCTCTGAAACTACGGTACCTCTCCTTGTCGTTCTTGGAATCTTTTATTTCATCTTTCAACAATCATCTTAATTGTACAAAATTAATCAATTATATTTAATTATCTAATAATTATTATTATTATATTTAAATAATTATATTAATATAATAACATATATTAATTCAATTGACTTTTGTTAAGAATGATCAAATTGATCTTGTCGAGCTGGATGATTTTATTTTCAAATACTCGTAGGGAATTGTAGTTTTCATTTATTTATATATTTATATTTACAACTATTTACAATAAACGCATCAAGTAAATGTGTGGACATGTGATTAAAAATGACATGTACTGAAATGAAAAAAAAAAAAAAAAAAAAAAAAAAATCTTTATTCTGGAACACATATATCCCCTGAGAATAACAAAAATGCATAATAATATGGTGCTATTATATGGACTGCATAAATTAAAAAGATTTATTAAAATTAAAAATCTGCGGAAATAGAATACATTTTTTGCGGAATATAAATTATCAATGACGTGTTGAAATGACGTTTGCAAGAAGTAAAAGAATAGAATTACAAATAGGGATGAGCGAAGATATCCAAAAGGTGTTAGCACGAATTATTAACGATTTTTCTAAGGAAGTAGTTCTACGTGAAGGGGTATACTGGGGTAGTTGTATTCAAAAGTTGGATGGAGGAACGCAGAGTATTTTTTTTAAAATAAAGTAATTTTTCTTTAAGGTATTCAATGATTGGTATAGAAAGTATTTTTTGCCGAAAATCAGTGAAGAACAATCTCCTTATCTTATGAAACGGATGATTTATTTATTATTATTATTATTTGCAATATTACCCTCTTGGGTACGTTATGATTTCAAAACTCATTGTACTTCCTTCAAATTCTAGAAGCTAAAGGTTCAATTCACTTAAAACTACAAGTCTTCAAAATTAATTTAAAATTTAGTCAACCAGATGGATGACAAAACAATTTTTTAGCAATAAACATTCTAGAAGTTTTTGAAAAATATCTATAGGAATCAAAGTAGAAATTTTACATTTTAACCTTTAATAAAGAATTATTAAAATATCATGTAAATTCATACATGTATAATTTACTTAAGATAGTGAGTAATTTAATTTATTAATTTACATTGCTTATAAACAGAAATTCTCACAAATTACGTAAATATATTTATAAATCTTGCGAGCATATATTTATGAATTAACATCTGCAGGATGATAATAAATTAGAATTTATTATTATGCTTTTGTTAAAAATATTATTATATATAAATAAATTTATGTATACTCAAACTAGCATATTATAGGGCTGATATGGTCTATTATATTAAAATAAGAAATAAATGTAAAATACAATACTGTAACTAATAGCATATTTTTTTTTTATTACTAAATTACCATTACTACTTGAACATAAATCATTATTTTCTATTTGTTTATTTAATTTATTTCTTTTTATCCTCAGCTTTTAAGAGTTAATTTTAATTTTTACTGGAATTATACATATTCATAAAAGGAATAAACGTCATTTAGGTCTATTATTTTTGTATTTATTTTACAAAATACCTAGAAACTTTTCACAGGCCTGAGAGTTAAGGAAAAAAAAAAAATAAAAAAATTTATTTTGAACTTATATCTGGATATATATTACTTTAAAGTAATTAAGTAAATATACATTTTCGTGAATAAATAACTTTGTTAATTAAATAGTAATTGTTGGTTTGGATTTTAATAAAATATATTTGTCTTCTATTTATTTACATTAAATTAAAATTCCTTTTGTGCGTATAAATAATTTAATAAAGGATTAGTACATTAGTTGTTTGCCCCCCCCCCCCATAACCAAAAATGTTAAATGTGCACATCAATGCTTCGAAAAAGCACTAATTTAATTCAATTAATAGCAACGGATAGTAATTTTTTTTTAATAGTTCAGAACTCTGATGAATTTTACTTCATTGATTAAATAAGGTCAAAACATTTTTTTTTTTTTTAACTGGTGTCAGATTAGTTTTTAGCCCCTCAAAAAAGTCCGGGATACCAATTTTTTGATGAATTATAAACTAAAATTATGTAGTGAAAAAATAAAGAATTTTTTCGAAATTGAAACATTCACAATATTCGATTCAAACAATAAACAAATTGTGCCTGATTTATGCAGTTTATTGTGTGATCCGACGTGTTTGAGAACTTTAAGGTGGTCAGTAAAAAATTTCAAGCCAGTTTATATGTTATAATGTTATTTTTAAGGGAAAAAATCATTTATTTCGAAGAAGACTCAAGATCTCAAATTTTAAAATTAACAACAAAATTTAAAAATATCTGAATATCCCACTCGAGGGCATTACATAATAGCTGAATTATAGTTGTGTCATTCATACAAGGTTTCTCATTTACAGGAGTAGACTAGTGTATCCAGAAGTTCCAGTGTTTTTTCAAAGCTGTTTCACTGCTGTTGATTCCAAAAAAAAAAATAGTCAGTTAAAATTATCTGTTTATTTATCTGATAGAAGACAGTTATTATAGAATTAATAAATAGCTGAATATGTTTAAAATTAGTCGGATAACAATGATGCCTTTCAGTTCGAGTTGGGAATTTTATTTGATATTGTCTAACGTAAAAATATTTAAAAAAAAATAAAACAATGCAGATCAGTAACTAATTGTAAGATATAACTTGACGGATTCTTCAACCCCTTCATCACACACTACCTAAGGGCCACGATGTAATCGTAAATAAATTAACACCGAAAGAGTACTCCGGTAGCATAAAAAAAAAAATAAATAAAATAAAAAAAAAAAAAAAAAAAAAGTCACGAAGCCAGACTAAATTGAGCTAAAATGGCCTCAACTTAATCTGATCTTGGAGTCTACTATCAGCTGATGCCTACGCTCGCCTGTCCATAACTCAAAGTCAAATGGCCAGCGGGCGTTTTCGTTCCGACATATGTTTACTTTTACGCCTCTAACAGGAGATTTTTTTCTTCTTTCCTGATAACTTCGAAATTGGCGTACGATTAGGACTCGGAGACCTACAGCGGAGAAGGAAGGGAACTGGCGGAATGGATGATGAACAAGCATTCGATGAGGCCGGTTCGTGTTGTCAGAACTCTTAATATTCTTTTATTAAGAATATTCCTTCAAAACTGCCAATAGGTAGATAATTTACCGTGTGTATGGTCCTACAGTAAAATATTTTAACTGTTCAATACAAAAAAATTATAACACAAATATATAAATAGTGAGATTAAATACACTAGGAACTCAAAAAAACCAAGGGTGTTTGGATTTCCAAAAATTTAGGGTAAATATACTAGATACTAATATAATAATAAATCAATTTAAAGATGAAAAGTAAATATAATTTTGTTAAAAATATTATTACGTTAGTCAATCTCTGTTCATTATTTTATTTCTAAATTATAAGAACAATATACTAGACTCTTAAGAAACATAAGGAGAAGATAATCTGGGATGCAGGAAAAGGAAAAAAAAACACATTCAAGTTAAAACCTTTTTATGAAGTGCTGACGTTTCGACCAGCCTAGCAGGTCTTCTTCAAGGCTAAAATTATTATTATTGTAGTCGGCACGGCATGAAAAGCTTTTTACTTGGACGTGGTTTTTCTTTCTTCTTACTACATCCAAGATTTTATCATTACATTATTTTTTAAAATTATTTATATGTTTATTAAATTAGAACCAACCAATATAGAAATTGAGCAAAATAAATATATTTCTAAATTTTAATAGCTTAGTTTTTATTTTAAATAATAGTAGATGGTGCTTTGAAAAATGGATATATGTCTAATATAACGGAATGTGTTCCGAATAAGTAGGTTTTTTTTTTTTAAATCGTTTTGTACTTAATTATACAATTTTTAGATTTAAAAAAAAGTACTGAGTACATTAAGTATGAACACAATTAAAAAATATTTATAATTCTTGAATCTTATCAACCAAAGTACAAGTTAAGATAATGTAATTTTGAGTAGGCTACGTTGATGAAAAAGATTTATTTGATTTAAAAAAGTATAATGTGTGTAGGAAACAGTAAAACTAAAAACGGATATTTATGAATTTTAAATAAAAATTTAGGTCTCTGCAAATACATAATACAATAAGATTATTAGATTTTCAAAGAGCTGACGGATTCTGGGCAACTATGAATGTGATTACATTCAGTAGAGGCTTGTGACGTGTGACACTGAAGAGCAGTCAGGTTTCAAATGTGACGGAAATTCCATTCAGCTGTATTTGTTTGTTCGTGAATTCTAGATTGTAAATAAATAAATATTGTTAACTACATGTAGTTAGTTATTTTTGTGTCGTAATTAAAAAATATTAATTCTTAATTACAATGTTATAAGAACGTTTGCAAAATACAGAATACAATTTTAAGATAAACGAAAATCTGTAGCTACATATACAGACGGTTATAAAGCTATAAACGAGGCGCCTCGAACATTGCCGATGTCACCCGAATTCCGACGGAAGCAATCATTGGTTGGACGACTAATCGGCCTTTTTGCCAACCCATCTCTGATTATTATTACTCATAGAAGGTTCTAAAACATTTATAGCCAATAAACGATTAGAGGCATAATTGTCATCTTCCAAGCACAATGCAACTAAATACATGAATCATTTTCATGGATACAATGAATTAATAATAATTGAGAAACAATTTTTTTTTTCATTTTAAGATTACAAACATTAAGCTTTTTCTTAACGTTATTCAACCACATTGACAGTGATGGGTGAGGGACCCGTCTTCAGTGGTTAGGCGCCACCAAATACCTGCCCGTTATCCTAGCTGCCTTGGGATTAGTCCCAACGTAGATCCCCTCTTCGTTCCTGCTACAGGCAGTTCTTCAGGTCATTAAATCACACCCCAGGAAAAAAAAATGTCATCTCAAAAACTAACTTTTTCATATTATTAAAATGGGTGCCAAACTGATTTAAATTTTTATTTAAGTTCTTATATAATTTATCAAAGATTTTCATTTTCTAAAAACTATGATATAATGTCTAGTATTTCCGAATGTTGTTTATAATATATGTTATTTTATATTTTGAAGCATTCAGCAAAACATGTAGTTTAATGGTTTATTTATATTGTCACAAAACTGTACCCTATATAAACATTGCATTAATCTTAAGTATACTAATAATCTCTGCCGAAATTGTAAATAAAATTATTAAATAATACATAATTTTTGTGAAAATGCTCCAAAACAAATACCTGAATATCCGTTTCATGAATATCCGAACGTAAAATTCGGGACATTTTTCTACAATTGTGAATAATTAATCGAACAATAAAGAGAGTAAAAAATATAAAGGATTATTAGTTGATTTTTATTTGTCAGGGGACTCGAAAAAAATTGGGAAAAAAAACATGTTCACAAATAAAAGATATGCACACTTCAATAGAAATAAAACCGAATACTATTTTTCAGAGACGTTATTCCTCAATAGGTATTGAGTATAAGTATATATTTATCTCATAAAATGTATTGAAAACTTAACGGTCTAGAAAAAAATAAAAAAATAATGTATAATTTACTTTTTAATTTTTTTTTTTTTTTTGTTATGATAATTATTACTTTTATGTTAAGTCCTTTATATTTTTACTTACCCTATTATTACTTCTTTATATTTTTTTCTTTTTAACTTATTGTATATACTTATTCTGTAGTTACAATTATCCCAAAATTATTAAAAAACCTATCTGTTATGGGTGACTCTTACCCGGGGCTATAACCTTACTTCTACAATTGTTAAGCATTATTTTTTATTTATTTTTTTCATTTATTGATATTTACAACTGTACAAAATAATATACAACAAGTAAATGTGTTGACAGTGAATACAATGGCATGTAAATAACTACTCACTAGTAGCACTTCAATAAAATCTACACTAAAAAGTCTCTAGGCCATCTTCTTTTCAGACGCCACGGAGGATTATCAGGGATGGAGGAGGAAGCAAGTTGGGAGACTAGTGGATTAGCTGGTTATGGAGATTACTATGGAAGGATAGGTATCTGGTTTGGGCTAAATCAGAAAAATATGGAACATTAAGATCTTTATGGATAAGTTTATTTGTCACAAAGTAAGGAGCATTGAGGATTTTTCGAAGGATTTTGGATTGTAAGGATTGGATACGAGATGAATTGGATGGTTTAGTAGAGCCGCAAAGCTCAACTCCGTACGTCCAAATAGGTCTAATCACAGTCATGTAAATGAGCCTTTTGTAATTAATTGGGAGCTTTGAACGTTTGTCCAGTAAATGTTGAAGTAGTCTGTAACGACGGGCAGTTTCTTGTCGTTTTAGTCTTGAAGCATTATTAATATTATAAAAACATCCTAGTTTAGGCTTTCTACACGGTGTATACAGCTGACATTCCAACTCATCCTACCACTGTCCTCACCACTTACGCTGATGACACATGTGTGTCATCAGTAAACAATGATCCCTTCATTGCCTCCCAAACACTCCAATCCCATATCCTAACCCTTCAAGAATGGTGTCAAAAATGGAGAATCAAAATAAATCCCAAAAATCTCACCAAATAACCTTTACCCTTCGTCGTAAGCCCACGACTTCCTGTCCTACAGTATCCTTTAATGATATTCCACTAATCGCTGTTGAACAGATCTGCTACCTTGGACTCCACTTGGACAAACGTCTTACTTGGAATCCACATACAAGACTAAAAAGACAAGAAACTGCCCGTCGTTACAGATTACTTCAACATTTATTAGACAAACGTTCAAAGCTCCCAATTAATTACAAAAGACTAATATACATGACTGTGATTAGACCTATCTGGACTTACGGAGTTGAGCTTTGGGGCTCCACTAAACCATCCAATTCATCTCGTATCCAATCCTTACAATCCAAAATCCTTCGTAAAATCCTCAATGCTCCTTACTTTGTCACCAATAAACTTATCCATAAAGACCTTAATTTTCCATATGTTGCTGAGTTAGCCCACACCAGATACCTATCCTTTCATATTAAGCTCCATAATCACTCAAATCCGTTAGTTTCTCAACTTGCTTCCCATTCCATTCCTGATAATCCTCCGAGGCGTCTGAAAAGAAGATGGCCCAGAGACCTTCTAGTTTAGAATTTTTATTAAAGTGCTACTGATGGGTAGTACTTTTCATGTTTTGTCACGTTATTCTTATAGTTAACAGCACATTTACTTGATGTATATATCTTGTACAGTTGTAAATTTCAATAAATTGTTATTAAAAAAAAAAAAAAAAAAAAAAAAGTTTAGGCTTAACAGGCCGATCTGGAAACAAAATTAAAAAAGTTACAAAATGCAGACTATTTCAAAGATATTCTTTCAGTGGTCTATATTCGTAATATATATTTGTGAACGCGTAATTGGGTAATATGGGGAAATAAAAAAAAAATAAATAAATCTGTGCCACAAAAATTTAGTAATATTCATCATTTATGCATCAAATAAACGAATTTGCACCGCGTTAATTATATGTAATGGAACCTCAAGGGGAACTAGAAAATTTCGAATTATCGAGGATTTTCAAATATCGAGGTTGGTACCACAAAACACTTGTTGATATCATGGAACTTGGGCCCTTTTAACCTCTTTTATAATGAAAAAGGTTGATTTTCATACTTTAGCCTATTTTTCAAATTAAGGATAAAGTGTTCGCTGGTATTCCAATTTGTTTTTGCAATATCACACTTTTTGTCAAACCCGGCATTTACGGCTTGAATAATTTTCAATTTTTCTTCGTACGAAAGGATTTTCGATAGTAAAAAAAATTTCGAGGAACAACAGAAAACGAAACGTATCGCACAAGTGTTTTGTCAGAAACTGAAGCAAACCGGAAACAAATGTCAGGAAGGGAGTTTACAGTTGATCCTTCTTAGAATCTTAGATCAGTCTAAACTCTACTTATTTAACAAGACGACTTCGATAAGTAGATGTTTTCCGATAAAAACTTCGTTTTGTAGAGGTGCAGTGCAAGTTAAGGAATCTTCGAAAATTCGATATATCAAGGTCTTCTTAACCAATCCATTTATGTAGAGGTAAAAATAACATAGGAATTCAAGGAGTATAGAAAAACTTTGATTTATCAAGTAATACGCTATATCGAAGTTCAATATATCGAGGTTCCACTGTATTATATATTCGTACAATGTTCTGCCATATACAAGCTGTTATGATTACAAAGCTTCATCGTTGCCTTTAAGGAGCTCGTTGAGGGAACAATGAGAAATATTACACAGCAATTATGCTTAAACTAAAAGAATACCTGGTCGAAACTATCTCTTCCATCGGTTCTTATCGCCTCTTGATCTCACCTTAATGGCGAGAAAAAGTCCTAATTGTTCTGTTATCGACTCCAAACGGCTTAAACACTCATCTTTTGAGAATTTGGTGAAAGGGAAGATGGACATGGATATGGGTTTCGAAAATAGCTGAGGCGCATCCCTTCCAACTTAAAACGCTCTTCGCGATATTTTTAGCAGTCCATTACTGTTTTCCACAGAACAAAATCAATAACAGTACCTCATAAATTAGGTTTAGATCTTTACTAGGGATATGTCGATTCCAAAAGTAGATTCTCGATACAACCTGAATCGATATGAAGTCGATTTCTAGGAACCGATCGATACTACTGTCGTCGGCGATAGTTTTGAGATTTCTAATTGTACATATAGAAATTCTTAAATGAATCCCAGAATCTTTAGAATATTTAACTTTTAATATTGATATGGCAGGAGTTGTATAGTTTTTTTGTAACTTTTTTTTCATCCTCCAACCTTATCTTATATATTTCATTATGTTGTGTTTGAAAAAAGGCCTTTTCGACTAAATGTTAATTTTATTATCATTTTTATCTTTAAACTTATTTTTTTTTTATAACAGGCCAGTTAGGGATCACGCAGATTTCATATTTTACTTCTTATTCTTTCTTCTCTAATAATCCTACTTTCTCTCTGACTGCTGCAGTCTTCTCTTTTCCGTCCATACACCACGAATAAATGTTCTCTCTCTCCCAAGATGTACTTAAGCTGGTTCCTAAATCTCTTTCTGCCCAAGCGGTCCCCATCAGTGATTTTAAGTCTCCTTTACACCTTTAATATATCCTTTTTTTGATATAGAACATGTTTTACCCGAAAAAAATGAGTTAAGAACGCTTCGTCAAAAAAGTTCGTTTGCATAAATAATACCAGAAAAAAAAATATTAATTTAGAATATATTACTATAATTGATGTGAATCCATGTATGTTATAAATAGGTTGGTAAAAATGCATAAATAAAATAAAAATGAATATTGCCAAATTCTTGTACAACCCATGAAGAGAAAAAAAAAAAAATGTACATGATAAGAAAGTGCTGTTTCTTCATGGACCGTTATACGAGAAGGCAATCCTGCTTCCAATCGTGCTGAACCGCCAGGTTTTCCCCCAACCCATTGAAGGTGCAGGTATCCACTTTATGGTGGCCGTTCATACTTCAAAAGTACCGACTAAAGATTTGGTCCTTGACTAATAAAACGGAAAATAATTTTTATAAATACAGGTTTGTTTTCCTCATTTTCTTTATATCTTCTTGTTCACACTTTCCGAACAATTAACATTTTTTTTTTTCAAGGAGGAAATTTTGGTAACAGTATAATGTGTTTTTTGTTGTCATTTATTGTTTCCTAAAGCAAAAGGAGCTTCCTGTTGGCATACAATAGACCTGTTTCATTAATTTTGAAAATCCTTGTTTTATATGAAGTGATTCTTTTCATTTTGAAGTGTCAATCAAATAGAAACGAAACAATAATATAAAGTCAAACAAATAAAAAAAAGTTATAGTAGATAATTAGAAAAAAAAAAAAAATAGAAAAAATATGATCATTTTTGCTGTCCTTGTAAGAATTGTAGTTACTTAGCTTCTCCATTTAATTTAATGGTATCAATATCGAACCAATGCTCCACCAAATCGGCCCGACCCGCAATGCTCTGAGATCTGAGTTTCACATTTATTGTTAGCCTTATCCAATAACCTAACATTAGCACATTTATTTCTATAGTATCGACTTAGGTTGTTTTTTTCTAGTATGTTCAGTGTACATATTAAGTGAATGGTCTCTTTATCATTCATATTACTTATTGCCTTTAGGTGAGAGAGTTTATAATATGAATTCAGTATAACACTTCGATCTAAAACGAAAAATGTGAGAAAGTATGCCGGAAGTTATATATTTTCTTTTGCCCACTTCCATAATGTGAAAAAATTTAGGAGAAGTTAACAACATAACTTTAAACATGGATTTTTTGTTTTATGTCCTTTTATTTTGTTTTGTAATGTAAGACAGTTTATCAGAATACATTGTTTTTGATTTTTTTTATATTAATTCTGATTGACCATAATAATTATTCAAAATTGATTTATAAATAAATCTGAAGAAGGTAACAGCAGATAAAAAGGTATGAGTGCGTGAAGGAGTGCATGAGTTCGATATAGATAATTTATTAATTATTGGAGAAATGAGAATTTTTTTTTAGTTTATTGCCTCCAAACTAAAGTATATATTTTTTTTCACTCCATGTAAATGTACAAAGTTTGGTTGCCCCAATTATCATTTAAAACGAACCGATTTTACTTTCGAACTTGATTCCAATAGACGTCTATTTCGACTAGAGCTGTTTACAATAACGATATCGTGTTTATGCTACCGCTCTCAAGGGACACTTGGGGGAGTTTAGGGCATAAACTGGTGTTTGTTTACTAACAAGAATTATGTCCGCACCAACCCCAGGGGACACATGTTGTGTCTACCTTCTCAGACAATATTTTCTTTCCTACTTACAAGGGTCTTTAAGATGACATGCTAATTAAAACACGCGTTAATTATTGGATTTGCATCAATTAAACACACATACCTTTCACAAATTAAAATTAAACACGATTTATCCAATATTCAAAGAAAAAAATTAGAGCTATTAAAATATTTAATTTTGAACTGAGGTTTTCACAATTATACTCGGAATAATTCGGTTCTGGGCTGACGAGTATGCGTTTAAGCACTGACCCTTAACTTTCCGTGGTAAATTATTCATAATAAATATTCATGAATAAAATATTCAATGCCCCCAGTCATGAATAAAATAGTCCTTTGGCACGTACGAGATTAAATGAATATTCCGTTATTATGTGAATTAAAAAAAATTAAAAAACAATAGCAATGATACTGAAGTATATATATAGTTGTTAGATAACCAAGATAGTTAAAACACAAAAAGGAAAAAATAACAAGAATATACTAAATATCGTTTTTTTCAAAATCATTCGTATTACTGATAGTACATCCTCACTAATCCGACCCCTAAGGGACTAAGGAGTAGGTCGGATTATCCGAAGATTTCAACGCGTATTTTATAGTTAAAAGTAGATTATAATAATCTTAAAATTATATGTCATTTTTTTTTCTATATCTCAATTTACAGAAATGTACAACTGTACAAATACAATATACATTAAGTAAATGAGCTGATAACGATTACAATAGCATGTCAAAACTTGACAAGAACTACTCATCAGTTGTACTTCAATAAAAATTCTACACTAGAAGATCTCTAGGCCATCTTCTTTTCAGACGCCTCGGAGGATTATCGAGAATCGAGTGGGAAGCAAGTTGAGAAACTAATGGATTTGAGTGGTTATGGAGCTTACGATCAAAGGAAAGGTATCTGGTTTGGGCTAACTCAGCAACGTATGGAACATTAAGGTCTTTATGGATAAGTTTATTAGTGACAAAGTAAGGGGCATTTAGGATTTTTCATAGGATTTTGGATTATAAGGATTAGATACGAAATGAATTGGATGGTATAGTAGAGCCCCAAAGCTCAACTCCTTACGTCTGAATAGGTCTACTCACAGTCATGTAAATAAGTCTTTTGTAATGATTTGGGAGCTTTTTCGTTTGTCTAGTAAATGTTGAAGTAGTCTGTAATGACGAGTTATACACACTAATATAATAATATATTTGCATAGATATGTTTTAGTCAGCTATTTTTATATAGATGAATTAGCCGTAGTAACACAATATCTTGTAAGATTAGTAGCAAAGTAGCTCTCATTTAAAATCGTTCATAAGAAGTATGCTCTAAACGTCGTTTTTTAAGAATTGTTAGAGTAAAATCGGAAAAAAATAATTTCTACGCTACTTTTTGAGAGAATACAGAAAATTTGGAAGTTTGTATCTTAGTCACGGTATAAGCTACAGAGCTTATTTTCTGCTCAAATTTTAGAAAATTTAGTATAATTTTGAATATTAAAAGGTTTTTTTAGAACTGAGTGCGCAGCAGATATTTTGATGAAACCTAGAAAACGTCGAATGTTTTCGAATATTCGAAACAGGATCCCGCGGGAGGTTCTACTGTACTATCACATTAATTTCATAATAATTTAACAGAAGCCCATCAGCTACCCGTCACAACATATCCTTGTATACATAATAAAAAAAAACCTTTTTAAAATTGGGGATGTGAGGGAAATACCATCCAATATTTCTAAATAATAATAACTTTCTTGAAAATATATTTTTTTATATAAAATTGCATGTGTTTTATCAGCAACTTTAATGATTGTCCGGTTGTATTATATTTGTCAAAGAAACCACCTAAACAGTTTCTTATCAGCAACTTGGAGCATGATTGACAAAAAATCAGAGAAAAATGTTTGTTCACCAGATCTGAAGAAGAGATGCTGAGAGATTTTATTAAATAATATACGACGGGATTAATTGATCAATTAAAGTTATCAATAATCGTTAGTTTCAACAAGATATTAATTTTTTTGGGTCATATATCAATAAATGCTAATTAACTACATTGACGTGAATTGCAACGAACATAAAGGATTTGTGTTTTTACTTCATATAAATAAGTATCTGTATTCGTAAGATGTCGAAAATGGCGAAACGTAAGCATAGTGTTTCTGTTTAAAAGTAATTATAAATTATTATTGATCATAACAATTAAATGTCCATTAAAAAAAATAATGGAAGAAAACAAAATCACTTCAATGCTTACTAGATATCCTAGCTTCAGATATCGAATATCACACGTAAACAGACCAAGACATAAGGTATATCTAATCTCTATAAGTTTATTGCACCTACAAATAAAAACTTTAACTTAATAACTGGTATAACCTTAGTATCATTGTTTTTATTTGAAGCGGCAATAATTATTGCAGGGAAATCTGGTTAGATAATAAGCATTTGAGTGACTACACTTTTTGATGGAATCCCAGTATTAGTACAGTACTACTTATAATTTTTTTCCCCTATGTTTTTGTTTATTTTACGTTCATAATAAAGTGCATTATCATGAACTTTATTAGGAATTAAAATAACAATATTACTGTTTCAGGACTTTCGCCCCTTTAAATTATATTGGTAGAAAATAAAAGAACATTTTATTCAGAGGCAGGTGTAAATTTTAATTTTTTAGCCAGGATCGTAAAAATATTGAATTATTTTACAGTGGATTGATTATTACAATTAGTTCTCTTAGCTTCAAATATATACTATTTGTGCAGATTTATTCTCTCTCTTTTTTTTTTTTTTTTTTTTTTTTTTTGTAATAAATTAATGAACTTAAAGAAATATCATGATATTAACAAAAATAAATTCGATAACTTCTACAATAATAAATAAAGAACTTACTTAAGAAACTATTTTGGTTTTAATTAGCCAACTTTTGAGTGTGCCATTTCAATGCCCTTAATTTAATATCCCATTACTAATCCAGGCGCATCTTCAGTCACCGGATCCTTCAGTCTGTACCTTCATCTTTAGATTCTTCTGCAGCCACTGCAGCTGTCCCTGTCGAGAGATTGACAAGGTTTTCTCAAATAGTTGTAAGGGATCTGTTTTAAATGTCACTTCTGGGAAGTCTTGGCGCCTGGGTCGAGTGGCGCCTGGACACTACCTGCTCTTCCAGGGCTTGTGACAGTTTTCTTTCGGAATTATCACTGAGGAATGTGTTTACATACGAGTATCTAAAAACTATATGATAGTTTGAAAATTTATATAATTTTTGATACGATTTCACTTATAGGGGCAGACAGTTTAAATTGATGAAGGTGGAAGTATAAAATTTATTAAAGTGATAACATTTGATTTAGGTATTTTAATTTTATATAAAAACAATTTGTAAAACGATAAACGAAATACAACGAAAACGGCTAATAGTTAATACTATTCAATCATTAAACAAAAAAAAAAAAATGAAGACATTTCCTCTTAAATTGTAAAAAAAAAAAAATAAAATAAAATAACAGGATATTTAAGATTTTTTAAAAATTATTTATCAATACTTACAACTGTATACAATATATACAACTAGTAATTATTGAAATGTAGGGAGACTAAGGTAACGACGATTATCTTGAGAGAAATTGTAAAAAAATTAATTTTTTGACACAACCCCTAACAAAATAATATTATAATTTCCTATTTACTAATCACTTATTTTTTATTTTATTGATATATGCAACTGTATAAAATATATACCCATTAGTAGCACTGCAATAAAAGTTCAATATTGGAAAGTTGTCTATTTTTTTCAGACACCTCGAACAGTTATCTAGAACCTAGTGTGAAGCAAATTGGAAGACTAGTGGATTTGTGTGGGTATGATTTTTTCTATCTATGGTAGCTATCTGGTTTGATATATGAACGTAATCAGTAAAAAATAAATATTTCATTCCCATTAAATTGTATTTTACCGGAATTTGAAAGTTCTTTAAATAATTAAAACAGTAAGTATATAAAAGGAAATATACAGATAATAATTCGTCTATCAATTCAAGAAATTTATATACATATTCTACACGCGATGGATATAAATTCTACATAAAATTCAGTTAGAATGGTCTAAAGCCGGTAAAAAGCGGCATCTTCAAGAAATGTTTAACGAGCACATAGTTCAGCCTAAGCACTACCCAGCTTGTAAATACTTAATACTCAAACTTATTTAATTATAGGTACATATTTTTTTAACAGATAAAACTTTAATCTGTTTAGATTTTGCAACGTAATTCGGAAATCTTCAGCAGTAGGAAATACTGATAATTATTTTCATATTCAGATATTTAGTTTGCCTCGTTCCTGAACGACTGTGTTGTAGCAATCCTGCTCATTATCCACTGGATGGAGTTTTTATTTTTATTTTATTTTTTTTATTAAAAAAAAACTATTTTTATAATTTTTTGTTTTGTATGCAGAGATAATACATGGTATGACGAAACATTTTGTGAATTTTTATTTTTGTCTACGAAGCATAGTTTGAAAATGTGGCATTGTCCTGGAAACTTTGCCCAGTTATATAAAAAAACATATCTGTTGGATAAAATAAATATTTTTTTTCAGGAGATAATACTGCTATCATAATCCTTTTATCAATCTCCTTATCATATAATACATTACATATACAATATGACTGTATTTTGGATCATTTTTCTTTTGTTATCTTAGTTTATTTGCTTCTACGATTATTATCCTAATAATAATTGGTTTTCTAGGTTAGGTGAGAAAAAAAAGAAAGAAGTTTTCTGAGAGAAAAAAAAAAAAAACCGAAATGGAAATATTTTTAAATGGTTCATAAGATTATTATTATACTGTTTTTACTTAATTTTACGTATACTTGACCATATACCGTATTAGGAGATACACATATTAGAAACATTGTTTTGGAACTGAACTAACTGATTACAATAACTAGAAAGTGTTTAATTTATAACTAAGTTGTATCGAATTATTTCTGATGCAAAAATGCCACCAGACCTTTTTTTTTGCTTTGAATGCCTCTTTCTTTCTTTTCTTTTTTTTAAGTAGAGCGTTTTTATGTATCAACTAGATCTGAAAGAAAGTCTGATTCAATTGTCAAACAGGTGTCTAGCGTCGCCTACCCATTGAGAAGAATTAGCAACGCTGTCTTTCTGGGTCTAGACCAATCCACACCATAACATTCAGGTACCCTGGCGCCGTCTTTTAATCCTGGGGGCGCAGGGCTTTCAAAAATTGCCATGAAAAGCCGACAGTACTTGAAGTACCTAACCATTATAAATATTTGAAATGAATGGATTTAAAAAAAAAAAAAAAAAAAAAAATTGTACAAAAACAAATTTTTCACTTAAACTTTTGAGTCAAAATTTATATTAAAATTCATATAATATAGTTTATGATTCAATTATATATTTTATACTAAAAAAAAAGGGTAGACACCATTGAGAAATATACAAAAAATGTTTAAAATAAGCCTAGTTTTTGGTAAATAAATCAAAACGGATTATTAGGAGTGTTATTTAAAATATGTTTTGCTGTAATTAGCTAAAATATTTGTCGTTGTAAATGTCATAAAACATTTATAAACTTCCAAAAAATATTTCTTTTGCCAGAGAATTTTGTTTCAGCATCTTTGTTATGCTGTACAAAACAAAAAAAAAATCTATTATAAACAAAAACAACAGCCAGATTCGAATAATGATAATAATAATGAAAATTAATATAAAAAAGGGGTATTTTATTTTTTTTGTTAAAACAACGGTATAAATATATTTGGTGTCCCTAAAGTTGCTAAATCACTGAAAATTAGATGACCATTTATGAATTTCAAATAAACAGGAATCCTCTATCACTAAAAGGTTTGGCCCAAAAAATTTAGGTATGTTTTCAGGTTATATTCCAGAAATAAATCTAATAAAAAATCTAACGAATGTGCAGTCAGACATAGTAAAACAAAAGACTAAAAGAATGATTTTTATATAGTATATGATATATGTAAATTCAAATAGCATAAATAGTGAATTTATTAAAAATTTAAAGAACAGTGTGAGTCGGATAGGTGTTTAAACATATTTTAAAATAAGTGATTATAAATTATATTATAGATATTGTTTTGTTTTTTTTATTTATTTACTTATTTATAAATTTTTGACATAATACTTGAGCGTCTTAAGAGCTCAAAATTGTTTATGTTATAAATATAACTAGTCAGCTGGAGATAAATTTTACAACATAACAACATTTACCATACTAAACATAGGATTACGTAGTATAATTATACTCTTAATTTTATTTATTTATTTTTTTAATGCTCCTTACTTAGACACAAACTTATCCATGGAGTCCGATTGTTCCGTACCTTACTGATTTAGGCCAAACCAGATACCTATCTTTTTATAGTAACCTAACTATTCTTTACCCGACAACCCTCTGAGGCGTCTGAAAAGAAGATGGCCTTGGGATCTTCTAATACAGAACTTTTATTGGCAATGGCACGTTATTATTAACGTTGTAATCACATTTACTCAACGTATTTTGTTTTTAATTTAATTTATTTCATTTTATATATTGTATAGATAGAGGTTTATTTTATTATTTTTTTTTTTTTACATACTTTATTATAATTAAGTGAGACAGATTATAATACTTACGCTAAAAAGCTTTTCCACGAGAAAAAAAAAAAACAAAGACTGAGAATAAATATGAACTATAATAACATTAAACAATAATTCAATTATTTGATTGGATAAATTAAGGAAAACAGAAAACTGGAGAAACAAAATGCGATGACAAACAAGGAAGAATGTCCTGAAATACCAAAGGATTCCTATATTTACAAAAATTTTCAAAAAAATTAAATATATCAGTGCCTTCAATATATTCCTCATTTGTAAGTGAAATAAATTTACTAATAAAAATCAATTCATGAAAGCATGTTAAGATCATGGTCATGGACGATGCTACCTGCTTATTCAAAAATACAGAAGTGAACACTTAAAGAAGTTTATAAAATAAAACTATTTTTATAAAACAAACAATAATTATTATAAATATTCAAGTTATATTTGAATAATAAAAAAAAAAAAAAAAATGATGTTATCTAATCTCCGCTAGGTGATTTGTGAAGGCTGAAACTCAATTGCCCTTCAAAACGGCTCAGATTGTAATTATAAAATAATTACGCCTTATATCCACAGCACTCGTCCTCTTTAATTAAAAACGCCTACTTTAAACATTTTTTTTATTTATTTATAACTATTCTTTATAAAACGTTGTTGCTTATACGCAGAGTTGGGACAAAATTTAATTATGATTAATTTGACAACTAATTTACTGGAATCAATCATCCGCATTTAATCATGATTAATTCTTTCAGTTGATTTTTTAGTCAACTAATGATTTAATTAAATGAAAGAATTAATCATGATTAGACTAAATGATTCAGGGAATCATTTGTCAAATATTTAATCATGATTAAATTATGCCCAACTCTGCTTGTACGTTTGTGACGATAACATAAAATGATCATTGTAACTAAACATTTACGTAATTAGATAATAATTTGTTAATTTCTTTAATAAAGGAGTATTTATATAATTTTTTAATTCATTTAAAATAGTTTATCTCCTCCTAAAACATTAATTTCATAGTTACATGTTTCGGGACCACCATGCCCCATCATCAGACTGAAATAATGTTTAACAACATCTTTCTCATTCATATAAACAATACATCCAAATGAATTACTTAAAACTAACAATCTATCAACAATAAGAACAATAATATAATTTACCTAACTTTCTTCTGTTGTGTATCACTAAGTCCATTGCACTGTTACACTTAAAATACTTCAACCCATTAGGGTTCAAGGGTCCGTTACTTATTCTGTTTATTGTTTATTTTAAGTTGGCCAATCTTATATTTTTAATTTGTCTATTATATTAGCATATATTGTTCCTATTTTCTAAGTATCTGTTTTATAGTTTATTGCTTTATCTATTGTTTTATTTATACATATCGCATCTTTTATTTTTCTATTGTGTGTTTCATGTTGTAATATTTCTACTTTTTCAGATTCAAATTGGCTGTTTTATTATTATTTGTTTTGCAGATCTATTATTGATAGATTGTTAGTTTTTAGTGATTCATTTGGATGTATTGTTTATATGAAAGTGAAAAATATTGTTAAACATTTTTTCAGTCTGAAGATGGGACATGGTGGTCCTGAAACATGTAACTATGTAATGAATGTTTTAAGAGGAGTGAAGCTATTTTAAATGAATTAAAAAATAATCATTTGTATTAAATTAAGTTAGCGGTGGAACATTTTTCATTGTCTTAGGATAAATAAAATCTAATACATTCGGACTTTGAAAATTAGTTTCTTATGGGCTAGGCTGTAGTATTTGCTCAATAAAAGCTTACTATATTTTAAAATATATGTATACAGTTTCAAGGTACGATAGTTTTTAACTATCTTTTCAAAGCAAAATGTGTACGATTAGAATGAAGTTTTCCAACAAGGTACGAGCCACACCCAGAAGTTTCTAAAGAAAGGTTAGGTAACTACTCACATCTGTAAAAGAGTGAGGCGTATTGAGAGATCATTCAAGTACTGATCCCAGTTCACCATGAACGAGTCATCCTTAGCGGTTATATAACTTTTTAATAATGCGATGCAGAACCGAAGATATATTAATTACATAAACACATTGCTCTAACTATTCACACTCTATTAAACAATTCAAATTTTATACACAATTGTCTAAGACTCCATGGTCCATGGTCTAAAACTCTGGCAATAGTATTAATATATTTGTAGAAAATATAAGAATTTATGGAAAAAAGTAGTCAAGGATGTAGTCGAGTAGAAAAAAATAAATCCAAATCAATAAAACATTTGTGGAGTGCCTACGTTTCGGACTACATTGCACGCCTTCTTCAGTCCATAAAAAAAAGGTTATAAACATTACATAAGTAAATAACATAAAATATAACAATAAATTAATAAAGCATGAAAAACGAATAAAACCAGAAAAAAAGTAAAATTGTTTATTTTTAAGCTAATTATACAATTTATGAAATTCATATGCAATCGGATGGCAATATTAAAAAATAAAAAAAAGGATATAAAACAAAGGTGTACAGGAGTCTTGGCATCACTGACGGGAACTCCTTGGGCAGAAAGAGATTTAGGAATCAACTTAAATATATGGGGGGGGGGGGGTTCTTTTGGAAGAGAGATGAAAGCATGAGCTTTCTTAAAAAAAAAATGGAAAAAAGTGTAAAGACATAAATGAGTTGAGCTCTCAAACAAAGTTCTATGTTAGAGGCCATCTTCTTTTCAGACGCCTTGGATAGCTATCTGAAATAGAATAGGAAGCAAGTTATGATACTAGTGGATTTATGTGGTTATGGAGTTTACAATGAAAAAATAGGTATCCGGTTTGGGCTAAATCAACGTAGTACATTAAAATCTTTTTAGATGTTTGTTTGTGAGAAAGTAAGGAGCATTGAGGATTTTTCAAAGGGTTTTGGATTATAAGGATTGGATACGAGATAAAATGAATGGTTTAGTGGGAACTCAAAGATCAACTACGTATGTCCAAATGTGTCTAATTACAGTCATTTAAATGATTCTCTTGTAAATAATCGGAACGTTTGAACATTTGTCTAAATATTGAAGAAGTCGAAAACGGGGAGTTTCATGTCGTTTTCGTCTTGCATAAGGACGTAAGTCCTTTGTCCAGATTGAGTACTATAAAAAAAATTTATTTATTTTTTTAATTAATAGGCGGAAGATTTATTCGCTTTTTGAAAACAGGAAAGCCTGCATTATTTCCGCGAAAGTTCAACAAAACCTTTTAATACGCGTTGTTGGATAACTAACAACAATAAAGGCAATCATCAATGAGACGCAGATGGGAGGATTGAATCTGATCATGTGGATTTAGATTTTAGTTGATTTTTTGTTTTTTGGTTTTTTTGGGATCTACAGGTTGATATTATTATGATTCATAAAATTACGTTTTTCCACTCGTATTGTTTTCAAGTACCATCACAAATGAGTCGTCGTTTAGGGTAAGGCTGTTTATCTACGTCACATTTCATAAGAAGAGGACCCTCGAGGCGTCGAGTGTCTCAGATTGAAAACTCACCAGAAGTTTTCAAGTTGCTGGCGAGATCTCGTTCGAGTGCTCCGCAGATTAAACTAATAAAAAAATTAATAAAGAGTCATGTTTTTCGCTATCTGAACGCTCCGCTAGGTTTCGTAACGTTGGAGGACCATCTCGTTAATATTGGGCCTAGCAAATAAAAATGATACCGATATTTTTGTTTATCAAGAGCAGAGGTATCAACTATTCTAAAAATATAATGATAATATTAACAGTGATTTATAAAAATCACATAACACAAAAAGCCGTTCACTGAAAATCACATAAAAATCCGTCCTCTTAGTTATACTTTTTATCAAGAAATTAAGATAAATGTAATATATATATATATATATTATATATATATATATATATATATATATATATATATATATATAAGATTGTCATCGATCAGACATTAACGATAAATTTTAGATAATTTCTCGGTGACACACTATATTTTTATAAATGTATTCCCACAACACATCCTGGACTGACAAAAAACAGCCAGCCCATTTATTTGCCTCCTTAGCAATGGCCCACAATACTGCCAGGCACCTGAGAAAAAAAAGGTCACGTGACCTCATTCATATGGGATACCATCAATGGGTTCTTAAATAGACCATTTCTAAAAAAAAAAAAAAAAAAAAATAGACCCTTGTTTAAAAGCTATACACAATATTTATTTAAATGCTTGTATATTGTGCACTTGTTAAAAACGTGAAATACGCACGAGTATGCAGGGACTC
The DNA here is from genome assembly GCA_003667255.2 of Euschistus heros. Taxonomy (NCBI): domain Eukaryota; kingdom Metazoa; phylum Arthropoda; class Insecta; order Hemiptera; family Pentatomidae; genus Euschistus; species Euschistus heros. The sequence continues at coordinate 214,534 of RCWM02000210.1, read as the reverse complement.
GAATTGTTTAACAGTCCCTATTTATCGATAATAGCAACTGTTTATAATATAATACATATAATAAAAAAGAAGGATTGTAAAGTATAAGTTTTAGAGAAGATACCATTGGCAGGGTTTAAATAAAGCTCTATACTAGGAGACCCTAAAACCATCTTCTCTTCAGACGCATTGGAGAGTTATCAGGAGTTGAATGGGAAGCAAGTTGAGAGACTAGCGGATTCCAGTGGGTATGAACCTTGCCATGGAAAAATAGATTTCTGGATTGGGCCAAATCAACAGGACATTGAGTTTATTTTTGACATAATAGGGAGTTTAAGGATTGAATTGGAGAGATTTTGTAAAGATTGGATACGAGATAAATTGGAAGGTATGCAGGAGCCCAAATGCACAAATCCATTAATTTAAATAGGCCTAATTACAGTATTTTAGATCACTATTTTGAAATGAGCATCTTAAAGAACCTGTACAGTAAATTTTAAAAAATATATATATTCTGCAATTTAATGATAATAATATAATAACTTTAAAATAAATAAAACATCACTTCCTGGTACTCAATGGCTCAGTGTGTTGGGGTGAGGGTTACAGCGCGCTCGGAACAGAAGGTCGTGTGTTCGAGTCCCACCTGGGCAGGTTAAAATTTATTGCGTGATGGTCCCACGAAATTAATTTTAACCCTCCCACAATGGCAAGAATATGTTGATAACCTATAGGTTAGCCCGTCCTTCTTGCTCTATTGGAGTACATAAGGACGCTCCAATAAACAACAGCAACAAATAAATACAATTAATGTACGATACAAACTGTTTTCATCATACGAAATAGAGACGTTTATCAGTGATTAATTATTATTATTTTTTTTTTTTTAAAGATAGGGAAGGTAACATGAAAAATGAGGCATTTAATTTTTTTTTAAGGAGGTAGCATGGCGTTCCCATCAAGAAGGAATTGAGGAGCGGACTAGGAAATATTAGTAAAATGCTGAAGTTTAGAATAATGTAAAATGGAAAGGACGAACAACGGTTGTTCCCTAGCGTACTAGGTGATTTGAATTTAAAAAAAAACTAAAAACAAAGGGATGGGAATAAACAGTAAGAAGAGGAGTTGAGAAAATATTGCATTATAAACGAGGAAAAGGAGATGTTTACAAAATAATAATGAAAATTAATTTGTTATTATTTAAATTGTGTATGAGATATTTTATAAATAAATTTTATCACTCGAGTTAAAAACCTTGTGTCACTTAAATCGAATGACATCACGTATTACAAATGCCATTGTAATCTCAATATGCTTGAGAAATGATCGGAACTAATGAAGATCTCGGTATTTTTTATCATAAGATTGCTGTTTTATTTTTTATTTAATGTTGCAGTCTGCGTTCTTGTTGGCCCAAAAAACGCAAAGATATTTAGGATGATTAATAAAATAACGGTGGAATTTTCCTAATCCGAACCACTATACAAAAGAAACAAATTAAAAACTTGTAAGGTACTGTAATAAGTATATATGAATACTTATTACAATACCTTGATGTGGTACATAAATACATGTTCTAGTAAAAAAACTTTCAAATAAAATTTAAACTACACAAGAATTGTATTAATTTTATCAATTTTCATTTAAATAAGACTAATAAATGTTTTTTTTAAAAAAACGATTTTCAGTTCGAATCTATAAAAAAATAAAATAAGTAGTTTAAGTTATACGAAAAAAAAAATTAAAAATTAAACCCAAAACAGACGCTTTCAACTTCCATTCAACTATTCAAAGGAACTATTCAATATTTCCGACTATTGAAATATTTCTAGTGACAAAAATTAAACAATACGTTTCTAAAATATGATTAACAATTCCAAACATATTTTAAAGTAAATAATATAAAATTTACATTTTTAAATTTACTTTTAAAATTAGAATACCTCCTTGGTTTTCTTTAGTTCGGATTAGCGAGAATATAATGCATATTCAGGTCAATTATATAGATTTTTTAACTTTTATTTTTGAATTTCATCATAGATTATATTCCTTATATAAATTTTATTTAGTTTCCAAATTACAAATACATTATTAGTCAGATACATTGTCTATTTTATGCACGCTAAAATATTTTGTAAAAAATTAGTTTTAAAATAATATCCTAAATATAATAACAATTAAATAATACAAAAAAAATCTTATAGGACATACAATTTGTCGGTGTTGAACTGTTGGATTGATCCCACTGATCTGGGATGTGAAATTTCCTGCCTCGATTCGGAATGCCATTTTATGCTCATTAGTTCCAAACATTCCTAAATTGGCGAAACGTTGCCAAGTTACTGTGTGATATGATTCGACAAATGAGATCCTGATGAGTGTTGGTCTTTTGGTAGGCCTTGTCTATCAAACGGTATGTCAAGTCAAGGACTTACTTCACTTTTTTTTTTTTTTAAGTTGATCACAAACGTGCTTAGCCTAAGAGGGAGGGGTAAAGTATTTTCTTGGCGGCAGATAACGTTTCTTTTTTTTCTTTTTTCCTTTACTTTTTTTTTTTCGGTTCGTTGTCGGAGTTACACAGGACCGGAGCTTTTTTGAAAGATAAGACAACCTCTTTCTAGACAACTTTCCAAACGTCTCAACCTTTCCCTAAAGAAGGGTCCTAGCTAATACGAGGCCTCTGCAATTTGTCAAACGTCGGGATCACTAGTTAGCTGCCGCTGTTATAGATGTCCCTAGTTTTCTTCTAAATTAGTTCGTCCTTCTACCGTTTATCAAAAACAAGGAAATTGTCAATAATATTAAAGTTATTTTCGTCTCTTTGGGATTTATAGTGCGTGTTAATGATAACGATGAGGGTCGAAATTGTAACTAAATTAAATGAAATCGTAAATTAAAATGAAACGTAATATAAAATCCCATTTTTTTTTTCTTTTACAGTTGTATTATCTATTTTTGTAAAGACACCTTAGCTATAATGTATAACACATTTTAACTGTAGACATAAATCCAAAAAAACCAGGACTACAATAATTTTAATATTTCGTACGTACGTATATATTTCCCACTCGATTACCGATAATCCTCTGAGGTGTCTGAAAAGAAGATGGCATCTTTTTAAAACTATATTTTGATATTTACAACTGTATATATTATATACATCAAGTAAATTTGAGGAAAATTATTAAAATGGCACGTTAATAACATGCAAATAACTATTCACTAGTAGCACTTCAATAAAAGTTGTACATTAGAAGGTCTCTTGGCCATTTTCTTTTCAGACGCCTCGAAGGTTTATCGGGAATCGAATGAGAAGCAAGATGGAAAACTTGTAATAAATTAGGTTTAGCAGAGCCCGAAAGTTCAACTGCGTATGTCCAAAAGGGTATAATTGTCATGTAAATAAGTTTTTTATAATTTATGAGGAGCTTTGGACGCTTTTTTTTAGTAAATGTTGGAGTTAGAAATGACGAGCAGTTTCTTGTTTTTTAAGTCTGATATATTACTTGATATTTTTGTTTCATACTGTACGACGTATTTGTTAATGTATTAGATGTAAATTTCAATAAATAAATAATTTTGCACCTGTGTATTGTATGATCAAGTCTACCGATAATAGAACGCTAGCTCCTACCATGCCCGGAAGTTTCAATCAGAACGTGTAATACTATCTCCTTTAAACTAAGCTAATTATTAATTTGTCGTTAGTAAATCATAATGCTTTTTTTTTTCTTTCTTTTTCATATATTGATATTTACAACTGTACAAAATAATATACAACAAGTAAATGTGTTGACAGTGAATACAATGGCATGTAAATAACTTGTGAAGAACTACTCACTAGTAGCACTTCAATAAAATCTACACTAAAAGGTCTCTAGGCCATCTTCTTTTCAGACGCCTCGGAGGATTATCAGGGATGGAGGAGGAACCAAGTTGGGAGACTAGTGGATTGGAGTGGTTATGGAGCTTACTATGGAAGGATAGGTATCTGGTTTGGGCTAAATCAGAAACATATGGAACATTAAGGTCTTTATAGATAAGTTTATTGGTCACATAGTAAGGAGCATTGAGGATTTTTCGAAGGATTTTGGATTGCAAAGATTGGATACGAGATGAATTGGATGGTTTAGTAGAGCCCCAAAGCTCAACTCCATACGTCCAAATAGGTCTAATCACTGTCATGTAAATGAGTCTTTTGTAATTAATTGGGAGCTTTGAACGTTTGTCTAGTAAATGTTGAAGCAGTCTGTAACGGCGGGCAGTTTCTTGTTGTTTTAGTCTTGTATGTGGATTCCAAGTAAGACGTTTGTTCAAGTGGAGTCCTAGGTAGCGGATCTGTTCAACAGGGATTAGTGGAATATCATTAAAGGATACTGTAGGGCAGGATGTCGTAGGTTTATGACGAAGGGTAAAGGTTATTTGATAGGATTTGTTTGGATTTATTTTGATTCTCCATTTTTGAAACCGTTCTTGAAGGTTTAGGATATGGGATTGGAGTGTTTGAGAGGCAATAAAGGAATCATTGTTTACTGATAACACACATGTGTCATCTGCGTAAGTGGTGAGGATAGTGGTAGGATGAGTTGGGATGTCAGCTGTGTACACTGTGTAGAGGATAGGACCTAGGATACTACCTTGAGGAACTCCGGCAGACTGGGTAAAGAGGAGAGAATAGGAAAATTTATGGTTTACTTTGAAGGTTCCGTCACTGAGATAGGATCTAATAATAAGAAAATATGTAGAAGGTAAGAACTGACGGAGTTTATACAGCAGTCCCGGGTGCCAGACTCGGTCAAACGCTTGTTCTACATCAAGAAAGGCTCCCGTGCAGTACATTCCGCGCTCCAATGCAGAGGAGACAACGTCCACCACACGATGACATTGCTGGATTGTTGAGTGTGATGTTCGGAATCCAAACTGGTGATCTGGGATTACATGATAGGATTCTAGGATAGGATACAAACGTTTTAAAATGAGTTTTTCTAGGATTTTACCCATGATTGGCAAGAGAGAAATAGGACGGTATGAGGATAGGAGCTCAGGTGGCTTTTTGGGTTTAAGTATCATTTTAACTATTGATAATTTCCAGGAATCAGGGAAATATGTGGTGCGGAATACAGCATTATATATGTATGTTGGGAATAGAATGGCTTTTCGAGGAAGGAGTTTACGGATGTGGGATGTAATTAGGTCGTGTCCAGGAGCTTTGTTTGAAGGTAATCTGTAAATTATGTTTAATATTTCTGAAGGATGGAATGCTTTAGGGGGAGGAGACATTTGGAGTGGGATGTTGAGTTCTGCTTCAATATATTCTAGGTGAGCAAGATTAAGGATATCAGGATGTGGGTTAAAAGTTTGGAAAAGGTGCTGGCCAAAAATGAGTGACTTTTCATCGTCAGATTTTGAACATGTTTTGGCTTCGGTTAGTAGAGGATGATTACAGTTTCTGTAGTTCAGTAGTTTTTTGGTAGTATTCCATAAAGATTTGTCGGTGGTGTTAAGATTTTCTGTATTGTAATGTAATTTTTGAATTTTGTATTTTTTAATTTCCGTCTTAAGTTTGTTTGTTAATTTGCAGTAATTATTCTTATCTGATGGATATCTAATCATAATGCTAAATCATAATTTATTCTATTAATATATTAAAAAATAATCGTATAGAGATGTTTGATTGTTTTTTCATTGCTATTCCTGATACAATTTTTATAATATTATTATTGTTATTATTATTAATTATGAAATATTATATTTTATTGTAATTTACATTATTATACAATTATATAACATTATAGGTATGTAGCAATTATACTGGTTAGCTCTATTGTCATAGATTTTGAACTTTAAAGCAATTATTTGAAAATAAAAATTAAGACATGTTATAAGTATTAATTTTTGAATTGTATCAATTTATAAACAACCAGTAAATAGATAAAAAAAACTGCGAAAAGATCAGATTACTAAGGAATCAATGAATCATTATTAGACAAAAATTTAAATTATTACCAAGTATTTTAATCCCGAATCTTGTTAACAAATCGAGTCTTGAGAAGAGATGTTAAAATTGAATAATTGCTACCGAATTCCGATCGGAGAATTTCCGTGGATTAGGATGGTTTTCGCTAAAGAAGAGAAACCGGGACTGGTAGAAAAAGATAAAAAAAAAAAAAGGAAAAAAAAACCTAAACCAAAAAGAGGTTGGATAAAAAAGGAGTGGACAGGCTGGGCTATGGCGGTCTAACTGCGACCTACCCTTATCGGACGATAAATTCGTTCACCCTCAGCTCTTCGGTAAAGTACTCTCCCGGTGAGGAATCCGATTAGAATAAAATGCTAGAGGTAAAAAATAGAATGCTTCAAATCGACCAGGCTTCGTACCGAGGTCTTTGTCGTTCGTCATGAAATCCAATATAGCTCGGAAATGTCTTGTTTAAAACAATAAGCGAATTTATGCGAGATTTCACACCAGTTATCGAATCTGTTGGTACTTACGGTATAGAAGGATCAGTATAATTGGGATTGAAAAATTATTTGCCTCTTCTGTTAGATTTTTTTTTTTATCTGAAGAGACTAGTTTCGAATGTTAAACATTCTTCATCAGTCTGCTCTAGGCCATGATTTCTATTAGAAGTCCTTTTTATATTTATTTTTTTAAGGCATTTTACCTAGTCTTCGAACAAAACAAATTCCGATATAAGTGTAAACTAATTCATAAATCCTAATTTTATCAGTTTCGGTAAGATTATTTTTTTTTTTTTTAATATTTACCATACTCAATCTGTACACTTAATGGTTTGATTGCGATCGAATTGTTACTTACATTATACTTCTAGTATAATGTTTACACAAAAAAATCACTTGCAGGAAGTAGTTTTTTTAATAATAATACTTTATTCACATTTCAAAAAAGTATTTATTGATACTTACAATTGTATAGATTATATACATATAAAATATTACAATGACATGTCAACAAGCTGTAGAGAACTACCCACTAGTAGCACTTCAAAAGTTCTACATTAGAAAATCTCTTGGCTTTTAAAACGTTTCGGAGGTTTATTGGGAACTGAGTGTGAAGGAAGTTGGGAGACCAGAGAATTCAGGTAGGTATGGAATTTACTACGAATAAATCAGCAACATACAGATAAGTTTGTTTGTGACATAATAACAAAGGAACATTGAAGATTTTACGAGGTATTTTGGATGTAAGGATTGTATACGAGAAGAATTGGAAGATTTAGTGGAGCCCCAAACCTCAACTTCGTATGACTTACAAATAAGTCTTTTGTAATTGATTGGGAGCTTTGAACTCTTGTCTAGGATACATTGCATTAGCTGGAAACGAAGAGCACATTTTTGGTCTTTTAAGACTGGTTGTAAAATACTTACATATTTTTTTTAGTTATTTATTGAAATTTACAACTGTATATACTATATAAAAGTATAATACATCAAGTAAATATTTACAATTTAAAATTCATTTAAGTATACATATTCCAGCATACATTCACTACATGATTAATAACGTATTATTTAATAATGGATAGGTGAGTAGCAAGGTAAAATAGATCTAATTATCCTAGAGAAATCATTGTTTACTTGAATTAAGTTAGAAATTACGGGTTATTATTATTCATTTATTAAACGAAGGTTTGGATATAAATTGTAATGTGTAAATTTTTTAACATTTTCTAGTAAGATCAAGCAAGCTTTTGCAACGCTGCCTTTTTTCTTGCCTTTTTTTCATTTTTTGTCTTATCATATTTTAAGTCGGATTTTATTTTCATCTCACAAGACATCCTTTAGTGATTTTTCTTTTTACTCACAGTTTTGTTCCATTATTATCAAACAGCTAAATACTTATCTAAAATTTCTTTTAAAACGAGACCTAGAAATGAGACATATTTCAAACAATTTTTTTTTTTTTTTTTTTGCTTATTCGGAGATTTTGTAGGTGAAATGTAGCTTTTGAAATAGTTTGTAGTTTTTTATCTAAAGTTTTTTTCACCCTCAGGAGATATATTGGTTGGAATGAAAAAAAAAGTTACGTTTGAAAAGCCTATTTTCTCTCAACTTTATTTATTTCGAATAATAATTAACTGTTAATTTAATTAAATTATTAATTTAAGTAATTTGATCCTTTTAATTCTAATATGTAAATTTTGGAAAACAGTAGATTATATATACAGATATCCATCATCTGTCGTTTTTCCTGGTCAGGTATTGAGTATTTTTAAATCATTTTTAAAGTCAGATTTTTTTTTTTTTTTTTCACCTCAAAAGACAACCTATCGTGATTTCTATTTCTATGAAACATGTTTCAAACAATTATTCCAGCTTGCTTAGTCGGTGATTTGTTTGTTTTTGTGTGCGTTTTGTAAATAGTTTCCTTTTAATTGAGTTGAGGAAGTTTCCTTTTCAATCATAATTTAAGTTTGTTTTTTTCGTGGAGGATTAATCATGATTTATTTTGAAATCATTCCTTACACGTGTAGATTCTTTGTGAATTCAATAATCAAATATATTACGCTATACATGCACAAGATATTTGCCTGAATATACCTGAAGGATCATGAATTTTTATGTTTCTTTTCTTTCTTTTTTTTTTAAGTCAAAATTTATTTTTAATAATTAAAAAAAAGATGTTAGATAGTGATCTTCATTTATCGATATCTTCTTCAATTTAAATGATGATAATATTTAAATATTGAATTTAATGTTCAGCATAACATTTAACCGAAAATGTTACATAGAGAAGGTACCGTTTTGCTTAGAGCGATTTTTTTTTTTTAAGCAGAGAAAAATCGTATCTGAAGAAACGGTTGAAATAGGGACAAAGGTTTATCTATCTATCATAGTATTTTAATAGATGGCATTCTCTTACTTATACCTTCCACCTGCAACAGAGCTCACCACTCCTCAGGTACAGGACAAACCCGGGTGGGATCAGACAGTCGGTGTTAAGAAGGCGCCTTCGGGTTTCCGTGGGCGACCTGACCCTAAGTTCCAAAAGTATGTACTAAAACCCCGAACACAGGTTTGTCGCAACTCATTATCAGATGATGTGTTTTTCAAAAAGTTTGTGGAGGGGGGAGCTTTGGTGAGGGGAAAAAAAAGAGACAGTGGAGTAGATGGGCCTTCGCCTTGACTTGACAGTCGGCCCGTTGGACTAATAATCCTTTCACGGGACGCCTACACGACCCTCCAACGGGAGCAAAAGAAAGAGAAATAGATCTGGATATCTCTTGGCTAGGAATATCTAAAATAAGACTGAGGCCTCAGTTGTTGGATCCGGCGTACAATGATTTAATGGACGCGTTTAGGCGCCACGGACGGTGGAGTTTCATTGGATATGGGTACATAAAAAAAAAAAAAAAAAAAAAAGAAAGAAATATTGGGGGTATAAGAAATATGTTAATAACCATAGCCATCTTAATATCTAATATTTCAATGTTCGATTCGCAAATACATTTACAATCCTTAATATTGTCGAACTATAGCAACCGGGATGTGGGGAGGCCCTTAACAAAAACTGAACCTTACAAATATGCATTAAGATAACAAACGTATATGATTTTTTTTAATATGTTTAAAAAAACAATTTTTTAAATGTTATTTTTATTACCATTGACATAAAAAAAAATTAACTTAAATCGTGAAATTTTTATTGTTTTAGTTTTTTGATCTAAAATTTTTCGTTATCGACCTAGGTTTAAAAATAAATTAATATTTCAAAGCACAATCCAATAATAAAAGCAAACCAGATGTATTGAAAAATAATAATTATTCAAGAAATTAATTAATTAATGATCTGTTTTCTTACAGATCTGAATATGTAAAACAAAATCACCGTTCAAAATCAAAATCGATCGGTTACCAGAAATCGACTTGAGATCATCGATTCTTGACACCGCTTCTTTTCTCGAGAATCTAAAATATTCAAATTCTCAAAAATATGTATGTGATAAAATGAAAATAAATTTGACTAAAATTACCAAAAAAAGTTCGGAGATGAGTTGGATTACATAGAATTCTTTTTTATTTATCTATTTTTATTTTATTTATATCAAGCAAATGTGATTACAAAATTCATATCATGTCAATTGCCTGTGAAGCAACGGCAGCACTTCAATTAAAGTTCTATATGAAAAGGTCACGAGGCCATCTTCTTTTCAGACACATCGGAGAGTAGTGGATTAAAATGGTTATGAGGTTTATTATGAAAGGATATGTTTCTGGGTTGGGCCCAATCAGCAACATGTGGACTTTACGAAGGATTTTTTATTGCAGATTGGATACTAGATTTAATAGATGGTTTAGTGGAGCCCCCATTAAAAATTTAGATTCTTATCTTGAGGGACGAAGGGGAATAATAAGTTTTGCGAAATTTGTAACAAACCATAAAAAAACCCAAAAAAATTAAAGTTAAAAAAATATATAATAAAGATATTAATGTTACTATATTTCACATCGAGTCATAAAATTTTTCCACGCTGAATATGGATTAACGTTTTTTTTTTTTTTTTTTTTTTTTTTTTTTTTTTTTTTTTTTTTTTTTTTTTTTTTTTTTTTAATTTATAAAATCCTTTATTGGCGAAATATTAAAAACTGTATAACTCAAGGCTAATAACTAATAGAGATAAAATTTATTTCATTCATAAAAGAAAATCATAATGATAATAAAGAGAAATAAAATTAAATACAATCATACTTAGATTGTCCCTCCACTTACAGGAGAACAATTCAGATACAGGAGATTCGAGCACTGTTCTCACAGCTGTGTCACTTTTATTGCGATTATGACAAAGAAAACGTTTTCTTTTAAATATGCATTCAATACTTTAGATTTAAAAAACAAGAGACAAGTGAATTTTATTTTTACTGTGTAAAAAGGCTAGACATTTTTATCATTCGGGACCTTAGAAAGAAAATAAAAATGACTGAAACTTATCAGTGACTTACGGTACAAATGTAGAGCTGTTATTTTAACCGCCAATGTCAAACACGTGGAAGTGAGAAAAACACAAGTTCGTTGAGAAAAACTTAAAAAATATAAAAACAGTTTATAGTTAACTTAAAGTAAAAAGTAGGGGTTTAAGGACGTAATTGGAGTATACAAATTAGTGTAAATCAATGTAGTGTTAAACGACTGCTTCACTTTTTATGCCTTTTATTAAAATCATAGTGTTATTGTAAGATTCAAAATTGAATATTAGATATTTTGAAATGATCTTTTTTTTTTTTTAACGAATTAGTAAATACTAAAAAAAAAAAAAAAAAAAAAAAAAAAAAAAAAAAAAAAAAAAAAAAAAAAAAAAGAAAAACTTTAATAAAACTTAAATTGAGAAAAGTTCTTATATAACAGTTGGTAATTTTACATATTAATATTCAATACTATATATAATTTTAATTATTGTTTATATATTATTTAAACATTGTTTTTATTTTCATTAATTATTTAGAAGTACGAATATCAGACGCAATTAATAATGCTTTATTCTTTTTCAGAATTATTAAATTTTTATTTCCTTTATATTTATTAATTTTTAATTGCGAATGGTACACCGATTTGATGATATATAAATATTTATTACTAGCAAATTTGTTTTTTTTTTTAGATTATATTTTTGTTTCCTTCCATATAATCAAAACTATACACATATAATCTTCTTTTTATACTCTCTTATCATTTTTTGTTCAAATAATTTTTATATAATTTTACAAAACTGGTTTTAATAAAGGTTTTATAATTTTATTTTATATCACACAATTTTTTTTTTTTTTTTTTTTTTTTTTTTTTTTTTTTTTTTTTTTTTTTTTTTTTTTTTTTTTTTGTAATTTGTATATCGTATAACTTTGTATTTACTTGCTCATTTTTATGTAATTTTCCTTTAATTATATTTTGTATATATTTTAGTATATATATGTATATAGTGTTAAAAACTTCTTTGGATCAGTGATAATGTTCCTAAGGGAAAATAATGAAAAAATGTGTTAACTGGGTTTAATTGTGTTTATAATCACCTGTAAGCTACTCTGTTATTTGTTTTGAAATTTATTATATTTCTCTTTATTCTTCTTCTTTACAAATTCCATTACAGTTACATAAATAATCCACCAACTAATATGTAACTATTAGCTTCAATATATTAAAGATCAATTTATGCTTATTATACAACTAAAAGTCATTTTTAGGGCGGACTCAATTTGAATAGGAATAATATTAAAGAAAAATTATAAATAAAATTTATACTAAAAAATACCTTTTTTTTTTTTTTCGATTGCATGTTTTATTATATATTAAATATGGCCGCATCTGATTTTTAGATTTTTTTTTTTTTTTTTTTCAAGTGCACAATTAGGGATTATTTTACTTATTATAATATGTAAGTGAAATACGGCTATTGGGCAATGCGAGACGTCGACGGGAGTATTGGTTGCAATAAAAATGGATTCTTATTATTCACGTCACTTGCGCAGTAAACGTCACAAGTTTAACGCTCGGGGTGGGCAGATACAAAACCACACACAAGGCAAGATGTCATAGATTGAATGTTTTGAAATTTTTCTAAGGCTCCGAATAAAATCGTTCATAATCCGTCTTTGAATAAAATTGCTCAATGAAATACCTTCTGACATATTGAATAAATTTTTATTGTAAATGATTCAGATCATTAGTGTCCCGACTAATAAATTACAAATTATGTAAGGTAAGTGATTTATTGAATAAATATTACAAGCAGCCTTTAAAAAGTGCAATGAATAATATGGATGGCAATAAATCCATTCATCTATGTATAATTTAGGCTTTAATGTTCAAACCAATCAAATAAAAAAATAAAAAAGTTTTAATTTTTAATACCTTATTATTATTTTTTTTTTGTTTTGTTAATTTACAATATTTTTTTTTAAATTATAAAATTAAAACTAAAAAGCCTTATGTCAGTTAAACATTCAAAATTAACCAGTTTTAGACAATTTTGCCAACATTAAACAAAAAAAAAAAATTCTTATTTCTTTAAATAAATTATTTTTTTTTTTTTTCATTTAAGAAAAAAGGATTCTCTGAATGATTTAAGAAAAATGATTTTCATATAAGATTCTTCTGATTAAGAATCTTTCACATAACGAAAGAATATTTGTATTTTAGTTATGCTCTCGTTTGATACATTATTTATTTAAAATTAATGAAGGCTGAAAAATATTTAGAATTTTTGCTGAAAGAACTAATGACGGTAAGATTACATAAATAATCCATAAACTATTTTATATCATAAAATATATTTTAAAAATTCCATAATTGTTTGTTGATTAAATAAGCATATGTATTTTTATGTGGAATTTCCTTTCCTTTTCCCTCATTTTTAAAGTAGTCAATTTTTATTTACCGATAAAGTTGGTGAATATTTCAAAATTGACTATTCTTAAGAAATTAGAAATTAAAATTATGCATTATTTTCATCCCTAAACAAATAAATTGAAAGTTTTGGCATTTTAGAACTTACAATTAGTAAAAATGGTTAATTTTTCAAATATTAACCAACGTTAAGGTTGTTTCACACAAGTAACGAAATTATAATTGTCTCTAAGTTAGACTTTCAGAGAATACATTATTTATTAAAATAAAAATAAATTTACCAGTTGAAATGAAAGCAAATATAATAAAACAAAAATTAATTAGTTTTCTTAGAATTTAAGAAATAATTGAGTAATTTTATTGAACTGTAAATTGTTAATACAAATATGTATTTTAATTAAATATAATAAATTAAAACTTCAGAGGGGATATCAATAGAACTATCTAGCATTAAGAAATACATAAAATTTTCCATTATAAAAAATATATAGAAGAATAATTAATTTATTGGGGATTTTACATGAATAGGTTGTAAGAAAAACCAGGCTATTAAAGGCAATGCAGAACCATTACCTCAGTGAAAAATTTGTGCCATGCCTCCGTACAACAATAACTTTAATTAAGTGTATGCTGTATTGAAATATGATATGCAATATAATGTAATATTTAATGTAATGTAATATAAACATGTAATAGAAATTTTCCAAAAATACGGCGTTTAATATATCACTATGAAACAATTGTTTCGAAATCAAAATATAATAAATTATGGAATATTAATAAGGGGTTCGAACAGTTTAATTGACAAAAACATGCTTAGATTAGATTGGACAATGAGAACACCAAATTATTTTAAAACGAGATTAGCACTAAACAAAACGACATCCTATGAATATTTATCGGTTTCGAATAACGTAAGTTTTATGGTTGATTATCCGGTTTTTTTATGACTCTTGCTCTCCTGATGAAGAGAGGGGAAAAAACACACACACACACAAACAAAACAAAAAAACAAACTACATTGCTATTAAACACGTGTTCTGTTGATCATAAAAGTATAAATTGGGCGGAGGAAGCTATAAGTTTGTCCAGCGCCGGAAGTTTGGACAGAGTTTTCTAGGTCATGAGTCCGAATAAAAAGATTTTGACATATCGGTGTACTCAAATAAAATCATGCTTTTCTTGGACTCCTGAATTTACTTCAAGGTGTTTTCTATGCATTTCTATTGAAATTCCCCTTGTTTTTAGAAATTTCTAATCATGAATAAATAAAAATATATTCCACCATTTGGACCGACTCGGTAGGTGATTATTGGGAAGGGTTCATTTCCATTAGTCTGCATTTTTTAAATATTTGTTGATATTTACAACCGTATACAATGCACATATCAAGTAAATGTGAGGTAATAAAATTACAATAAGTTGTTAAGAAACTAACAATTAGAACTACTTTAATAAAATCTACATTAAAAGGGGCCCAGGCCATCATCTTTTCGGACTCCTAGGAGGGTATTCGGAATCAAGTGGGAAGCGAATTGGGATATTAGTGGGTTCCATGATAAAGGTTACCATGGATGGACAGATTAAGCTTTGATCATTTGTCAAATAAAAGTTGGATTAGTCGAAAACCAAGAGCGGCTCCTTGCCTTTTAAGTATTGTATGTGGATTTCAAGAAAGACGTTTGTCCAGATGGAATCCAACGTAGCGGATCTATTCAACACATATCAGTGAAATTAAAGGATACCGTAGAAGAGCTAGATGGTATAGAAGGATCAATGCAATAAGGATTGATGAATTAATTGCCACTTCTATTGGAATTATTTTATTTGAAAACTAGTTTTGATCCGTTCCCAAACATATACAATTTTTGTAACATCACGACGGAGAATTCCGTTTGCCTCCTCAGGTGATTTCATGTTTTGCATTTTTGGAGACTCAAGTATATATGGTCTATGTAACTAAGTGCTGATGTTTTAAAAATTTCGTTTTGGAGTGATGGTGAATGTTTAACATTCGAAACTAGTGGAAATTGATTCATCAATGCTAATTTATTTTTTAATTGACTAACTTCATACATTTGATTCAAACCTGTATTACAATAGTGACTGTCAGCGAATATCCTAGGATAGAAAAGAAAAAGATAGGTGATGACAAGCAAGGCATAGCGAAGACCTATTAACCATTGATACCCCTTTTTGATCATATTTCAAGAGGTTTATTTTATTTATTTTTTTGCACATAAAAACTTCCTAAAAAATTTGTTTTGATTTGATTATATTGAAGTTTGAATTTAATTCTTTCTCATCATCGTTTTTTTTAATTTTTCAATACAGACCTTTGCCGCAAGTTTTCGATAGACCGTGATCACATCGAACTATCGAGATTCTACTGTATAAATAAATGAAAACAAATACTCTTTTTCTTGTTTACAAACATAATGGTCTTAATGCAGTAACGAGATGTAATGACATGTGCTTCATTACATAGGGGCAGATAGTTACGGTTACTTGTTCACTATCGCATTGAATGTATTCCATTATCACTCATGTAGTGTTTACATTGACAAACTTACTTAAGACAAGATGTCGGTTCCAGATGGTTATCCACGAATACGAAATCGCTGTATTGATTGCACTAACGATTCCGGGATAAAAACTTATAAAGATCTTACATGGAAAATGCTAAGCCAAATCTTCGTTATGCAATATACAAATTACAAGCCTTAAGTTCAGAGAGTTATAGATAACCAACAATATCCATCAAACAATTCAAATTTATCTATTTCACAATAAAATACCTAACATGGCTTGATTTCTGAACTTTTGATTATTTTTAATATGCTAGGGATTCAAGCTATCAATCACGTAATGTGCTACTTACGTTGAAAGGTTAAATAGTCTTTGATAGTTTGGATATAGTTATAATAAACTATCGCTGAGCCTTCAACACAAGTGATACAGTTATAGATTTGCACGGGGATTTCCTAAAGCGCTACTTTACCCTCCATTAGAAGAGTGTTCACAGTCCTCCATGGAGAATATATATATTTTTTTTTTCTGGAGAAACTATAGGCGTCGAAGATCAATGGACCAACCGAAATGTTCTTCTTACAGACAATACGAGACTGGAGGTGGTTACTTCAACACAGTGCAGCAGCAAGCTACCATAGCTTATAACCGGTTCGATATGTGCCGAATCACCAATGCCCTTCTACCAATATATTTTGAACATTTGGGTTCAAGGACTGTGTCAAATCGGTCTAGATTCACGGAATATGACTGTTAAGGGTCAGCGGCCAACTTGGAACTTGCTTTTCCAGCAAAAGACCATCCGTGGACCAACACTCCGGGCTGCGAACATTCTGGAAAACCACATTTCGATTCCGACTTAAGATAGCTAGAGACGTCACTCCTACGATCGGCCGGTGTGAGATGCATCCAGTAGACAAGTGGGGTTCATCTAAGAAAAGGCGATTTCCTGAAAGTCCCCTTGAACGTAATTTATCTATCTAATCTATTTTCTACTCGCCTATAAATTATTACCATCAGTGAACCAGTTGGTAATATACAACAATAAAAAATAAAAAAATAAAAATAAAAATGAAGCTAATTATAAGTATCTCAGAACCTTATGGGATATTAGTTTGTAATCTTCCAAGTACACCTAATAATTTTAATTTTCATAATCTAGAACATAACGGTATAGCTATTTAGTTAATTTCTTGTTTAAGAGTCTTCATATTAGAGTGGAAATATCAACTACCAACAACAGGAATATATTGATTACGGATATTAGTTGGTAACATAATTTTGGATACATTATATTGTGTATCAACGTCCTGCTTTTGTTACAAATCATTATTATAAATCTTTTTACGTATTAACTATATTTCTATGAATTAATATTATGGCGTTACTTATCAAACCAAGCATTTAAAAAATAAATAGGTGATAAAGGTAGAATACAACCAAAGAATTTTTCGATAACTTGAGACAGTTATTGAACTATAACTTAAAAAATAGTTTTTATGAATGACAATATTTTTCTTGATATTTGAAAACCTTGAATATCTCTGAAAAAAGATCCTTTCGAAAAATTTAAAAACTTTATAATTAAAATAGTTCCGGAATCATAACTTTTACTGCTTTGCAAAAATAGATACATAAAATGAAGTTTATTTCCAAAATATTGATGTTTGAGATATATTTCTAGATTTTATTTATCCAATCTAAAAATTCAAATTTAAAGAAAAAAAATCTGGACATGAAAAACCTATTAGGAGAATCAATTATAAAATATAATTCTACTGATATTATTTTTTAAACCGTTTCATCAAATAATTCTGTTCTTTAATACACCAATACAGAAAAAAAAAATCCTTAAAAATATTGAACCCTCAATATATGTACTAGAAGACATTTTAATTTGGTTTGAAATAAAGAGCAAGGGGCACAGAAAAATGTTTTTTATACGTGGAATCACAAATATTTAATTCATTCGAATATTATCACAAACAGCTGTTTATTTGAGGTTTCGCCAAAAATAGAAGCATGGTTCCCAAGTACCAAGTAGGCGGCTTGTTTTTTCTGCTACCAATAAAACCACGAATAGTCTACTTTTTATGTACCGCTGGATTCTATTTCCGAGATTGTATACGCAATAAATCATTTCGGCCATCTTTTTTGTCAGTTTCGTTGATTTACGTTAACAGCCAATAAAAACGCCTTGACCAATGAACATGATTCCATGAAAAAAGTTATTCGTACAGCGATTTCTTATTTCCAAAAACGTTATTACTTATAGAGATGTCGTATTCAAAAACACAAATTTAAATAATTTTTTTTTATGCACAAGAGCATCCCTAAGGCAGCGGCTGAAGTCTAAAAATAAAATTATGAAAGAAAGTAATGATTTCTAAATAAAATGCAAATTGCATGCTTAAATAAATGATTTTTTTTATATTAACCGATTTACTAGAATATAAAATTCAAACATCAAAATATAGAAAATATCAGTAAAATTCAAATTTGTCGGAGGTACTAAGAAGAGACGTTCTAACCACAGTTTCTTTACATTTAAATATATTTTCTAAATTTAGGTTTGTAATAAATAAATAATTTTATTTTCAGCTAATGAAAGAATTTAAAACTTGGAATTATAAACGTATTAGCAATAATTGTAATTGAAATATTAAAAATATCATTAAATGAATTAAAATAATACCGATTTTGTATTTTATTATCATTTTAAAGTTTAGTGAAAAATTCTTGATCAAAACGAAATATTAAAAGAGATTATGATTTCGACATCGTCATATTTTCCCGTATGCCGATACATAACGTGATTGTTCTTGTAATTTTGAAAAAATATATACACGCTATAAAAACATTTAATAAAATTATTATTAACCTAATAAAATATTTTAATATGAAAAATACAACGTAATCGATTAAAAGCAATTCGCATCTTAGTATTTCATGAAATTTGGAATAAATAATAGTTTTCAATGAACTATCACTCAGAAACATTTATTTAAATTTGAAACATTATAAAATTAGTTAATGAATCAATAATTGAAATATAATTTGAAACTTACTAATTATTAATCAAATTATGATTGAATTTTCACCTGTTTGATAAAAATCGCCCGCTGGGCAGCAAATGTGCATTTTTAAGATCGACAAAGTTGATTGCATTGAGAATTTATGTATTAAATAAATAATAATTTTAACCAGAGACATCAAATCTTGTTCTTCATAAAAATCATAAATTTTATAAAATAATTTAAGTTAATAAGTGATACAAATTAAATCAACGAATATAGCCATTAAATTATGTGATGTAAAAATAAGTAAATTTAAAATTTAAAAATACTGTGAACTAGTGAAAATCGAGGAATTCTTCTAGTATAAAAGATAAAACCGCTATATTATTTTGATTATTTCCTTAAAAAAAATTTATGTTAATTTTTAATTTTAACTCAGCATGATTTTATATTTATTTTATACCGCTTGATAATTAAATAGAAATAATATGAAACGTTTAAAATATACATATATATCTTAGTCACCTCAATCATAGTTATTTAACTAAAATTAATAATAATAAGTATAAGAAATTGAAATGATATTTTGTAATGCCAAATTAAGTTCTTTTTGTCGGAGCGTGATTTTCAAAAAAACTACTGTGAAACAGACATTCACTTGAAATAACTAAACGTTTCTTTTCTCACTTATATGAAAAAGAAATTACGACTAAATACCTTAGAAATATTCTTTATGATTTGATGATACGGTTGTTTAACATTGTTGTATTGTTGCATCTAATTTTTGGTCGCGACAATAATAAAATTATTTTAATAAATCTATAAGGTTCCAATAGAAAAAAAAAAATTACAGTAATATCTATAAAATTAAAATTTGCCAATTAAAGTAATAGTTTTAAAATGATGTACTTTTGATAAATTAATCATACAATAATATGATTTATATTATTTAAAAATCATTGATATATTTTCTATATTTTAAAATGGTCTATTCGATACTTAAAACATCTCGTTCTAGAAGTATAATTTATAAGGGTTCAATAATTTATTAAAAATATTTCTCTTATTGGAATTTTAATAATTCTTTTAATTTCAGTGATAGGGATATTGATGAATCATACTAAAGTTTAAAAGAATGAATCATGGATAATAAATATTTGATAATTACTCATCAACAAACTACTAGTTTTATGATTTTTTTTTAACAGTTTAGGAACTGAAGAAATATCATTTGAATTGAGGCAACCCTGGGATTTATGAATTAGTTTTATTTTCTCATAAATATAAAGAAAGGAATATAAGATTAATTTTTATAAACTGAACCTTTCCTTTCAATATATTATAAAAAAATAAATAATAATACATATTTGAAAATTGAAGATATAGTTTTCCAGAGTGTCATAATATTTGTATAAGTTAGAATTAATAATATTTAGGACCATCTGTGACTATTATAAAAAATATTACATAACCAAAAATATTACTAAATATAAAGAATTTGATCCCAAATACCGGTATTAAAATAAAATTTTAATAAATCTGATGGGATATATATATATATATATACAGGGTGAGTATCTCTTAGTATAAAAAAAAAAATTGGGTTAAACTAGATCAAAAATGTAGCTAAATGCCGCAAATCTCACCTTTCTATTCCAATCCGTTGCAGATATACGATAAATCGAAGACTTTTTTGAGGAAATCACGTTTTTTTTTCCATAAAAACTGTAATATCTCCATTTTGTCTAAATATTTTTCAAATTTTGGCCACATTTTCAGATTTAGCATTAAATTCCCTATAAGAACAGAGTACACGTAACCTTGAATTTTACAAACTTGGTATCTAAAGAACAGCTTGATCTTCACCTTATTTGGGGAAGTCACAATGTCTTATTTACTTCAACGCTCACCGTTTTTCGTAAAAACTATCCACAAAACGTCAAATCTCACAAAAACTTGCAAATTTAATCAGCTTTCGAATGATATGTTAAACGTAATGATTTTGTTTCAATTTCATGGAGATATTTAATTTTGAAACCGAAAAAACATGGTGTTCTCATTTTGTATACAAATCAGTTACTTGGGTAAATAAAACATTATGACAATCCCTTAATGGAAATGTGCATTTTAAACATAATAAACTCTTCATTGGAATAAAAAGCAAAGGAAAAAATGATTGTTTAATAGAAAATAAAGGAAAACTGTCAATAAAGCGACACTACATCAGAGGATCTCATGTTAATACATTTATTTATTTATTATGTGATTTATGGCTAGGTGAGTCTCATTTTTACAGGGGAAGGCATTTCGACCATTCATAATAACGATATACATGGATTGGTAGAAATGCCATCCCCTGTAAAAACAGACTCATCTGCCCATACTTCAAAAAGTAGTATTCTTAGACACAACCTGCATTCAGTAGCTAACGGCAAAACTAAGGTCTATGTTCATTATCACTGGGTTTTAAACATTACATTGAAAATCTAATAAAATAAATCCTAAATAATAATAATAAATAAATAAATGTAATAACATGAGATCCTCTGATGTAGTGTCGCTTTATTGACAGTTTTCCTTTATTTTCTATTAAACAATCATTTTTTCCCTTGCTTTTTATTCCAATGAAGAGTTTATTATGTTTAAAATGCACATTTCCATTAAGGGATTGTCATAATGTTTTATTTACCCAAGTAACTGATTTGTATACAAAATGAGAACACCATGTTTTTTCGGTTTCAAAATTAAATATCTCCATGAAATTGAAACAAAATCATTACGTTTAACATATCATTCGAAAGCTGATTAAATTTGCAAGTTTTTGTGAGATTTGACGTTTTGTGGATAGTTTTTACGAAAAACGGTGAGCGTTGAAGTAAATAAGACATTGTGACTTCCCCAAATAAGGTGAAGATCAAGCTGTTCTTTAGATACCAAGTTTGTAAAATTCAAGGTTACGTGTACTCTGTTCTTATAGGGAATTTAATGCTAAATCTGAAAATGTGGCCAAAATTTGAAAAATATTTAGACAAAATGGAGATATTACAGTTTTTATGGGAAAAAACGTGATTTCCTCAAAAAAGTCTTCGATTTATCGTATATATGCAACGGATTGGAATAGAAAGGTGAGATTTGCGGCATTTAGCTACATTTTTGATCTAGTTTAACCCAATTTTTTTTTTTACACTAAGAGATACTCACCCTGTATATATATATATATATATATATATATATATATATATATATATATATATATATATATATATATATATATATATATATAAGTTATGCCTATTATGAAAAACTTAATTTTAAATGTATGATTAATTAATAAATATGAACTAACACCTGTTATGTTAAAAACGTTTTTAGTACATAGTCATGGGTCGTCCAAGTTAATATAAATTTGTAATAACTAGCTTACTTAAAGTTTTATATTTATATTCCAAAAATTGAAATTAAATATTATTTTTTTTTAAAAACTATTGTAAAGGATTCTATACACAAATCTATATTAGTTACTAATAAATAAGTAAGGTACTTAAAATGGTGGTTATAAGGTTGGAAATGGCAGTTGTATATCTTTAAAGAACTTGATTACAATTATAATTAAAAATTAAATAGTTAAAAAAAATAATCGTAGAGCCAAATTTAATGACTTAAGATATCAATATTAGTATATTTAAGAAAGAAGAATTAGGTAGTTTATGTATAATGATCTAAATTAATGAAAAAATATATATATATTTTTTTTTGTTGTTAAACTAAGTAGGAAGGTACATAAAAATAAATGAAAAAAACAGTTTAAGGCGTGGACGGTAACCCATTGATGGCATTGTGAGATTGAATTGAAAAAGATCCCATTGAGAGAATAAGGGTAAACAGATACTTGAGTTGACCGCACGACTTCTACCTGGACCCAGACAAATCCCAAGGGACAGTGACAGAAAAAAAAATTAGGTACATATCCAGAAAACCCAGACGATATAAAAAAAATAAAATAAAAACAATTAGTAGATCACGAAATTAGCTGTATATTTATAGGATTTAAAAATGCGGCATAATTAAGACTAATTTTTAAAAATGAATAATTCTGCGGTTAAAAATAAAATAAAAATCAATGGGACTTAATTGAGAAATTTTAGCGTCAATTCCGCTCGTTATAAAATAAAATTAAAAAAAAAAGTTCTGGAAAACATGATATGTAATATTTAGCTACTTCAATTTCTGTAAATATTAATTGAAACTATCATTGTATTTTTGTCAAAATACATAGTATTATTGTATTTTCGTTTCTTTAATTTACCGTATTAAATTTTGAGGTAAATTAAATTTTGTCACAATAATAAAGGAAAAACAAAAGATCTTTTAACGAGACAATTTTTTACAACGCTCCAAAATCATAATTACGTAATGATTTTTTTATTTTTTATTTTTATGGTTTAGTAAATTTATTAAGGATTTGAGATTACAAATGAATATTTTTCAGCGCTACTAAGGAATTTTAGCCGCCCTCAAATAAACATATTTCAAGAAACGATACTTGAATTTAAGTCCAAATTTGAGATCACTGGGCCATGTGATAACAAAAAAATTGTAATTACACAGTCCGATAAAACGGATCAAAATTATAAAACAGATTTACATTAACAACTATTGTTTAATTACTAAATAAGTATTTTACAATTAACTAAATCCTCAATTTTTAAACACAAGTGATATGCCGGGGAATAATACTTGTGTTTTAATGAAGAACCGGGGCTTTTTTGTCTATCTCCCGGCAACCTCAGACAAAGTTTTGAAAAATTTAAATTTTAATCTAGAGCTATATAAGATTTCTTTTTTTAATGAGGCTTTAATGTGCAGTTTAAGGAACTCAAATATGTTTGTTTAGTTTGTTTTTTTTTGCTAAGGGAATAAATCAAAATTGTTAATTGTGATAAAAGTTTAGAACAATTAGAGAAAGTACAGTGTGACTAAGAAAACTATGCGGAGATTATTTATAAGTTTATAGAAAAATAGTATTTCAAGTTATTAAGGATTGTATCGGTTATTATTAGTAAATTATTCTAAATTGAAATTGTAAGTGAAAACAATGTTTACGGAAGAAAATATTAGATTTTCTGACATTTATTTTTTGAAGTTAGTTTACAGTAAAAAAAACACCCTGCTTTATAATTAGTTTAACATTATTTGTTAATTTCAAAATGTATAGAATAATATTCGTTGGATAAAATTTAGGCTTTTAAGTTTCTTTTTTTTAAATTTCGTTTATTTAATTTCTTCCTAATACCTACAAAATTAAATAAATAATACATCCGCTCTATTTCGATAGTTTAAAAATGAAAAAAAAAGAAGACATTTTGCCAAAATACTCTTCATTAATATTTAATAAAATATAACATAAATATTTAAAATTTTAAAACATTTTAGAACTAGCTCAAATCAGTATAGTAATGATTTTATATATTATTACAAAACGAATATTCATGGCTATAGTTATATAACTTATATTCGTTTATTTGAAATCCTAAAACATTTTAAATAAAATTGTTTAAAATTTAATATTATTTTACATTTAAAATTAGAAATTTGACTTCAAACAGAAGCAATGGAATGAAACATTTTTATATCCGTACTTTATATGAGCACATATTTTAGCAATTTATGTTGGAGATTAAAAAAACAAAACAAAAAACTATTAGGATTATAAAAAAATAAAAAGTTAAAAAAAAATAGCCTTCGTATTACTTCAATTCAATACAGAAAACTTAATGCGCTCAAGTAAAAGTTCTCCCGTAAATGCCGCTAGTAAGAACTAAAATCAAATTTAAACAATAAAAACGATTTCGATTTCTATTTAATTTGTTGTAAAATATTATATATAATTATCGGCCAATATTATAAAAAGTAAAATAAAATAAAAAAAACAGTTATCATGGATTTATGAAAATGTGTTGTTAACAATTTTGCTGTACTGATATATTTATTAATTCTGAATGTATTTTAATTGATTTATGTTCTCGTATATGTTGTACAGTAAGGAGCATGTTTATAATTAAATAATTTAATTAATTATTACTTCAAATTTTATGGCCTAATGAGGAATAGCAGTATCCAGTGAAAAATGAAATTATATAGATCCAGTTCAGAAGTAATAATTTTACTTTTGAGAGCAAAAATTAAAAGAAATAATTAGGCTGTTAGTTAGAACATTCCAGATAATTAAAAATATTTCCTTAAAAATCCGATTATTTTTAAAGAAAGTTATCTATATAAATATATTATTTTCGATTTTAACTATTTAATTTTGAGGTACAGAGAAGGAATAGAAACCAGGTAAGTCAAATTAAGTTTAGAATAAGTTTAATAGTTATTCTAATTACTTTTATATTTTATTATAAACAATAATTTATATTATTCTTGAAATTTAAGTTTTAGTACAGTTGTCAAGATGGAATAGCTGTAAGTTAACAGGTATCAATGAAATAGATAAATATTCATTATTATGTCATTTTAATGATTATGATTATTTATTAGGATTATATTTATTTTATTGAATAAATACATTTAACAAATACAGATCGTTGTGTTTAAAATTTTTAGAATGAATATGTTATTTTAGTGAATTTGTTGATTGATAATCCGTATTGACGTTATAATCAAATTGTTAATTTTATAATTCACAGAATTTATAACAGCTTTTTACTGATATTTAAAAAAATATATATTACAGAGCACTTTTGAGGGTAATTATTGAATAATATAACAAAGAATGAACTGAAAAATAGAATAGTTCTCGATTATAAGGCATTGTCATGTCGGTTTCAAAATCACTCGAATTTCATGGGAAAAAAAATCTATCAGCTAAAATAAAAATATTACAAATATAACTTACTGTGGGCCTGGTCTCCCATGTCGTGGAGCTCTGGTTTAACTGGCGATATGGTGATGGCCCGATGCGTGACGGTTACGAGAGATGGCAGCAGTCTGTGATGCATGACCGTTCGGCTCCGTGATCGGGGGTCGACTGCCCCCCCACCATTTCCATTCATCCCCCCACCCTTAGCCCCTCCCCTCCCCCACTTCTACCCCCACTCCTCAGCCGACACACCCTCCCTCTGTGTACACCTACCCCTCATAAACTTACCACAATAGCTAGATTTGCTGTGGTAGGCTGCCCATGGGGGCTTAATGTGGAATATTCATTTCGTTCTATTGTGCCGTAACAATGTTAGGTATCTTAATATAACAAATACAGTCACTTCTTCTTTCTTTATCTAAATCAATTTCAAAAAAGTTAAAGGGTCTCAATTTGATCCATCTGTTTACTTTATGTTTGATTTTTTTTTTAATTAGATGGAATTACTTTAAATTTGTAAAAAAAAAAAAAAAAAAAAAAAAAAAAAAAAAAAAAAAAAAAAAAAAAAAAAAAAAAAAAAAAAATGGTTTCCTCTCATTTGGCCAGACCCGTAACGCATCTTCATATCGATACACGGTAACATCATCGAACAACTGCTTCACCTCTGTTCGTGTCCGAAATACCTTTTTATCGATTGTAACCTTCATCCGTTTTGTTTCGATGTTTTAGTCACTACTTTTCCAGGAGGAAAATTATCCTTCATTAACACGCGAACTCCAAATCCATGTTCAAGCTAACATTAACTCCTATTACACCTTTTCTAATTAAAATGAGAAATAATAAACTATCAAAATAGAAAAATTAAATCCATGTTGAAACTTATGCTATTAACCTTTACTATAATTTCTTACATTAGGGAAGTGAAAAAAAAAAAAAAAAAAAAAAAAAAACGAAGGTCGATGTGTTTTATTGAATTCATATTACAATCTGCCTTTAGCGCAACAAGTGATATAGATGACAAAGAATTCATTAACACAATATGTACAATGAAAATGTCTGACATTATGGAAGTGGATATAACAAAATATAAATATATAAAACAGTAAATCCATGTAGAAAGTAATGTTGTTAACTTGTGTTACGCTTTTTCATATTAGAAAACGCCAATACACTCGGGACACGTTTAATCAATTCTCGATTAACCGAGCCTTCTATTTTTTAAAATTTATTTTAATATGTATAATTTTATTTTTTATAAAACATTCGATTGCCAAAAAAGACATTAGGCTTCGTACGAGGATTACTACGGACTGAGAGGACAGTATACTTGGAACGAAATCGTCATTAATGATTTCTCATGAAGATTTTGGGTTGGATAAGGCACTTCAATATCTGGATGGCAGAACTGACATTTTTCGATTTGATGGTTTTTAGAAAATTAACTTTTAACTGTTTTCGAGGCATGCGTTATTAAAAATCGATAATGTTCGAAAAATAATAATATTTGCCTGACTTTTTGTTAAACGTTTGCTTTAAATGCCAGAAACGTATATATGAAATTAAGTAAATTTAATGTTCTTCAACTTTGATAATGACATTTTTTGCGAGAAACGATCGTGGAAGGCCCTAAAAGCGAACGTTTGACAAAAGGTGACGTCAAAATAATTGTTTTTTTTTAGAAAATTATCAATATTCTATAACGTATTTTCGAGAAATACAGAAACCGTTGCAATTCTGACAAATATGTATAAAATCAATTTTATATAAAAGTCTAAATCATAAAATAAAAATATATAAGACACAAAACAACGTACTCCACGTTGAAAGTATAGAAATGTAAGGTTACAGATGAGCTTATAGAAAAGATCTATTAATAAAAGTGGGATTCGAAGTGAAGCATCGCATTCGATCTGCAAGAGCATTGCGGAATTGACCGATTAGTTTGTGGTTCGATATCTTTAACTAAAATTTAAATGAAACTTCATATTTTGTATAAAAAATGTTTTCTCTCATCCTATGGACCCGCAATGCATCTTCACATCGATACCCTTTCTGAATTCGATATCTCGATACTTCCCATATCCTTACCCATGTTACTTGGTATGTTCAGATGGAAATTTGTTTGATTTAAAATAAGCGCTAATGTTAAATATATACATTTTTTAAATATATTCATAATTTATTGATATTTACAACTGTATACATTATATACAACAAGTAAATTTGAGGAAAATGATTACAATGATATGTTAATAACCTGAAAAGAACTACTCTTTAGTAGCACTTCAGTTACTTTTCTACATCACAAAGTTCTTGGGCCATCTTCTTTCCAGACGCCTCGAAGGGTTATCGAGAATCGAGTGAGAAGTTGGGAGACTAGTAGATTCGAGTGGGTATGTAACGTCATGGAAGGATAGGTATCTTGTTTGGACCAAATCTGTAACATATGGAAAATCAAGATGGTTTAGGAATAAGTTTATTTGTGAAATAATAGAGAGAATCGAGGATTTTTGATTGTAAGAATTGGATACCAGAAAATATGGGAAGGTTTAGTGGAGCCCCACAGCTCAAACCGGCATGTCCAAAAGGGTCTAATTATTCTCAAGTAAGTCATCTGTAATTAATTGGGAGGTTTGAACGCTAGTAAATGTCTAGTAATCTAGTAGTCAAAAATGACGAGTATTAGGATAACGGTACAACTAAAACAATGAAATAAATCGATTGTGATTCATAATTATTTTTCGAACAGGTGACCAGTTGACAGAGGGCACAAGTACTAATTTATTTTTTATGTTTAACAGACATTTCCCATAAGGGCAGTCGTGTTGTGCTTGAAGTTCATTCAATTTATTTCGTTAACATATTTTGTTCATCAAGTATTTGAAACATTCATGTCTGATATTTAAATTTTAAATTACTTTTATTCCCTTGAAAACATAACGGGTTTAATTGTTTTTATTTAATACGGGCAGATTATCTGTGGCCAGAAGAAAATCGGCAAGCTTTTTTTTTCCAAGTTTATACAAATATATTTAAGTGATTAATTTTTGTGCGTATATTGGTATTAAATGTATTCTGAACAAACCGTTTTTTTCTTATTTGTAAAATATAAATATTTCAGTCTAATCGGCGACTGATTGTATAGATCTAGTAATTAGGTCTTGAATACAATTTTATAATATGATAATTAATTAGTGATTTTTAACTTTGATAAAACATTGGAAACAGCTTTTCTGTTTAACAGCGTTGCAATATTTCCATAACGAAACAGTTACTTGTTTACTAGATAGATTTCAAAGGGAGTCACTATACTATACTTTTCAAAAATATCCTAGGATAACATGTCAAATTTCTTATAAATAATTTTTGATCTTTCCACGTTCTTTAAAAAAAACAATGAGTGAGACCAAAATCTTTTGGTACTAGTAAAAAATGCAATCTTAGGTATCAAAAAATCTTACATTGTAAAACCCCACCAAAAATAATAATCTCACTGAAATAAATATGCTTAACACATAAATTATTAAATTTATATACATGTGTAATCATTTTGTTCATTATTAAATGTGAATTTTGTATCGAGTTAGACGAAAATAAATACTTTGATTAACAGTTATTCATTGTTTTTGTTTATATATTTAATGAAATTTACGACTGCATAAAAACAAGCTTATATTAATTGTAAGTGTGGTAATAACGTTAATAACATGACAATCACTTGTGAAGCAACTACTCTCTGATCAGAATCTCATTGAAATTTTATTGAAATTGAAAGCACTTCAATAAAATTTCGATGTTTCAGACACCTCGGATGATTGCCGGGAATAGAATGGGAAGCAAGTTGAGAGACTAGTGACTAATGGATTTGAATGGTTGTGGAGTTTACTACGAAAGAATAGGTATCCTGTTGGGAATAAACCTGCAACATATGGAACATTAACGTCTTTATGGACAAGTTTATTCCTGACAAAGCAGACAGAATTAAGGATTTTTCGAAGGATTTTGGATTGCAAGGTTTGGATACGAGATGAATCAGATGGTTTGGTTGAGCCCAATATTTCAACCCCGTAAGTCCAAATAGGAGTAATTACTGTTATGTAAATGTGTCTTTTGCAAATATTCGTTATCTTAGAGCGCTTGTCCAGTTAATGTTGAGATCGAAAACGACACCCGTTTTAGTCAGTTTCTTGTTGTTTCAGTCTTGAACATGGATTCCAAATTGAACATTTGTCCAGTTCGAGTCCTAGGTAGCAGATCTGTTCAACAGAGTTTAGTGGAATTATTAAATTAAAATTTATTTATAGTAACAATTAAAGTTTTGAGTTAAATATTTTAATGTATATTCTATTAATTGTTTACTACAGGTCACCAAAGAATTATTTTAAAGTTTTTCCCCGATATCATGGAAAACCTTAATGCAGCACGTTTACAACGTTATATATTTTGCAAAATAAATCGTTAATTTGATACGTAACTAGTAGTTTACTTGAAATATATTGTAAAAAAACGGTTATTTTTGTGAGCCAAAAAAGTTAGTATTTAATGAAGGCAAAGACAGTGGTAATGATCCTTGTATAAGCCTGCTTATAGTCAGTACCACAAGAGAATAGATAAGTCAGAACATAATTCTTCAAACTTTTACAGGGGGTTTCCTTCATGATGTAAAAAAAATAACAAAAAGTATGCAATTAGGATTGATGAATTAATTGCCTCTTCTATTGGAGTTATTTCATTAGAAAATTGTTTCGAATGCTGAACACTTATCTTTAGTTCTAAAACATACAAAATTTTCAACACATCAGGACTACGTTCCATGGATTATATATAGCAAAGTTTTTAATAATATAAGACAAAAAATCAAATATTCACCTGAGGAGATCTAAGAGAATCCCCCATGGTGAAAGGGAGAAGAGCCAATAGGTTGATTTTTTTGGATTTTTACCTTGGGATTTCCCTTATTACTATTGGAAAAAAAATTGAAATGGTGCTATTGGAAATGTTTATCTGGTAACTTATTTTTCCGTTCCTATTGGAAATATTATAATTGGGCCATTGGAAATGTTTATCTTGTCATTTAAATGAAAATCTAGATCGGTTTTAAACGATTTAATTATTTCTAATGATTCATAAATATTAAAATTTTAGGCTATTTTATACTTATTATTCTTACTATCGAGCCTTTATTGAGTTTATGGTTATTTTCATTCAGATAGCGAAATTGTAATTTTTGGTTTTACTATAGTATAATCTAAATGAAACAATAAAATCGTTTAAAACCGATCTAGATTTTCATTTAAATGACAAGATAAACATTTCCAATGGCCCAATTATAATATTTCCAAAAGGAACGGAAAAATCCAATGTTATAGGGAAAATCCCAAAACTTTAATCTACCTGGCCCTTTCCCCCTTCCACGATGGATATATTTCAGATATCTGTTTGATCTCATCAGGTGAGTACTGATGTTTGATTTCTTGTCTTACATTTTTGACAACTTTAGTATATATAATCCATGTAATATAGTGCTGATGTGTTTTATATAATTTTATATGATTTAGGACCGTAGATGAATGATTAGCATTCAAAACTAGTTTTCTAATAAAATAATTCCAATAGAAGAGGCAATTATTTCATCAATCCCAACTGTATTGATCCCTCTTTACCATCATGCGTACCTCAAGTGATAAGTATAGATTAACTAAACCATCATAGAAGGCGATGTAAGTTCATATCTATGATGGAAAGCGTCAATCATTAATTGATTATCAGCTTTAAAATATGAACGTATAATTAAATTATTGATTAGATTTCAGTTAGCAGAATGCCATAATACTCTTCGGCTTCTTTGAGACAGATATTAATACTTACACAATAACATTTTATTTCTAACCAAAAGAAAAAATAAAGTAATAAGAATACCTCAATCAAATACAGAAATGATTTGGTTTTGGATCTAAGTGCTAGTTAAAATAGATGGAACATTGTTTATTATGCATATTTTAAAATACAGATAGGATATCATAGATCGGTACTAGTTAGCTTATCTAGTCAAATCATTACAGAGATTTAATCATTTTAATCCTTAATTTGGCAGCGTATTCTAGAAGATACACGCTTCTCTCTGATTTTAAGTTCAAATTTACCGTCTCTACTTTTGTTATTTAATCTTCTATTTCAGTTCTTTAATTTATATTAATAAATGTATTAAATTTAAGTTATTTTACTTAAAATCAAAGCTACTGAATTTCTTGTTTCCGGTATTTTTTAATATTTAATTGATGTACATAATGTCACAAACAGTCAACCTTTCTTTAAACAACTTAAAAACAAAAATTCTGAACACTTTTTATATACGAATATTTTATCAAGATCTTTAAGTATAATGAAAAAATTTATAATTACAACCATGCCAAAATAACAATTAAATATTTTCAGTAACTATTGGGTTGTTTCACATGAAATGTCCGATTTTATAATATTTGAAATACATAGAGGATTTTGCGAGTCTCTGTTGTTTACTTCCGAAGTTCACATATCATAATCAAGCAGTTACTAATCCTCTACTTTTCTTTTATAAACATTAGCTTCCCAATCAATTACACACTGTTTAGTATACCTTCAAATATGAACATGGAAACACGCGAATTTCGTGTAATATTTTTATATGAGTTTAAACTAGGTCGTTCGGCAGCTGAGGCTGCTAGAAACATCTGTAAGGCGTTTGGGGAAGGGAGTGTAAATGAACGAACCATTCGCCGTTGGTTTGCTAAGTTTTCGACTGGGGATACCAACTTGGAAAACCAGCCCCGAGGAAGACCTCCAACTGTAATTGAAAACGATGTCCTCAAACATACTGTAGAAGGAAACCCCTACCAAACAGTTAGAGAACTTTCAGCACAACTTAGTGCAAGTGCACCTACCGTTTCCAGACACTTAAAGTGCTTAGGGAAAGTAAAAAAGCTCGATACATGGGTACCTCACGATCTCACTGAGCGACAGCAATTGAAACGCCTTGAGACCTGCGTTTCGCTGCTTGCTAGGCAAAAAACCGACCCTTTCCTTGAAAGAATAATAACTTGTGACGAAAAATGGATTGCTTATGACAATCAGCGTCGGTCAGGGCAGTGGTTAGACATCGACGAAAGCCCAGGACAAATGCCAAAACCAAATTTGCACCCGAAAAAATTGATGGTTACAGTATGGTGGTCCATGGCTGGAATCATACATTATTTCTTTTTGCCTAGAGGTGAGACCATTACCTCTACAACCTACTGCAATGAAATTGGCCAAATGCACGAACAATTATTGAAAAAACAACCTGGATTGGTAAATCGGAAGGGCCCTATACTCCTACTCGACAACGCTAGACCCCACGTTTCTAAACTTACCATGAATAAATTGAAAGAGCTGGGGTACGAAGTTCTTCCGCACCCACCATATTATCCCGACTTGTCTCCAACAGATTATCACCTTTTCAGGAATTTAGATAACTTCTGCAGAGGAAACATTTATGCAAATGATGCTGAAATCAAAAGTGCGTTTTCAGATTTTGTTTCACTTCAAAGCTCAGAGTTTTTCAAATCCGGGATAAAAAAGTTGTTGTCACGTTGGGAAAAATGTGTAGAAAAAGAAGGTAAATACTTCGAATAAAATTATACTGTTTTCATATTGTATTTTTACTAAAATCCCTTTACCTTGAAAACGGACATTTCATGTGAAACAACCCTATATAATATAATAATTTGTATGGACTCAAAGAAGGCATTTTTTTTTTTTTTTTTTGCCTCTTTACGATAACCAGATAAGTATTTATTCACATTTTTTACGAATGTCTTGTTTTTGAAGTTGATAATAGTGAACCTGTTGAAAAGTATAGTTCTGCAAGGAGTTGGGTCTTCCAGAAAAGGTTCTTTTCAAAAAGTACAAGGAGCTGAAAATATTTATCTTGTAAGTCTGGAACTTCTGTCCAGGAGATTCTTAAAGATCCATAGAAGACAATGACGGGTATCGAACACATTGATGTTTTTAGTTTTGCTTTTGTTTGATTTTCAGTATTACATTAGGAATAATTTATTTCAATTTTTTTTATTTATTTATTGATATTTGCAACTGTATACTGTATAAACACCAAGTAAATATGTGGAATCTATATAATATAAATTTAATTTTTATGGTATAATTAAGATTTCTCGATTGCCATAAATAATTTCCAATTTGTAGAATGTTATATTTACAATTGGTACTTGTTATATGTAGAAACAAACCCCAACTTATATATTACTTCCAATGTTATTAGAGTTTCAAAATTTATTTATTACTTTATATTCTTTAATAAATATTTTATTTCATCCTTTCCACCTACATACATGGTTTAGTGTAACTCGCTAGTACAGGTAGACCACAGCCACAAGTAGTCACATTATCAAATATAATAATATTTCGATTTTATTTTAAACAAATAAAAGTGGCATTAGCATGAAATTACACACGTTTTTTTGAAAATATTGAAGAAGCATGTTTATAGACACATAGTTAAAATAGATACTGTTTATTACTTACCTTATCGTTTTCTTTATTCTTTTAAATTTACGTTATTTCTTATTGTACATACTGTGTGAATGGAATCAAAAATCCATCAGTATTACTTATGGTCCACATTTGAGGCATAGTGTAGGACTTAATCTATTAAAAAAAAAAAAAAAAAAACCTAACCTTATCTATGATTCGAATAGAGCATAGCCAAAATATCCATTACAGCTTCCATTTGTTTTATTATTATTATTTTTTTTTGCGTCAACTAAGATATAGAACCAAGATAATTACATAATTACAGTCCATACAAGTACATATGTAAATATATGTGTGTTTAAATATATATATTTTGTCTTTTATCTCATAAAGGTTAAATTTCTTTGTTCAATATTCCATATTGTATTATAAATCTACTTTTATAGATACTTAATATCACTTACCTTAACTTTGGATCATAAGGATTATGTTCATTACAGCTATATGTTTAATTTTATTTATCTATTTTTGTTTTTTATTTATTTATTTTTTATATCTATTACCAGAAACGATAGTGAAATTGGATAAATAATTAAATATTTTCCTTTCCCTCTATGAGGATTAAATCTCTTGGTTTCAATATTAGACACTATAAATATGAGATCTACTAGATAGTCCAGACAACGAAGACCAAAAAAGAGCAATTAGCGGAAATGATTGAAGCCAATTTTGGCACCATTGTGGGAGAAGGTTTTCTTAACAATTTACTCTTATAATAAATGTACTGAGGGGTGGGGGATCTCTGAAGGTCCTGTTTTTTAGGCTTTCGTTAATAACTCGAAAACCACTGCCTAACATACATATATAGCTTTGAGGCATGGTTATTTTACGGAATATAATTAAAATTTGAGATATGGGATCTTATAGCAATTTAACCAGCTTTCAGATGAAAAAACAAAACAAAAAACATGTGTATTCAACATAATACAGAGTTCTTCTCCGATTTTAATTTTAAATTTAGCGTCTCTGATTTGGTCATTTAAGGTTAGAACTCCATCATTTTATATTAATAAATTTATTAAACCTAATTTATTAATATAAAATTAATTTATTATACAAATTTCGTTAATAACTCGTAAACCACTGCCTAACGCACACACAGTGGAAACTCGTTATTTCGCCACCCGATAATTCGTCTTATTCTGTAATTCATCAGGTTTTTTTTTTTTTTTTTTTTTTTTTTTTTTTTTTTTTTTTTTTTTTTTTTTTAAATATATATATATTGGCCACTATAAATAACAAAACTAAATACGTATGAAATTCATTTTTTTCCCTTGCTACTTATTTAATCTTTAAACCACCGCCTCATTTGGTTTGTCAGTAAAAATACGCCTATATTTATACATTTTGTAAATCATTTCATAGAAAAAAAACCAACGAACAAGCCCGGAGTCGATCCCTCCACTGATTTTAGTAAGAGATGGAAGGAAGTATGAGTGCAGTTGACGAATGCCCGGAATCAGTTAACACTGGAAAGCTCTTCCTACAAAAATATTAGCATCTGGCTCAGTAATGTCTGCTACAGGTTATAAAATGAGAAAAGATAAGCAAGAGGTAAGCAGCTGGTTAAACATAGATAGTACGGATGTAGGATAAGAAATTTTAAATGGCAATGGAATTATAGAACAAGTGCTGAGTGCTGAAAATGAAGCCAGTGATGACGATGACGTTTCTAATTCTTCCACTATTCCATGCAAAGTAGGGGAAATGTTACCTAAGTGCATTGAGTGGTTTCGGCAATGTGAATCAGACATTTCACACCTGATAGGATGCGGCAAGTGTGTAAGCTTTAGCTTATTTTGTGTTTTTTGTCATTGTTACTCAAGTCCAATGTATATAATGTTTATCTGTTCGTTTTTATATTCATTAAATTGCAAAAAAAAAATACAATTATATAGTTTAAAATGCTTTTTTGTTACTTTACCTGCAAAATTCTGTAATTCATTTCCTTTATTTCGTCACCCCCTCTCCCCCACTCATGACGAATTATCGAGTTTCTACTGTATTTAGTGTGGTGGCATGGGTATTTTAACTGCGACTTACCGCAAGTATTCGATTTCCTCCTCTCCATATCTCCATAAGCAT
Source organism: Euschistus heros (assembly GCA_003667255.2). NCBI lineage: Eukaryota > Metazoa > Arthropoda > Insecta > Hemiptera > Pentatomidae > Euschistus > Euschistus heros. The sequence goes on along the minus strand of RCWM02000210.1, from coordinate 178,137 downwards.
TGATCCCAGCAAAAAAGTTGATAGAAGCTTTTTTATAGAGATTTGTAAGTAGATTAATTAATTTCGCTAGAAGCAGTTGTTTTCGAGTTATTAACGAAAATCTGAATAAAAAGAAAACTTTAGAGGCCCCCACCCTCAGCTCCACCCCACCCCCATTCCTCAGTACTTTTAGTATGCTAAGAACACTTCCTACAACTGTGCCAAAATTGGCTCCTACATGATTTATTTACGCTATTTCTCCTTCGTTGCCTGGACTAAGAGTTTCACCCATTTATTTAATATACACTGACAGAAATAAAATTCCATCCAACCAATTTTTTCCTTTTTATTAGCAATTTCTTAACTAATTACTAAATTGTTTTATTAAAATGTACTTACCCAAATACTTACGTTTCATGAAACAACTAGAGTACTATTCATGATGAAATTCCTGTCACCAATTTGATAGGCCAACAGCAAATTCTTCTCTCTCTCTCTCTCTCTCTCTCTCTCTCTCTCTCTCTCTCTCTCTCTCTCTCTCTCTATATATATATATATATATATATATATATATATATATATATATATATATATTAATCGATATATGAGTATGGTATATGATATATATGAATTATATCACATGATAAGTAAATATATGAATTTACTTTTTTTAATATAAGGATGTCAAAAATTAAGACATAAATTCCTTTTTGCATGCAATTAGGACTTATATTGTCCGAAGAATAATTCGTTGTTGATAATGGTTTTCCCAACTATATTTAGAAGATAAAGGTTTAATAAAATAACAAAAAATATTTGAAACAATTTATTATAAATTCATTAAAGGGGATAGATTAAAAAAAAAAAAAAAATCAGTATTTAATTAAATTTTTTATATTTTTCACAGGAAACACATTAAATTATGATAGATTTAATAAAAACATATTTATTACATTATTTAAACAAAAAATACATAAAAAAGGATAATATCCAGAACGTAGTGATTAAACATAAAATTTATAAAACAAATTTAACTTGGAATTAAATTGAAAATCAACACAAAAAAATTATTAGTTTCAATAATAATAAAAATAATAGACATAAAATAAGTTGTATATCACATAAGTTTAACATTACAATGATTTAACTGATAAAATACAGAAAATACCAAACTGCAACCAACGTGTTTTGTATATGTTATTTAGACATTAAAACGTTTGTTAAATATCATTATAAACTTTATAAAATACATAAATTAGGCTTTGTGAAATAATTGCCTCTTCATTATAAGAATTTGAAAGTAATTAATACCAATAGAAGTGGTAATTTAATTCCTCAATCCTCATTATACAAAAATGTGTTTTGTATATATTTTTTAGACACTAAAATGTTTGTTAAATATCATTATAAACTTTATAAAATAAATATCTATAAAATGTGATAAAATAATATAAATTTAACCATAAATAATAATAAAAAAACTTATTAGCAAATAAATTATAATTGCATGATAAAAGGAATGGACAAAGAAGAAAAGAGGAGCTGATAGAAACCTGAAACATTTTTATTTACGTATTTCGTGGTAATGGATCCATTTTTCAAACCCCACTTTTGACTACTTAGAAGTAAGTTTTGTTTTTAGCCTCTGCTGATCTGAGAACCTCCCACTTATTCCTTGGTCGTCCTCTGAGTTGTTTATCCATTAAAATTTCTTTGCACTTTTTGGTAATCTATTTACCGGACATACGTCAACCTGTTCCAAATTTATGCCTCTTGTCAAGCACCTTGTCCTATAAGAACTGCTTCAAGTCATCAATTTACTCGAAATTAGGATTTGATGATTATCCATTCTCGACTAGGAACTTTCTTCAAGAAGTCCAAATGAATGTAGCTCCTCTCACTTGAGGATCTGCTTTTGGTCGTCACAATTATTCCTTCCATAAATATTCTCTTCTTAATTTCTCCGCTGTTATATAGGTCTATGTATAACAATGAAAGTGAAAATTTTTAACCATTTTAATTTTTAACCTTGTTTTAATAATCTTACTTAGTCAAGTTGAAATACTTCCAAATGGGGGGGGGGGGGTCTGCTTTGCAAAAGATGGAGTAGTTGGTTTCATGATTCCAGATAGGTCCTGAGAATAAAATATCAAAAATTAATTTTTATAATTAATATCATTTTCATTTTTTCACACAAAGTAAATGTCTCCAGTTTTCTATAACAAATATGTCCTTATAGTCTTATGAACATCATCATTTCGATGGCATACGATACACCTTTTGACTACCTGAAAGTAAGTTCTTTGTTTCTAACCTCTTCTGATATGAGAATCTCCCACTTACTCTTCGGTCGTAGGTAGGGTTGTTTACCTAATTAAGATTGAGTTTGCTGTAAAAAATATGTCCTTATCGTCTTATGACCATCATCATTTCGATTTCATACAATATCTTTTGACTACCTGAAAGTAAGTCTTGTTTCTAACCTCTTCTGATATGAGAATCTCCCACTTACTCTTCGGTCGTTCGTAGGGTTGTTTACCCAATTGAGATTGAGATTTCTATAACAAGTATGTCCTTATCGTCTTATTACCATCATCATTTCGATTTCATACGATATCTTTTGACTACCTGAAAGCAAGTTTTTTGTTTCTAGCATCTTCTGATTTGAGAATCTCCCACTTATTCTTCTGTCGTACGCATCGTTGTTTACCCATTAAGAGTGAGTTTTCTGTAACAAGTATATCCATAAGACCTTCATAATTTTGATAATTAATTTTATAGATTATCTTCTTCGGCAGTTGTCCTATTTTTAATTATTAATTTCTGAAACTCCCTGTTAGAATATTTAGAGTTCTTCGCCAAATTCTGACCATAATTTTAACTCGCTTTGCTTCCCTGTTAATGCTTTGTAAGTTTCCATACCACCTTGTTCCTTCGTCTGTAAACGTTACTTTCGTTTCTTTACCTTTCTTTGCGATTCTTTGATCCATTCCCCGGTTCTTTATAAATGATCACTACTAAGCTCCCAGAATAGTACAAAAAATATATTATACAATTTAACGAATTATAGAATTATATAAGTGCAATCATAAAATAATTTCCAATATGAAAAATGAACATATAAAAACATAAGTTTCCTTAGCTTGCACCATAATTGCTTCCCTATTTTTATACATAAATATAAAATAAAAAATAAGTTATGAAAGCATGAATAAAATTTACATAACTGTTAATCTATCAATGATGTGTATATATTATTTTTCACAAAACCTTTCTCTACATTAGTCATTAATAAATTATAAATAAAAATAACAGTAAACCTATATATGACAGAAAATAAATAATGGAAATCAAACATAATAAATACGGTAATACAATACACAATATACATTCAAATATTCAGCCCCGGAAACTCCGAAACGAGCTTCGCCCCATTCTCATTGGGGTAAAGCAAGTTTTCTGGAGATCCCAGCGCTGCTCGCTCAACCGCGTCACTGTTGTCAGGAACCAGTGGAGGCTGAGCAAGAGCGCTATAGCCGCTGAGTGGAAAACTGGATTTTTCCAGTCTAGACTAATGTCTAGCTCGCCATTTTACCTAGCGAGGAGGATCGTATGTAAGACACTCATACGAGGCATTTTCAATTTAAATTAGAAAACATTGTAAACATTGGTCATTTAAACTGGGTTGGTGTAAAAATAATGAAGGTTTTGAATATTCACTTTGTGCTTGACAAGTAAACAAAGATAATCTTACAATTTAGTTAATGAATTATAAACAATGGCTATTATTTCTGTTTTTCCTCAAAGATTAGTTTAGATTTCTATGAGCAAGGACCTCTGAAATTCAACATGTAAAAACAAGATTTTCTTCAAATTTAGTTTTACGAGTTCAAACTCGGTCGGAGTGTGGCATTATTTTTGCACCAACCCAAAGATCATATTTTTTTTTTTTTTTTTTTTTTTTTTTTTAGGTGGACGAAACTGGATTGTATGTAAAAGACTGTGATACTTAAGATAAGTTGGAAGACAAAGATAAATATTTTGTATATAATAGCATGTATAAATAACGCTAACTTCGTAAAACGTAGTTTTCTTGAATTCAGAGGCCTAATATGAAAGTTTTTTTATCAATCGAAAGATGAGGTGTTCTATGTATTGTATAGTACCGCAATAGATGATATGGGAAATTCTACTATATTCTGAATAATTTTATAATAATAATAATAATTTTATTATAGTTATATTAGTAATTATAATATCATTAATATTGAATATTAAATCATTTTTGTCTTCATGAATTTTAATTTAAGTACAAATGTTTCAATTAAGTTAGCAGAGACAAATGACTAGAAGAATTCCTGATCATTTCTTCACATATAATTGGATCAATAATTACTATTAATTGTTTTAAATTTAGTAAAGCCTTGTGAAAGTGATATAAAAATATCTTATTTCCTGAATTTTCTTTTAAAGATTCAGCATAAAGGTTATTTTCATTCGTACTTTTCCCATTATATATAAACCACAAACACAACTGCAGGGTTGAACAATATTTTCTCATAGGTTTTGCTACTGTTTAGTAATTCATTTTTGTTTTGGTGAATTTTAATTTGATTACAACAATTTAAAACAAGTTAGTAGAGACAAATGACTGTTTCTTTTATCACAAAAATAAACATAACATTTTGTGCTCAATTTTTCCTCTTAAATTTTATAAAGACAAGACGTCTGTTTCTTACATGTATAAAAGAAACCTTTTATTCGTTGACAAATAAGTAATAATAGTATTAATAATATTAATAATATGTATCATTACTACATCGAATATTAAATCATTTTTGTTTTGATGAATGTAAATTTGAGTTCAAATATTTAAATTAAGTTAGTAGAGACAAATGACTAGGCAAACAAAAAAAAAAAAAAAACATTTCTTTATTTATAATTGGATCAATAATTACTATTAATTGATTTAAACTTAATAAAGCCTTGTAGAGATGATACATAAATTTCTCTATTTTCTAAATTTTCTTTTAAAGATTCAGGATAATGGTTATTTTCATTCGTAATTTATCCATAATATAAACCACAAAAGCAACTGCAGGGTTAAACAATATTTTCTCGTGGTTTTGCTACTGAATTATTGGATAGTAATTCATTTTGGTTTTATTAAATTTTAATTTGATTTAAACAATTTAAATCAAGTTAGTAGAGACAAATGACTGTTTCTTTTACTACAAAAAAACAAACATTTTATGCTCAATTTTTTCTAGCATAGCAGAGACAAATGACTAAAAACGACCCTGATAAATTGTTTTTGTATAATTAAATCATTCATTACTATTAATTGTTTTTAAACTTTATAAAGTCTGGCGAACCTGGTAAAAACTACAATCACAACTGCAGGGTTAAACAATATTTTCTCGTAGTTTTAGTAGTTAGTAGAGACAAATCACTGTTTCTTTTACTACAAAAAAACAAACATTTTATGCTCAATTGTTCCTCTTATTTTTTAAAATGCCAATAGGTCCGTTCCTTAAAGTATACAAGAAAACCTTTATTTACTAAAAAATAATCTGGCTAAATCGGGCTCAATAAACAGCAGTGCCCTTGAGAATCCATTATTTAATTATCGACTCTGAACCATTAAGAACAAAATCAATATTTTCTCATCGCATTTATTTTTCATTCGTAATTTATCCATAATATATGAACCACAAAAACAACTGCAGGGTTAAACAATATTTTCTCGTAGTTTTGCTACTTATTACTGAATAGTAATTCATTTTTGTTTTATTAAATTTTAATTTGATTTAAACAATTTAAATCAAGTTAGTAGAGACAAATGACTGTTTCTTTTACAGTAAAAAAATTGTTTTATGCTCAATTTTTCCTCTTGCTTTTTATAAATCCAAAACGTCTATTTCTTACATGTATAAAAGAAACACCTTTTATGGGTTGACAAATAAATACATTAATATTTATAGTATTAAGGTTTGTATCATTAATATATCGAATATTAAATCATTTTTGTCTTGAAGAATGTAAATTGGAGTTCCGAAAAATAAATTAAGTTAGCAGAGACAAATGACTAAAAAAGACCCTGATAATTTCTTTTTGTATAATTAAATCAATCATTACTATTAATTGTTTTTAAACTTAATAAAGTCTGGTGAAAGTGGTAAAAACTTGAACAATATTTTCTCGAAGTTTTAATAGTAAAGACAAATGACTGATTCTTTTACTACAAAAAAACAAACATTTTATGCTCAGTTGTTCCTATTTTTTTTTTTTTTTTTTTTTTTTTTTATAAAGCCAATAGGTCCGTTCCTTACATGTATACAAGAAAACCTTTATTTGCTAACAAATAATCTGGCTAAATCGGACTCAATAAACAGCAGTGCCCTTGTGCATCCATTATTTAATTATCAACTCTGAACCATTAAGAAAAAATCAATATTTTCATCGTCGTACTCATCTTCACTCAGCCATAGGAAGTAGAAGCAGTACTCAGCAGCACCAACGGAAGTGACTACTTGAACGACTGGCGTCGGAGTCTCCAGTCTGGTTGTTTAAACCATTTCTCATTCCTACCTTATTCAAGCATATATATAAAAAAAAAAAATTGATATTTCGGCTGTTTAGCTAAAAGAGCTACTTGTGAAACACATATATACCAAATAATTAAATCTACATATAAAAAATATGCCTAGACGTTTGACTTCTGCTGTTTTAAACAAGTTTATTAGCTGGGAAATAAATCAGACACAGCTAAAACTATGAGGGAAGTTCATATTTCTATGAAAGCTAATCTAATGTGACTAATATCTTTCAAACTAACAGACATATCGAGACAACGGGGTACTGTTATAAAAAACTAATAGGATTCAGAAAAAATATTTGGTCATCTACTTGCCACTGTTATATCAAACATTTTACCGAGTTATTCGTGATTTAGAGACTTATAACAAACACATGATGACTCAATTGATAATTTCAAACCACATATCAGTTTGACGTAAGACCATGAATCGCTACAATTCTTAAAAAAAAAGCAAAAGTATATGGATTCTGCCCCAGTTACATAACTGAACTGGATGTACTGTCGACTCTCGATTATCCGAACTCTTCAAATGGTAACTTACCAGTACTTACCGTACTGCTTGCTACAAACATGGATGGTACGAAAAAGCGAAAACCTCCAGTTTTGGGCAAAGCAAACAACCCTAGATGCTTCAATGGCATCAAGTAGTAAATAAATAAAAAGCCATTTTTTTGCCCTCAACACGCCATTTGTAACTGCAACCCTTAGATCAGGGAGTAATCCAGAATTTTAAAACTCCTTACCGCAAAGATATGGTAAGAATTAAATTAGATATAGAAAATAATGAAAAGGAAATAATCGCAATATTGACAGCAATATCGATATTAGACAAACCATGGCGAAATATGACACCGAATACCATATCCAACTGTCTTAAAACATGTGGATTCACTTGGGAATCACAGAATTCGTCGGGAATGCCAACTGGAGAGGAAACTGAAGATATTGAGAGGTACCTGTACGTTCGATTAATTTGTGCATTTTCGATGTTGCTAATTTCTATGTTTCTTCCTATGTTGCTAATATAAAGGTTTGGATTAAGGAACGAATTAAAAAAAAAAAAAATCGGGTGGGATAGGGTGGAAGTAAAGGACATGATTCTCCCGGGATAAAGGAGGTGGGAAAAATCAAGAGCTCGCGTGGGCAGGGTCGCTAGGTCCCTGAAGTAGATCTGTTCTTCACTGGGATTGTGAAGAAATATCTACCCGCTACCCGAGCCTGTTTTAGTCCCAGAACAATAGTAGTATTGGACACCACGAAGTACGGAAAGATGTTAAATATATATATAAACTGAGATTTGAGATTAAGTTCGTATGTAGATCAGCAGGAGAAACTAGGCGATACTGCATTAAGGAAGAAAAGACCAAAGATATATAAAATATAAAAGCAACTTTTTATAATACACAGCCATGCGAAAATTCGTACTCGTCTCAAGAAATCAGAAAGACGGAGCAGAATGTTCAATTTCAAGGGAGAGCGAGAGCGTAAGAGAACATCCATTAAATAAAGAAATACATTTTAAGAAACAGAGGACTTGTTTCTGCGACGGGCAAACAAAAACATGCATTTAATCACATGCTATTTGAGAAGGAGAGTGAGGCGCCTAATTGCAAAACTCGGCTCATGGCTTTCCAACTCGCCCAGACTGCTCTCATAAGAAACAAAGACGAATTCGATGTGCCAAGGTTTCTTTGCAGGATATAAGAAGAGCAAACCAAATCTTTTTCGCCGATTCAAATAATATTAAGCAGGACGAGATTATTTTGTCAGACCTCGATTCGTCCTGTGAAAACGCGGAATAGTTCAGCGTACTTAAAAGAGGTATCTGTAAAATGTTTTTTATTAATGTTACTTCCAAATGGACTGAAAGAATAGGACTGCAAAAAAGCATTCTTTCCTATTTCGTGTATAATTCTAGAAGAGTCGACTATGTTTGTAAAAGTCACTATTTAACAGGACAATTACCCAAAGAAAACAGAGGTAGAAAGAAACAGGCATAGTATAAAATTTCCTGGTCATCGCGTTGCTGTAAAAGCGTTTATAGAAGAAATTCATCCCACAGAACGTTATTATTGCAGAGAAAAACATGTTTTCCCTCCAATATCTGGCCAGTGATCTTTCTGTCATCACATTATGGAAAGATTACAACTTAATTAATTCTAATTTTAAAGTAAAATATGAGTTTTCCCGGAAAATATTATGCACTGAATATAATGTTGGTTTTGGTTCACCAGCGAATGACGCCTGTTCGACTTACATATATTTGAATGAAAATACGATTAGTTAAGTGCTTAGAGGAAAAGGATAATTTTCAAACAGCCCTAAAAGTACACAAGCAACGTGCGGATGCGTTTTACAAACATCTTAAAGCAGAAAACTCTGGGGAAATAACGTTTCTCATCCAAAAAATCTTCCATTACCTAAACTGCTTATTACTCACGACAATTTTATTAATTCAACTTTACAATATGTCGAGGTTGTTCAAATTTCCGACAGAATAGAGAAAACACCTTTAATTACACTTCGAGTTAGTATGAACACAACAAACGTTCAAACGAAATCGCGTTTATCACAGATTGAAAGAATACAAATTTAACAGGCATACATACCATTGTGCTTTTTTCTGATGGACGAGGAGGCCAAAACATCACTTTTTGAAGAGAGTGAAGATGGTAATATCAAAGGTATTAATTATTTTTATCCAGTAGTTGGCCCCTCATTCTTATCACCTGACCGCATATTCAGAAACATGGGAAAACAATTATTTTAAAATGCCTGTGATTGTGCAAACCGAGGATTATATCAGAATTTTCAAAAGGTTCGGGACAGTTTTTAAATTATTATCAGATGGAGATTGCAAAATAAAAGAAAATAATTGACACTGAAAATTATGCTGGAGAAAATGAAGATAATAATCCGCTTTTTATGAAGCCCATTACTAAGAGCCTTTGCTTAAGCTCCTATTGCCTGCCCACTGCTAATTTAATTTGTTTTACTATTTATTGAATAAGAATGTAAAATGGAGAATTAAATGAAAAAGTGAATGTGAAATTCAATGTTGTATATATACAATCCTATATTTTCCTGATATTTTCCATTGCTAAGAGGCTTCTAAACGTGACTTAAATTTCTAATCTTGAAGTTGGAGTAAAGATTCGGTGTAAGAATACACAGTTTTAGTGTACTACGAGGATATATCTACAACTTAAGATATAATAATCATGCAAGCTGATGATGTGAGAATACGGACATATAGAGTCAAAATTGGAAACATGGACTATAATGTCCAATCTCAGGAAGTTGGAACAAGGATTCATCGATGAGTATGGTGGAGGAATAAGCAGCTTAAACTATTACGATATGCCAACTACAAAAGTAAGACTATTAGGCAAAATTGGCCGTGACAAACCGAAAATCGTGAATAGTAAATGAATATAAAACAAACTTTTGGAAGAGATGATAAATGTCGACAGGAGACGATCAGGACTAAGATGGACTGAAAGGATTAAACTCACCTAGGATGATTCTTGTTTTATAGACGGTCTAACAACGGGAAGAAGTCGATAAGATTTAGTTATACTAGGCCTCATACTAAAATTCCACATTATAAGATAGAACCTATCATGATGAATGGATTAGAATGTCCAGATATTACTGAACGCAAGATCTTGAAGAAGACACTAGTGGCGATAAATAATAAGATTCCAGAGGAGAGGATAAAAATCTGATCTTGCTCCTTATAGTGGGGATGGATTTGAAAAATTTACCAAAGGATGTCCAAATTCCTTTCTTCTTTAATCCTAATGGCGAATAAAGGAGTACATTTTTAACGAAGAAAATAAAATCAATACCTCTGACGTAATTGTACCTTACAATTGTGTAGGAAGAATTAATTAATCACACAATTAAAAATTTATCAACTTTTTCTTTTAGATGTGAAAAAGTTTTCCACAGAAAATACTGTAGTACAGTAATTAATAACAGAATCTAGTCGGTGAGAAATTAATTAAAGGAAGAAATTGGGAACGATGTTAAGATGATCAGTGAATGTTAGGAAGAAGTAATCGGCACACAAGTGATTGCTGCTCAATGTCAAAGGCAACCCTGTCTGTTTCCTCATCAACTAAAAGTGCCAACAAAGAAGTACTAATATAAATTATAATTTTATCAATTTATATCAGAATCAAAACCATTTCAGTATGTTAGAACATCATGCAATTACGCTACCAAATGACACAAAAGTCCGTGTGTTAAATGACAAAAAAAGATCATATCAAGACTAAAAAAATAAAAATCATATCAAATCATAATGTCATGCTTATAAAACATGTAACATCAAAATAAATGAGTTGAGGGTAACCTTAGAATATATGGCAAAACGAAGTAAACAAGTAAAGGAAATTCAAGAAATAGCCAAAAAGCTTAAACCGATAGGAAATAATGTAGGTACTCATATTAGGGCACGCTTATCCATGCCTTTATCTTTAAAATTAAATTTTAAAAGAGTTTGTTTATTGTATAAATAAATTTAAGTATTTTATAAATTTGTTGATACATGTCAACAGGCGAAAACCAAGTCTAAGGTGGACTGAACGAATGCAACACATAAAACGATAAACTTAGAACTGGAACGGACAAGGGGAATCCGAATGTATAATAAAAAATAGCTAAATGCCTCGTGATCTAATTAGTCAATCAGAACTGACATCGCAGGGGTTGAAACCGAATTTTAAAACGTTTTAAAAACAGTACTCTTTTCTAATACAAGAAAGTGACAAAAGCATGGGGAAGGCAGACACAAGTAGCCAGGCTTCTCCCACTTATCCAGTAGCTGTAACGATTGCCGAGAAACATAACGTATGATTATCATTATTATTAGAAAACATGAGATTTACAATAATTATAATGTACATTAATTAGGTACACTAATAATGTACATTAATTATGTACCAACACGAATGGATTATCGAAATTCCCTTTGTCCATACCTACTACCTAGTGAAACCCTGGCGAAGGGGATGGTCTTGGAAGAATCAGCGGGGATCTGGACCGACCAGTTGATTAAATATCCCGGAATGGATGTCAAGAGAACGATCATTTTGTTCAAAAAGACAGCTATTCATGTTCAAATTAGAAATGTTCAATTTCATTTCACACAAAAAAAAAATGGAGGAGATTGATACATGGCAACAGGCGACAACCAAGTCTGAGGTGGACTAAACTAATGACGGTCTAATGACCGGATGAAAACGATAAGATTAAGTTCTACTACGCCTCATAGTAGAATTCTATATTAAAAGATAGAACCTCTCATCATGAATGGATTAGAATTCCCAGTTATTAGAAGTCGGTTCACTGACGCCCAAAACATATGATAATTGAAGTGCTACATGCCTCATATCACTTGACATGCAGCGTCTTCAGCAGCCATAAAACGATTAACCAGCCATAGAACGGATCATGGGAATCCGACTGAATTATAAAAAATAGCCATATGCCTCGTGATCTAATTAGTCAAGCACACGAATGGATTATCAAAGTTCCCTTTCTTCATACCTATAACCTAGCGAAACCCGAGCCAAGAGGATGGGCATGGAAGAATCACCGGGGAACTAGACCGACCAGTTGATTAACTACCCCTGAATGGATGGCATGAGAACGAACAAAACGATAGTTCAAAAAGAAAGCTATTCCTGATCAAATTAGAAATGTTCAATTTCTAATTGAATACCTAAAATACGTGTTTAGGTATAACACCATGAACAAGCCAAAACAGGTGATCATGAACATAAAAACACTTAGAAATATTGCAGCTTGAAAAACTGAGGCAAAAATTCTCTTTGTAACATGCCAACCACTGTATACTCTTGTAATGATAGGTAGAGGTCTTACGACGCTAATTGTGATTCTAGTCATTTAAGTAAACTTTGACTGATTTTTTTTATTTTATACTTAATTATCCATAAGTTCCGATCTGTATGGTAACTTACAGTTTTCTATGTAAACTGTTCTCTTTGATTAAGACTTTTTAACCTTCTTATGAAATTCTATTTAATATTTTTGTGTTTACCATTAGGATTAAAGTCCTTAATTTAAAGGATATGGGAAGAAGAGAAGACATGGAAGGATTGGGAGTTTAAATAATATAGTTCCTAATCATAAAAATCGGCTGCCAGAGTTAATGCACTAATTACAGAACAATTTTTGTGTCTCTTGTAGTATACAAGATATACACATCCATCCATATTGGAGAACCGTCTGAGAGACCACTGGAAGAAAATGATATACGAAATGAGCAATCGGCTTTCTGTCCCAATAGACAAATACAAGATCACATCTTAACATTAAGAAATATACAATACAATAAAACATTGTACCTTCCAATCCTTCGGTATGGGGCCGAAAGGTGGGTCCGAGCTATGCAACTCAAAAGATATGTTCAGTGTATTGTTACCGAGTTTTTATTTATAACAGCTATTGTCGCTTGTATTATTTAGTCTTTTAAAACTTCTTTCAAAATTTTAGCTTGATATTAAAAAATCCAAATTTATTTACTTATCGGCCATGTATCTCTTCTGTAAACTACCACACTACCATTATGGTAGTTTTGATATGTAGAAATAGGTTAATTTACTACATGATTAAAGCAATCATGAAGGTGATAAAATAAAAATCAAATTCACTGTTATTTACAGGGAAAATGTCATTATCGAAAGCAAAGTTAATAACACAATCTATATACACTTATATTATCTGCAGAAAGATGAAGTTGAAATAACTTGAAAACAGACGTCTCTGGAAAGAGAAAAGAACGGATGGTAATAGATTATTGAAAATTGAATCGGGAAAACCGCACCAGACAAAGTCACTCCCAAAATATCAAGAAAGGTTTACGTGGAAAATTGGGTAAAGCGACTATATGTATGGATTTCTGTTCTGGTTTTTATCAGATAAAAATTCAAATATGGAATTCATAAGACAGAATTTAGCACTGACCAAGGACATTGCGATTTTTTAAAGATACCGTTTCTACGGTATACTTTAGGTTCTACGGAGCTTTCAGTCAACGGTCTAGGAGCAATGGATTTGAATTTAAAGCTCTCAATGACAACACTTAACAAGAAATTTATTAAAGGAATTACTAATAGCATTGCTGCAGAAGAAGCGTTTCAACGAAATATTTTAGAGTTTAGGCATAACACCATTGTCAGAGCTGTTGAGCAAGCCCAAACTGGTGATCATGAAGATAAAGAAACTTAGAAATATTGCAGCTTGAAATACTGAGGCAAAATTAGTATTTATTTTTGTAACAAGTCACCCACTGTAAACTCTTGTGATAATAGAGGTCCTACACATCGTTAAATGTGATTTAAGTCATTTAAGTAAACTTCGACTGTTTTTTTTAATTTTATGCTTAACTATCCAAGAGTTCCCATTTGTATGGTTACTTACACTTATCTATGTTCACTTTAATTAAGACTTTTTAACCTTATAATGAAATTCCATTTGATATTTTTGTGTTTCTCATTAGGATTAAAGTCTTTATTTTAAAGGATATGGGAAGAAAGGAGACACCGAAGGACTGGGAGAATATATGATATAGCTCCTAACCACAAAAAGTGCTGCCAGAGTCAATGCACCAATTACACACAAATTTGTAATTGGTCTTATTCCTCCACAAGAAAAATCCAACCTTTTAAAATTGTATCCGTGTATCCGAATGTGTTCATAACGGAAAAAGTCGATCCAATTTATTTAAAGAAATGTTTGAATCCAAATAATCAGGCCTAGTGATTCACTTTATAATCCCCCTCCCCTATGGATTGTTCATATAAAAACAGACGTCCCCGGAAAGAGAAAAGTACGGATGGTAATCGATCATTGAAAATTAAATCGATTTTCCATTGCTAAGAGGCTTCTAAACGTGACTTAAATTTCTAATCTTGAAGTTGGAGTAAAGGTTCGTGGAAGAATACGCAGTTCTGTGAGCTACTACGATCTACCAACAATTTTGGACTGTAATGTCCAATCTCAGGAAGTTGAAGTAAGGATTCATCGATGAATATGGTGGAGGAATAGGCAGCTTACTGAACTATTACGATACGAGGATGATTTTTGTGTTTTTTATAGACCGTCTAATGACCGAAAGAAGTCGATAAGATTTAGTTATACTACGTCTTATACTAGAATTCCACAGTATAAGATAGAACCTATCATGATGAATGGATTAGAATGCCCAGGTATTACTGAACGCAAGATCTTGAAGAAGACACTAGTGGCGATTAATGATAAGATTCCAGAGGAGAGGATAAAAATCTGATCTTGCTCCTTATAGTGGAGATGGATTTGAAAAATTACACGAAAAATTTACCAAAGGATGTCCAATTTCCTTTCTCCTTTAATCCTAATGGCGGATAAAGGAGTACATTTTTACGAAGAAAATAAAATCAATACCTCTGACGTAATTGTACCTTACAATTGTGTAGGAAGAATTAATTAATCACACAATTAAAAATTTATCAACTTTTTCTTTTAAATGTGAAAAAGTTTTCCACAGAAAATACTGTAGTACAGTAATTAATAACAGAATCTAGTCGGTGAGAAATCAATTAAAGGAAGAAATTGGAAACGATGTAAAGATGATCAGTGAATGTTAGGAAGATGTAATCGGCACACAAGTGATTGCTGCTCAATGTTAAAGGCAACCCTGTCTGTTTCCTCATCAACTAAAAGAGCCAACAAAGAAGTACTAATATAAATTATAATTTTATCAATTTATATCAGAATCAAAACCATTTCAGTATGTTAGAACATCATGCAATCACGCTACCAAATGACACAAAAGTCCGTGTGTTAAATGACAAAAAAAGAATCATATCAAGACTAAAAAAATAAAAATCATATCAAATCATAATGTCATGCTTATAAAACATGTAACATCAAAATAAATCAGTTGAGGGTAACCTTAGAATATATGGCAAAACGAAGTAAACAAGTAAAGGAAATTCAAGAAATAGCCAAAAAGCTTAAACCGATAGGAAATAATGTAGGTACCCATATTAGGGTACGCTTATCCATGCCTTCATCTTTAAAATTAAATTTTAAAAGATTTTCTTTATTGTATAAATAAATTTAAGTATTTTATAAATTTGTTGATACATGTCAACAGGCGAAAACCAAGTCTAAGGTGGACTGAACGAATGCAGCACATAAAACGATAAACTTAGAACTGGAACGGACAAGGGGAATCCGAATGTATAATAAAAAATAGCTAAATGCTTTGTGATCTAATTAGTCAATCAGAACTGACATCGCAGGGGTTGAAACCGAATTTTAAAACGTTTTAAAAACAGTACTCTTTTCTAATACAAGAAAGTGACAAAAGCATGGGGAAGGCAGACACAAGTAGCCAGGCTTCTCCCACTTATCCAGTAGCTGTAACGATTGCCGAGAAACATAACGTATGATTATCATTATTATTAAAAAACATAAGATTTACAATAATTATAATGTGCATTAATTGGGTACACTAATAATGTACATTAATTATGTACACTAATATTGTACATTAATTATGTACCAACACGAATGGATTATCGAAATTCCCTTTGTCCATACCTACTACCTAGTGAAACCCAGGCGAAGGGGATGGTCTTGGAAGAATCAGCGGGGAACTAGACCGACCAGTTGATTAAATATCCCGGAATGGATGTCAAGAGAACGATCATTTAGTTCAAAAAGACAGCTATTCTATTCAAATTAGAAATGTTCAAAGTAGAATTCTATATTAAAAGATAGAACCTCTCATCATGAATGGATTAGAATTCCCAGTTATTAGAAGTCGGTTCACTGACGCCCAAAACATACGATAATTGAAGTGCTACATGCCTCATATCACTTGACATGCAGCGTCTTCAGCAGCCATAAAACGATTAACCTAGAACTGGAACGGATCATGGGAATCCGACTGAATTATAAAAAATAGCCATATGCCTCGTGATCTAATTAGTCAAGCACACGAATGGATTATCAAAGTTCCCTTTCTTCATACCTATAACCTAGCGAAACCCGAGCCAAGGGGGCGGGCATGGAAGAATCACCGGGGAACTAGACCGACCAGTTGATTTAATATCCCAGAAAGGATGACATGAACATGAACGAGCCACCTCCATCATATTGATGACATATATACAGTGTGTAATGGTAGAGGATTATGTAATAAAATAATAAAAGTTTTTTTACTGCTTTTTATAGATGTCATTTCTAGATAGATGAATTTCTGGAAGGACCAATTGATTAAATGTAACTCAACGGAGGCATGAGGCCGATCATTCAGTCCATAAAGACGGCTATTTCTGTTCCTATTAGAAATATTTAGATTTCTTTTTCGAGAAATCGAAATTAAAAATGCTTGTGGTATTGCATTGCTTGGAAGCAGGAAACTATGATGTCTGGGATCCCTTGAAGGAGCAAGGAAATAATAATTTACTGAAGGAAGGAACATGATCGAAATACTTGCATACAGCCAGCATACCTACACTGCATAATAGTAGAGGATTATAAAATAAATTCTATTTTTCCAATAAGCCGTGATGTTCTTTCAGAACTTTTCAGAGATTTCTAGACTAACCAATAGGTGAAAACGACCATTTAACTCATAAAAAAACTTTTTGCAACAGTTTATCTTTAGATCTTTGATTTAATATCGAAAAAAAGACCTAAAAATGATGACAAAACAAACATTACGTTCAATGCGCTTACTACTTGTATGGTGGCTAGTAGGAAGGAGTGTTGTATGTGTTTCATGACACGAATGAAGGCTACGTGCAAGGAGAGATCATATATAAAGAGCTGTGTGGGGATCGATCCAGGGGCGAGGGGAGGGGGGTTCGACCAATCACCGCAAACAAGGGCGTGGCCTATTCCCCTCCCAACAGTCTCCTCTTTTATCAATATTAAGCAAAATGTTTATCTTTAAAACTAACTACAGACGTTTTGTCTACCTTCTTACTGATCATACGTCCCAGTATTGAGGCGTAACTGTTTCTTTCATCAAATTTTTGAGGACAGACGTTGGTGAGCGTTTTAAATTTTTAAATGACAATTAAAATTATAAAAACAAATATACATATGCCCTTAATTTATGTTACATAATCACATGCTTATTTATTTTTCACGAACGTGATAATACTGAAGATGAAATTAAGAAATATGTTAATTTAAGATTGACTATACCTAAGATTCCCTGATCAAATGATTTCCCCACAATTTTGTCCTCATTTATTTCCTTAGGTAATGTAAATAGGGCTACATAATGAAATTTTGAGTCAAGCTTTTATGGAAATATCAATTTTATTTTGTTTTTGTATAACAGATATATTTACTTTTATTATTATTTTTTTAAACATTTATATATACTTATACTTGTTACCAGAATGATTAAATAATACGTTTCAAACTTGTTTTTAAGGCTAGCACAGATTACGTAAATTGAGCTTGACTATTTTAATAATTGAGACGAAATGACATCCACTTTTACGATCAAATCCGCGGATTATGACCATCTCTCCACTTTTCACAGAACAATTCATTAAAATTTGTAACAGTATGTAGACTGAGGATTATAACGTTGTATATAGGCCTGATAATGGTCTCAGAGAACTGAACGACTAACGCTTGCTAAGGAAAATTCTACCCAGACTAACCGGCGACGCTGACTATATTAATACTAGGCGTGTACGAATAATTGCAGTACCTTAAAAATAATTAAAAGGATATTAGTTCAATCGAATTATTTAATATGAAAATCGGAAATATGCAGGATCGAAAATATTCCGGAAAGGGGAAAAAAAGGTATTGGAAAAAAATATATATACCATTTTCACCAATATTTCGCTTCATATTCGTTCATATGCAATAACAAAAATCAATGAATTAAAACCAGTAAATGAGTCTCCTCGTACAGCCTATAATCTATCTGTCATAAACGATGAAGAAGATTTGAACGAGTTTCAAGTGTCTTCCCTATTGACATCAACTTTCATACCTGACAATATAAGAGAAGAGCATGATAGAAGGAACATCCCACAAGATCTATGCCTAAAAATACCTACCATTAGCAATTTATACATATACTCGAACCCTCCACCTGTAGGTTATGGAAGCCTCGGCCCGAAAGTTGCAGAATCAACCATAAGAGCACAAGGATATAACCTGAAGCCTGAGGGGAAAAAAGAAAAAGAAGCGTTAGGATTCAAAGTAAATGCTGGCTACTGGGAAAACGAAGAAATCCCCTTTCTTTTTGAACAAGTGACTGGAAACTGGCATCCTGGTGAAGCTTACAAGATGATAAGAACATTCAAGGAAGAATACACCGACGATATAAGAAAATGTACAGAAGAAACTGTGGACTACATGATAAAGTCCAATGCTAATATATTAACAACAGGTAGGCAGACCTGGTGTTCAATTTCTGAGACTAGTTGTCAATCCCCAGATGCTTACATAAACATGATGAAATATTTCCTAGAGAATCAAGACACAGATAATGATTTCCTAATAACTTACAGTTTCACAAGAACCTACAATGTTAGAAGGACCATGGACAGGAAAAAGCATCAAATGATAAATAAAGTGATTGCAAAAAGGAAAAGAACGAAATTGCGCATAACAGCACCAAACGATGTGCAGAGAAATCTATTAGAACTTGCGTCAACCTTTTGCTCATACATAAAACATGGCGAGAGAGGAAAGCTTCAGAGAAGAGCAATCGCTTCTCCCAACATGCTTATGAGAGCTTATCTCAATGTTATCGAATATTTTCATTTAGAACTGGCCAAAAGGTTGCCAGGAACTACCATATCAATAGGAGGAGATGAAAAGAAGTTCAAAATCCTCCAAGAAGTCAGTACATCCTTTCTTATATACAGCCACCCAAGATGCAACGAAATTCAATGAATGCATGAATGCTGATCTATTTTGTTTCATGGATCTAATCTTATTTAATCATGGAGAACCAGCACAAACTGAGGGAGAGAAACTACTATGCAAAATCTTCACTGAAGGAAACTTCCTACTTGCCATTAAGAGGATAACTTTGGGTCAAGGGCCTACTGCATTTAATGCTGACAAGTCATTGTACAACAAATTAGACTATTTCTCAACAACTGACAAAATTCAACCATAAAACAAGCGAGTGGGTGGGTTAAGAAGCTAAGAGACAGAATGGATTCCAAATATGTTCAAGCTAGACCAGGGATGCTAATGGGAATGCATAACACTGCTGCTACCACCATAAGTTATATTCCTGCAGGGTATAGGCAAGACAGAGTCCATTGCATATACAAAACTTTGAGATCAAGTGATGATTCTCTCTCAGTAGTTTCTGCAACTAGCGGAAATGCTCTCGTGCAAGCAATACGAATCCTACAATTTTAGCTTGGTATACAAAAATCCATATTTATTTACTTTTCGGCCATGTATCTGTTATGTACACTACCACAGTACCATTATGGTAGTTTTGATATGTAGGAAATGGTAAATTTACTAAATAATTAAAGCAATCATGAAGATGATAAAATAAAAAAACAAATTCACTGTTATTTACAGGGAAAATGTCACTATCGAAAGCAAAGTTAATAGAACAATCTATCTACCCTTATATTATCTGCAGAAAGATGAAGTTGAAATACCTTGAAAAGTTTGTAATAAAGTAAAAAAGAAAAATCAATCCAACAAGTTTAATCAGAACGGATCATATTCCTTCACAAGAAAAATCCATTAAATCTTTTAAAATTGTTAAAAGAGTATCCCACTGTGTTCAAAACGGAAAATTATCCATTATCAGCTACCAATTTATTTGAGTATACACAATTAAAACAGAAACAGACAATCCAATTTATTAAAAAAAATGTTAGAATCCAAAATAATCAGGCCTAGTGATTCACAATATGAGCCCCCTCCCCTATGGATTGTTCATGTGAATACAGACGGCTCCGGAAGGAGAAAAGTACAGATGGTAATCGATTATTGAAAATTCATTAGGGAAACCGTACCAGACAAACTCCCTCTCCCAAACTTTGAAAAAAGATTGACTTGGAAAATTGATAAAAGCATTTATATTCACGACTATCGATCTTTGTTCTGATTTTTATCAGATAAAATTCAAAGCGGCAATTCATGAGACAGCATTTAGCATTAACCAAGGACATTGCGAGATTTTCAGAACATCGTTTGGGTTATGCAAAGCCTACACCACATTTCAGAGGGACATTAATATTTGGAGATAGTGCCAGTTATGTAACGATAGGAGTAGGTTCGACGGAGGTTTCAGTCAGCGGTCTAGGAGGGATGGATTGGAATTTAAAGGTTTCAATGACAACCCTCAACAAGAAATTGACTAAAGGAATCACTAGTAGCATTGCTGCAGAAGAAGCATTTCAACAAAATACTTGAGAGTGTGATTTACGAACGATTTTCGAACCTACATTTAAAATGAAAGAAACACCAGATAAATTCCCTCTTCCAAACTCTGAAGAAGGTCTATAGGTCTCCCAGTGTATTCAAAGGTCTCAATGACAACACTTAAAAGAAAATTGATCAAAGGAATCACTTGTAGCAGCGTTTAAACGATATACGGGTACAAAGCCATTGTCAGAGCTGTTGAGCAAGCCAAAACAGGTGCACATGAACATAAAGAAACAAAGAAATATGGCAGCTTGAAAACCTGAGGCAAAATGAGTATATATCTTTGTAACATGGCACCCACTAGTAAACTCTCGTGATGATAGAAGTCTTACATAGCTAATTGTGATTCTTGCCATTTAAGTAAACTTTGACTGATTTTTTTTATTTTATACTCTAATTAGCCACAAGTTCCCATTAGTATGGTTACTTACAGTTTTCTATGTAAACTGTTCACTTTGATTAAGACTTTTCAACCTTATAATGCAATTCCATTAGATATTTTTGTGTTTATCATTAGGATTAAAGTCCTTATTTTAAAGGATATGGGTAGAAAGGAAGAGACCGAAGGACTAGGAGTAGATATAATGTAGTTTCTAAACACAAAAAAGGGCTGCCAGAGTTAATGTACTAATTACAGACCAATTTTCCTGTCTCTTGTAGTATACAAGATATACACATCCATATTGGAGAACCGTCTGAGAGACCACTGGAAGAAAATGATATACGAAATGAGCAATCGGCTTTCTGTCCCAATAGACAAACACAAGATCAGATCTTATCCGAGCTATGTAAATCTGAAGATATTTTCGGTGTATTGTTACCGAGTTTTTATTTATAAAAGCTGCCGCTTTTATTATTTAGTCTTTTAAAACTTCTTCCTACAATTTTACAGTAGAAACAAACTGAAACATGAACGATTCTGAGTCTCCTCGTACAGCCTATAATCTATCTGTCATAAACGATGATGAAGATTTGAACGAGTTTCAAGTGTCTTCCCTATTGACATCAACTTTCATACCTGACAATATAAGAGAAGAGCATGATAGAAGGAACATCCCACAAGATCTATGCCTAAAAATACCTACCATTAGCAATTTATACATATACTCGAACCCTCCACCTGTAGGTTATGGAAGCCTCGGCCCGAAAGTTGCAGAATCAACCATAAGAGCACAAGGATATAACCTGAAGCCTGAGGGGAAAAAAAGAAAAAGAAGCGTTAGGATTCAAAGTAAATGCTGGCTACTGGGAAAATGAAGAAATCCCCTTTCTTTTTGAACAAGTGACTGGAAACTGGCATCCTGGTGAAGCTTACAAGATGATAAGAACATTCAAGGAAGAATACACCGACGATATAAGAAAATGTACAGAAGAAACTGTAGACTACATGATAAAGTCCAATGCTAATATATTAACAACAGGTAGGCAGACCTGGTGTTCAATTTCTGAGACTAGTTGTCCATCCCCAGATGCTTACATAAACATGATGAAATATTTCCTAGAGAATCAAGACACAGATAATTATTTCCTAATAACTTACAGTTTCACAAGAACCTACAATGTTAGAAGGACCATGGACAGGAAAAAGCATCAAATGATAAATAAAGTGATTGCAAAAAGGAAAAGAACGAAATTGCGCATAACAGCACCAAACGATGTGCAGAGAAATCTATTAGAACTTGCGTCAACCTTTTGCTCATACATAAAACATGGCGAGAGAGGAAAGCTTCAGAGAAGAGCAATCGCTTCTCCCAACATGCTTATGAGAGCTTATCTCAATGTTATCGAATATTTTCATTTAGAACTGGCCAAAAGGTTGCCAGGAACTACCATATCAATAGGAGGAGATGAAAAGAAGTTAAAAATCCTCCAAGAAGTCAGTACATCCTATCTTATATACAGCCACCCAAGATGCAACGAAATTCAATGAATGCATGAATGCTGATCTATTTTGTTTCATGGATCTAATCTTATTTAATCATGGAGAACCAGCACAAACTGAGGGAGAGAAACTACTATGCAAAATCTTCACTGAAGGAAACTTCCTACTTGCCATTAAGAGGATAACTTTGGGTCAAGGGCCTACTGCATTTAATGCTGACAAGTCATTGTACAACAAATTAGACTATTTCTCAACAACTGACAAAATTCAACCATAAAACAAGCGAGTGGGTGGGTTAAGAAGCTAAGAGACAGAATGGATTCCAAATATGTTCAAGCTAGACCAGGGATGCTAATGGGAATGCATAACGCTGCTGCTACCACCATAAGTTATATTCCTGCAGGGTATAGGCAAGACAGAGTCCATTGCATATACAAAACTTTGAGATCAAGTGATGATTCTCTCTCAGTAGTTTCTGCAACTAGCGGAAATGCTCTCGTGCAAGCAATACGAATCCTACAATTTTAGCTTGGTATACAAAAATCCATATTTATTTACTTTTCGGCCATGTATCTGTTATGTACACTACCACAGTACCATTATGGTAGTTTTGATATGTAGGAAATGGTAAATTTACTAAATAATTAAAGCAATCATGAAGATGATAAAATAAAAAAACAAATTCACTGTTATTTACAGGGAAAATGTCACTATCGAAAGCAAAGTTAATAGAACAATCTATCTACCCTTATATTATCTGCAGAAAGATGAAGTTGAAATACCTTGAAAAGTTTGTAATAAAGTAAAAAAGAAAAATCAATCCAACAAGTTTAATCAGAACGGATCATATTCCTTCACAAGAAAAATCCATTAAATCTTTTAAAATTGTTAAAAGAGTATCCCACTGTGTTCAAAACGGAAAATTATCCATTATCAGCTACCAATTTATTTGAGTATACACAATTAAAACAGAAACAGACAATCCAATTTATTAAAAAAAATGTTAGAATCCAAAATAATCAGGCCTAGTGATTCACAATATGAGCCCCCTCCCCTATGGATTGTTCATGTGAATACAGACGGCTCCGGAAGGAGAAAAGTACAGATGGTAATCGATTATTGAAAATTCATTAGGGAAACCGTACCAGACAAAGTCCCTCTCCCAAACTTTGAAAAAAGATTGACTTGGAAAATTGATAAAAGCATTTATATTCACGACTATCGATCTTTGTTCTGATTTTTATCAGATAAAATTCAAAGCGGCAATTCATGAGACAGCATTTAGCATTAACCAAGGACATTGCGAGATTTTCAGAACATCGTTTGGGTTATGCAAAGCCTACACCACATTTCAGAGGGACATTAATATTTGGAGATAGTGCCAGTTATGTAACGATAGGAGTAGGTTCGACGGAGGTTTCAGTCAGCGGTCTAGGAGGGATGGATTGGAATTTAAAGGTTTCAATGACAACCCTCAACAAGAAATTGACTAAAGGAATCACTAGTAGCATTGCTGCAGAAGAAGCATTTCAACAAAATACTTGAGAGTGTGATTTACGAACGATTTTCGAACCTACATTTAAAATGAAAGAAACACCAGACAAATTCCCTCTCCCAAACTTTGAAGAAAGATTTACTTGGAACAATTGGTAAAGCCAGTGTATTCAAAGGTCTCAATGACAACACTTAAAAGAAAATTGATCAAAGGAATCACTTGTAGCAGCGTTTAAACGATATACGGGTACAAAGCCATTGTCAGAGCTGTTGAGCAAGCCAAAACAGGTGCACATGAACATAAAGAAACAAAGAAATATGGCAGCTTGAAAACCTGAGGCAAAATGAGTATATATCTTTGTAACATGGCACCCACTAGTAAACTCTCGTGATGATAGAAGTCTTACATAGCTAATTGTGATTCTTGCCATTTAAGTAAACTTTGACTGATTTTTTTTATTTTATACTCTAATTAGCCACAAGTTCCCATTAGTATGGTTACTTACAGTTTTCTATGTAAACTGTTCACTTTGATTAAGACTTTTCAACCTTATAATGCAATTCCATTAGATATTTTTGTGTTTATCATTAGGATTAAAGTCCTTATTTTAAAGGATATGGGAAGAAAGGAAGAGACCGAAGGACTAGGAGTAGATATAATGTAGTTTCTAAACACAAAAAAGGGCTGCCAGAGTTAATATACTAATTACAGACCAATTTTCCTGTCTCTTGTAGTATACAAGATATACACATCCATATTGGAGAACCGTCTGAGAGACCACTGGAAGAAAATGATATACGAAATGAGCAATCGGCTTTCTGTCCCAATAGACAAACACAAGATCAGATCTTATCCGAGCTATGTAAATCTGAAGATATTTTCGGTGTATTGTTACCGAGTTTTTATTTATAAAAGCTGCCGCTTTTATTATTTAGTCTTTTAAAACTTCTTCCTACAATTTTACAGTAGAAACAAACTGAAACATGAACGATTCTGAGTCTCCTCGTACAGCCTATAATCTATCTGTCATAAACGATGATGAAGATTTGAACGAGTTTCAAGTGTCTTCCCTATTGACATCAACTTTCATACCTGACAATATAAGAGAAGAGCATGATAGAAGGAACATCCCACAAGATCTATGCCTAAAAATACCTACCATTAGCAATTTATACATATACTCGAACCCTCCACCTGTAGGTTATGGAAGCCTCGGCCCGAAAGTTGCAGAATCAACCATAAGAGCACAAGGATATAACCTGAAGCCTGAGGGGAAAAAAGAAAAAGAAGCGTTAGGATTCAAAGTAAATGCTGGCTACTGGGAAAATGAAGAAATCCCCTTTCTTTTTGAACAAGTGACTGGAAACTGGCATCCTGGTGAAGCTTACAAGATGATAAGAACATTCAAGGAAGAATACACCGACGATATAAGAAAATGTACAGAAGAAACTGTAGACTACATGATAAAGTCCAATGCTAATATATTAACAACAGGTAGGCAGACCTGGTGTTCAATTTCTGAGACTAGTTGTCCATCCCCAGATGCTTACATAAACATGATGAAATATTTCCTAGAGAATCAAGACACAGATAATTATTTCCTAATAACTTACAGTTTCACAAGAACCTACAATGTTAGAAGGACCATGGACAGGAAAAAGCATCAAATGATAAATAAAGTGATTGCAAAAAGGAAAAGAACGAAATTGCGCATAACAGCACCAAACGATGTGCAGAGAAATCTATTAGAACTTGCGTCAACCTTTTGCTCATACATAAAACATGGCGAGAGAGGAAAGCTTCAGAGAAGAGCAATCGCTTCTCCCAACATGCTTATGAGAGCTTATCTCAATGTTATCGAATATTTTCATTTAGAACTGGCCAAAAGGTTGCCAGGAACTACCATATCAATAGGAGGAGATGAAAAGAAGTTAAAAATCCTCCAAGAAGTCAGTACATCCTATCTTATATACAGCCACCCAAGATGCAACGAAATTCAATGAATGCATGAATGCTGATCTATTTTGTTTCATGGATCTAATCTTATTTAATCATGGAGAACCAGCACAAACTGAGGGAGAGAAACTACTATGCAAAATCTTCACTGAAGGAAACTTCCTACTTGCCATTAAGAGGATAACTTTGGGTCAAGGGCCTACTGCATTTAATGCTGACAAGTCATTGTACAACAAATTAGACTATTTCTCAACAACTGACAAAATTCAACCATAAAACAAGCGAGTGGGTGGGTTAAGAAGCTAAGAGACAGAATGGATTCCAAATATGTTCAAGCTAGACCAGGGATGCTAATGGGAATGCATAACGCTGCTGCTACCACCATAAGTTATATTCCTGCAGGGTATAGGCAAGACAGAGTCCATTGCATATACAAAACTTTGAGATCAAGTGATGATTCTCTCTCAGTAGTTTCTGCAACTAGCGGAAATGCTCTCGTGCAAGCAATACGAATCCTACAATTTTAGCTTGGTATACAAAAATCCATATTTATTTACTTTTCGGCCATGTATCTGTTATGTACACTACCACAGTACCATTATGGTAGTTTTGATATGTAGGAAATGGTAAATTTACTAAATAATTAAAGCAATCATGAAGATGATAAAATAAAAAAACAAATTCACTGTTATTTACAGGGAAAATGTCACTATCGAAAGCAAAGTTAATAGAACAATCTATCTACCCTTATATTATCTGCAGAAAGATGAAGTTGAAATACCTTGAAAAGTTTGTAATAAAGTAAAAAAGAAAAATCAATCCAACAAGTTTAATCAGAACGGATCATATTCCTTCACAAGAAAAATCCATTAAATCTTTTAAAATTGTTAAAAGAGTATCCCACTGTGTTCAAAACGGAAAATTATCCATTATCAGCTACCAATTTATTTGAGTATACACAATTAAAACAGAAACAGACAATCCAATTTATTAAAAAAAATGTTAGAATCCAAAATAATCAGGCCTAGTGATTCACAATATGAGCCCCCTCCCCTATGGATTGTTCATGTGAATACAGACGGCTCCGGAAGGAGAAAAGTACAGATGGTAATCGATTATTGAAAATTCATTAGGGAAACCGTACCAGACAAAGTCCCTCTCCCAAACTTTGAAAAAAGATTGACTTGGAAAATTGATAAAAGCATTTATATTCACGACTATCGATCTTTGTTCTGATTTTTATCAGATAAAATTCAAAGCGGCAATTCATGAGACAGCATTTAGCATTAACCAAGGACATTGCGAGATTTTCAGAACATCGTTTGGGTTATGCAAAGCCTACACCACATTTCAGAGGGACATTAATATTTGGAGATAGTGCCAGTTATGTAACGATAGGAGTAGGTTCGACGGAGGTTTCAGTCAGCGGTCTAGGAGGGATGGATTGGAATTTAAAGGTTTCAATGACAACCCTCAACAAGAAATTGACTAAAGGAATCACTAGTAGCATTGCTGCAGAAGAAGCATTTCAACAAAATACTTGAGAGTGTGATTTACGAACGATTTTCGAACCTACATTTAAAATGAAAGAAACACCAGACAAATTCCCTCTCCCAAACTTTGAAGAAAGATTTACTTGGAACAATTGGTAAAGCCAGTGTATTCAAAGGTCTCAATGACAACACTTAAAAGAAAATTGATCAAAGGAATCACTTGTAGCAGCGTTTAAACGATATACGGGTACAAAGCCATTGTCAGAGCTGTTGAGCAAGCCAAAACAGGTGCACATGAACATAAAGAAACAAAGAAATATGGCAGCTTGAAAACCTGAGGCAAAATGAGTATATATCTTTGTAACATGGCACCCACTAGTAAACTCTCGTGATGATAGAAGTCTTACATAGCTAATTGTGATTCTTGCCATTTAAGTAAACTTTGACTGATTTTTTTTATTTTATACTCTAATTAGCCACAAGTTCCCATTAGTATGGTTACTTACAGTTTTCTATGTAAACTGTTCACTTTGATTAAGACTTTTCAACCTTATAATGCAATTCCATTAGATATTTTTGTGTTTATCATTAGGATTAAAGTCCTTATTTTAAAGGATATGGGAAGAAAGGAAGAGACCGAAGGACTAGGAGTAGATATAATGTAGTTTCTAAACACAAAAAAAAGGGCTGCCAGAGTTAATATACTAATTACAGACCAATTTTCCTGTCTCTTGTAGTATACAAGATATACACATCCATATTGGAGAACCGTCTGAGAGACCACTGGAAGAAAATGATATACGAAATGAGCAATCGGCTTTCTGTCCCAATAGACAAACACAAGATCAGATCTTATCCGAGCTATGTAAATCTGAAGATATTTTCGGTGTATTGTTACCGAGTTTTTATTTATAAAAGCTGCCGCTTTTATTATTTAGTCTTTTAAAACTTCTTCCTACAATTTTACAGTAGAAACAAACTGAAACATGAACGATTCTGAGTCTCCTCGTACAGCCTATAATCTATCTGTCATAAACGATGATGAAGATTTGAACGAGTTTCAAGTGTCTTCCCTATTGACATCAACTTTCATACCTGACAATATAAGAGAAGAGCATGATAGAAGGAACATCCCACAAGATCTATGCCTAAAAATACCTACCATTAGCAATTTATACATATACTCGAACCCTCCACCTGTAGGTTATGGAAGCCTCGGCCCGAAAGTTGCAGAATCAACCATAAGAGCACAAGGATATAACCTGAAGCCTGAGGGGAAAAAAGAAAAAGAAGCGTTAGGATTCAAAGTAAATGCTGGCTACTGGGAAAATGAAGAAATCCCCTTTCTTTTTGAACAAGTGACTGGAAACTGGCATCCTGGTGAAGCTTACAAGATGATAAGAACATTCAAGGAAGAATACACCGACGATATAAGAAAATGTACAGAAGAAACTGTAGACTACATGATAAAGTCCAATGCTAATATATTAACAACAGGTAGGCAGACCTGGTGTTCAATTTCTGAGACTAGTTGTCCATCCCCAGATGCTTACATAAACATGATGAAATATTTCCTAGAGAATCAAGACACAGATAATTATTTCCTAATAACTTACAGTTTCACAAGAACCTACAATGTTAGAAGGACCATGGACAGGAAAAAGCATCAAATGATAAATAAAGTGATTGCAAAAAGGAAAAGAACGAAATTGCGCATAACAGCACCAAACGATGTGCAGAGAAATCTATTAGAACTTGCGTCAACCTTTTGCTCATACATAAAACATGGCGAGAGAGGAAAGCTTCAGAGAAGAGCAATCGCTTCTCCCAACATGCTTATGAGAGCTTATCTCAATGTTATCGAATATTTTCATTTAGAACTGGCCAAAAGGTTGCCAGGAACTACCATATCAATAGGAGGAGATGAAAAGAAGTTAAAAATCCTCCAAGAAGTCAGTACATCCTATCTTATATACAGCCACCCAAGATGCAACGAAATTCAATGAATGCATGAATGCTGATCTATTTTGTTTCATGGATCTAATCTTATTTAATCATGGAGAACCAGCACAAACTGAGGGAGAGAAACTACTATGCAAAATCTTCACTGAAGGAAACTTCCTACTTGCCATTAAGAGGATAACTTTGGGTCAAGGGCCTACTGCATTTAATGCTGACAAGTCATTGTACAACAAATTAGACTATTTCTCAACAACTGACAAAATTCAACCATAAAACAAGCGAGTGGGTGGGTTAAGAAGCTAAGAGACAGAATGGATTCCAAATATGTTCAAGCTAGACCAGGGATGCTAATGGGAATGCATAACGCTGCTGCTACCACCATAAGTTATATTCCTGCAGGGTATAGGCAAGACAGAGTCCATTGCATATACAAAACTTTGAGATCAAGTGATGATTCTCTCTCAGTAGTTTCTGCAACTAGCGGAAATGCTCTCGTGCAAGCAATACGAATCCTACAATTTTAGCTTGGTATACAAAAATCCATATTTATTTACTTTTCGGCCATGTATCTGTTATGTACACTACCACAGTACCATTATGGTAGTTTTGATATGTAGGAAATGGTAAATTTACTAAATAATTAAAGCAATCATGAAGATGATAAAATAAAAAAACAAATTCACTGTTATTTACAGGGAAAATGTCACTATCGAAAGCAAAGTTAATAGAACAATCTATCTACCCTTATATTATCTGCAGAAAGATGAAGTTGAAATACCTTGAAAAGTTTGTAATAAAGTAAAAAAAAAAATCAATCCAACAAGTTTAATCAGAACGGATCATATTCCTTCACAAGAAAAATCCATTAAATCTTTTAAAATTGTTAAAAGAGTATCCCACTGTGTTCAAAACGGA
The DNA here is from genome assembly GCA_003667255.2 of Euschistus heros. Classification (NCBI taxonomy): domain Eukaryota; kingdom Metazoa; phylum Arthropoda; class Insecta; order Hemiptera; family Pentatomidae; genus Euschistus; species Euschistus heros. The sequence continues at coordinate 147,388 of RCWM02000210.1, read as the reverse complement.
AAATTATCCATTATCAGCTACCAATTTATTTGAGTATACACAATTAAAACAGAAACAGACAATCCAATTTATTAAAAAAAATGTTAGAATCCAAAATAATCAGGCCTAGTGATTCACAATATGAGCCCCCTCCCCTATGGATTGTTCATGTGAATACAGACGGCTCCGGAAGGAGAAAAGTACAGATGGTAATCGATTATTGAAAATTCATTAGGGAAACCGTACCAGACAAAGTCCCTCTCCCAAACTTTGAAAAAAGATTGACTTGGAAAATTGATAAAAGCATTTATATTCACGACTATCGATCTTTGTTCTGATTTTTATCAGATAAAATTCAAAGCGGCAATTCATGAGACAGCATTTAGCATTAACCAAGGACATTGCGAGATTTTCAGAACATCGTTTGGGTTATGCAAAGCCTACACCACATTTCAGAGGGACATTAATATTTGGAGATAGTGCCAGTTATGTAACGATAGGAGTAGGTTCGACGGAGGTTTCAGTCAGCGGTCTAGGAGGGATGGATTGGAATTTAAAGGTTTCAATGACAACCCTCAACAAGAAATTGACTAAAGGAATCACTAGTAGCATTGCTGCAGAAGAAGCATTTCAACAAAATACTTGAGAGTGTGATTTACGAACGATTTTCGAACCTACATTTAAAATGAAAGAAACACCAGACAAATTCCCTCTCCCAAACTTTGAAGAAAGATTTACTTGGAACAATTGGTAAAGCCAGTGTATTCAAAGGTCTCAATGACAACACTTAAAAGAAAATTGATCAAAGGAATCACTTGTAGCAGCGTTTTTTAAACGATATACGGGTACAAAGCCATTGTCAGAGCTGTTGAGCAAGCCAAAACAGGTGCACATGAACATAAAGAAACAAAGAAATATGGCAGCTTGAAAACCTGAGGCAAAATGAGTATATATCTTTGTAACATGGCACCCACTAGTAAACTCTCGTGATGATAGAAGTCTTACATAGCTAATTGTGATTCTTGCCATTTAAGTAAACTTTGACTGATTTTTTTTTATTTTATACTCTAATTAGCCACAAGTTCCCATTAGTATGGTTACTTACAGTTTTCTATGTAAACTGTTCACTTTGATTAAGACTTTTCAACCTTATAATGCAATTCCATTAGATATTTTTGTGTTTATCATTAGGATTAAAGTCCTTATTTTAAAGGATATGGGAAGAAAGGAAGAGACCGAAGGACTAGGAGTAGATATAATGTAGTTTCTAAACACAAAAAAAGGGGCTGCCAGAGTTAATATACTAATTACAGACCAATTTTCCTGTCTCTTGTAGTATACAAGATATACACATCCATATTGGAGAACCGTCTGAGAGACCACTGGAAGAAAATGATATACGAAATGAGCAATCGGCTTTCTGTCCCAATAGACAAACACAAGATCAGATCTTATCCGAGCTATGTAAATCTGAAGATATTTTCGGTGTATTGTTACCGAGTTTTTATTTATAAAAGCTGCCGCTTTTATTATTTAGTCTTTTAAAACTTCTTCCTACAATTTTACAGTAGAAACAAACTGAAACATGAACGATTCTGAGTCTCCTCGTACAGCCTATAATCTATCTGTCATAAACGATGATGAAGATTTGAACGAGTTTCAAGTGTCTTCCCTATTGACATCAACTTTCATACCTGACAATATAAGAGAAGAGCATGATAGAAGGAACATCCCACAAGATCTATGCCTAAAAATACCTACCATTAGCAATTTATACATATACTCGAACCCTCCACCTGTAGGTTATGGAAGCCTCGGCCCGAAAGTTGCAGAATCAACCATAAGAGCACAAGGATATAACCTGAAGCCTGAGGGAAAAAAGAAAAAGAAGCGTTAGGATTCAAAGTAAATGCTGGCTACTGGGAAAATGAAGAAATCCCCTTTCTTTTTGAACAAGTGACTGGAAACTGGCATCCTGGTGAAGCTTACAAGATGATAAGAACATTCAAGGAAGAATACACCGACGATATAAGAAAATGTACAGAAGAAACTGTAGACTACATGATAAAGTCCAATGCTAATATATTAACAACAGGTAGGCAGACCTGGTGTTCAATTTCTGAGACTAGTTGTCCATCCCCAGATGCTTACATAAACATGATGAAATATTTCCTAGAGAATCAAGACACAGATAATGATTTCCTAATAACTTACAGTTTCACAAGAACCTACAATGTTAGAAGGACCATGGACAGGAAAAAGCATCAAATGATAAATAAAGTGATTGCAAAAAGGAAAAGAACGAAATTGCGCATAACAGCACCAAACGATGTGCAGAGAAATCTATTAGAACTTGCGTCAACCTTTTGCTCATACATAAAACATGGCGAGAGAGGAAAGCTTCAGAGAAGAGCAATCGCTTCTCCCAACATGCTTATGAGAGCTTATCTCAATGTTATCGAATATTTTCATTTAGAACTGGCCAAAAGGTTGCCAGGAACTACCATATCAATAGGAGGAGATGAAAAGAAGTTAAAAATCCTCCAAGAAGTCAGTACATCCTTTCTTATATACAGCCACCCAAGATGCAACGAAATTCAATGAATGCATGAATGCTGATCTATTTTGTTTCATGGATCTAATCTTATTTAATCATGGAGAACCAGCACAAACTGAGGGAGAGAAACTACTATGCAAAATCTTCACTGAAGGAAACTTCCTACTTGCCATTAAGAGGATAACTTTGGGTCAAGGGCCTACTGCATTTAATGCTGACAAGTCATTGTACAACAAATTAGACTATTTCTCAACAACTGACAAAATTCAACCATAAAACAAGCGAGTGGGTGGGTTAAGAAGCTAAGAGACAGAATGGATTCCAAATATGTTCAAGCTAGACCAGGGATGCTAATGGGAATGCATAACGCTGCTGCTACCACCATAAGTTATATTCCTGCAGGTTATAGGCAAGACAGAGTCCATTGCATATACAAAACTTTGAGGTCAAGTGATGATTCTCTCTCAGTAGTTTCTGCAACTAGCGGAAATGCTCTCGTGCAAGCAATACGAATCCTACAATTTTAGCTTGGTATACAAAAATCCATATTTATTTACTTTTCGGCCATGTATCTGTTATGTACACTACCACAGTACCATTATGGTAGTTTTGATATGTAGGAAATGGTAAATTTACTAAATAATTAAAGCAATCATGAAGATGATAAAATAAAAAAACAAATTCACTGTTATTTACAGGGAAAATGTCACTATCGAAAGCAAAGTTAATAGAACAATCTATCTACCCTTATATTATCTGCAGAAAGATGAAGTTGAAATACCTTGAAAAGTTTGTAATAAAGTAAAAAAGAAAAATCAATCCAACAAGTTTAATCAGAACGGATCATATTCCTTCACAAGAAAAATCCATTAAATCTTTTAAAATTGTTAAAAGAGTATCCTACTGTGTTCAAAACGGAAAATTATCCATTATCAGCTACCAATTTATTTGAGTATACAATTAAAACAGAAACAGACAATCCAATTTATTAAAAAAAATGTTAGAATCCAAAATAATCAGGCCTAGTGATTCACAATATGAGCCCCCTCCCCTATGGATTGTTCATGTGAATACAGACGGCTCCGGAAGGAGAAAAGTACAGATGGTAATCGATTATTGAAAATTCATTAGGGAAACCGTACCAGACAAAGTCCCTCTCCCAAACTTTGAAAAAAGATTGACTTGGAAAATTGATAAAAGCATTTATATTCACGACTATCGATCTTTGTTCTGATTTTTATCAGATAAAATTCAAAGCGGCAATTCATGAGACAGCATTTAGCATTAACCAAGGACATTGCGAGATTTTCAGAACATCGTTTGGGTTATGCAAAGCCTACACCACATTTCAGAGGGACATTAATATTTGGAGATAGTGCCAGTTATGTAACGATAGGAGTAGGTTCGACGGAGGTTTCAGTCAGCGGTCTAGGAGGGATGGATTGGAATTTAAAGGTTTCAATGACAACCCTCAACAAGAAATTGATTAAAGGAATCACTAGTAGCATTGCTGCAGAAGAAGCATTTCAACAAAATACTTGAGAGTGTGATTTACGAACGATTTACAAACCTACATTTAAAATGAAAAAACACCAGACAAATTCCCTCTTCTAAACTTTGAAGAAAGATTTACTTGGAACAATTGGTAAAACCACTATATTTAAAGGTCTCAATGACAACACTTAAAAATAAATTGATCAAAGGAATCAATAGTAGCAGCGTTTCAACGATATACGAGTTTAGGTATAAAACCATTGTCAGAGCTGTTGAGCAAGCTAAAACAGGTGCACATGAACATAAAGAAACTTAGAAATATGGCAGCTTGAAAACCTGAGGCAAAATGAGTATATATCTTTGTAACATGGCACCCACTAGTAAACTCTCGTGATGATAGAAGTCTTACATAGCTAATTGTGATTCTTGCCATTTAAGTAAACTTTAACTGATTTTTTTTATTTTATACTTAATTATCAACAATTAAATTCTTATTTGTATGGTTACTTACAGTTTTCGATGTAGTTATAGAATAGTTATAGGTTATACTTATAGTTTTCTATGCTGCAGGAAAAGCATTTCAACGAAATATTTGAGAGTGTGATTTACGAACGATTTACGAACCTACATTTAAAATGAAAAAAAAAAAAACACTAGACAAATTCCCTCTCCCAAACTTTGAAGAAAGATTTACTTGGAAAATTTGGTAAAGCCACTATATTCAAAAGTCTTCAATGACAACACCTAAAAGGAAATTGATCAAAGGAATCACTAGTAGCAGCGTTTAAACGATATACGAATTTAGGTATAAAACCATTGTCAGAGCTCTTGAGCAAGCTAAAACAGGTGCACATGAACATAAAGAAACTTAGAAATATTGCAGCTTGAAAAACTGAGGCAAAATGAGTATTTATCTTTGTAAAATGGCGCCCACTCGTAAACTCTCGTGATGATAGAGGTCTTACATAACTAATTGTGACTTATGTAATTAGTACTTATTAGTACTTATACTTTCTCGCCATTAAAGTAAACTTTGACTGATTTTTTTAAAAATTTTATTTTATATTTAATTATCAACAAGTTCCTATTTTTATGGTTACTTACAGTTTTCTATGTAAACTGTTCACTTTTATTAAGACTTTTTTAACCTTATAGTAAAATTATATTTGATATTTTTGGAAGTAGAAACAAGCTGATTTAATTCCGATTAGGATCCTATCATCAATAAAACTTGTTTCACAATGATTATACATTGGTATGCAGTAAATGCAAGACAGTTAAAGGTTGCTGAAAACGACCTTTTCTATCAAGAAACCCTGGTTTCACATATGTTCAAGCAGGAGATGAATGGAACTGGAACGAGGGAGACTAGGGAAAGATACCTAAAAGAGGAAATCAGTATTAAAACAAAAGTCATGAATGCAACCACAAAGCAACTAGAGGATGTAGTTCAAACAATAAACCCTAAAGAAGATGCTGGACACCCTTGCAAAATTGTCAGTGACATATGGCCTAAGTTTGACAAAGAGGGCGGAGTGGATAGGAATGGCTACACCCATATTGGCAGCCCTTAGTCTCTTCAAAGATAGAATAGAGGATCTGAGGAAGGAACACACAAAAATACCCAGGGAAGCTACGGAGATTGAGATTTCACATTATGAGTTAAATCCTGCACATAGCATTCTCTTAGAAGGCATTAGGTGGAGCCCACATCTTCGTTCTGTTTGCTCTTCAGCATGTGGGCCGTTTACACAACTAATTAACTACATAATTAAAGCAATCATGAACATAATAACATAAAAATCAAATTCAATGTTATTTACAGGGAAAATGTCATTATCGAAAGCAAAGTTAATAATACAATATATCTACACTTATATTATCTGCAGTAAGATGAAGTTGAAATAACGGGAAAACAGACGTCTCCGGAAAGAGAAAAGTACGGATGGTAATAGATTATTGAAAACTGAATATGGAAAACCGCACCACACAAAGTCACTCCCAAAATTTCAAGAAAGATTTACTTGGAAAATTGGAAAAGCCAATATATCCACGGCTATGGACTTCTGTTCTGGTTTTCAACAGATAAAAATTCAAAGCTGAAATTCATAAGAAAGCATTTAGCACTGAGCGAAGACTTTGCGAATTTTTAAGGATACCGTTTGGGTTATGCAAAGCCCACACACACCACATTTCAGAGGGACATTAATATTTGGAGATAGTGCCAGTTATGTAACGATCGGAGTAGGTTCGACGGAGCTTTCAGTCAGCGGTTTAGGAGCGATGGATTGGAATTTAAAGGTCTCAATGACAACCTTCAACAAGAAATTGACTAAAGGAATCACTAGTAGCATTGCTGCAGAAGAAGCATTTCAACAAAATACTTGAGAGTGTGATTTACGAACGATTTACAAACCTACATTTAAAATGAAAAAACACCAGACAAATTCCCTCTTCTAAACTTTGAAGAAAGATTTACTTGGAACAATTGGTGAAACCACTATATTCAAAGGTCTCAATGACAACACTTAAAAATAAATTGATCAAAGGAATCAATAGTAGCAGCGTTTCAACGATATACGAGTTTAGGTATAAAACCATTGTCAGAGCTGTTGAGCAAGCCAAAACAGGTGCACATGAACATAAAGAAACTTAGAAATATTGCAGCTTGAAAAACTGAAGCAAAAGATGTATTTATCTTTGTAAAATGGCACCCACTTTAAACTCTGGTAATGCTATAGGTCTTACATCGCTAAGTGTGATTCTTGCCATTTAAGTAAACTTTGACTGATTTTTTTTATTTTATACTTAATTATCAACAAGTTCTTATTTGTATGGTTACTTACAGTTTTCTATGTAGTTATAGAATAGTTATAGGTTATACTTATAGTTTTCCATGATTTCTATGCTGCAGGAAAAGCATTTCAATGAAATATTTGAGAGTGTGATTTACGAACGATTTACGAACCTACATTTAAAACGAAAAAAACACCAGACAAATTCCCTCTTCCAAACTTTGAAGAAAGATTTACTTGGAACATTTGGTAAAGCTACTATATTCAAAGGTCTCAATGAAAACACTTAAAAGGAAATTGATCAAATGAATCACTAGTAGCAGCGTTTCAACGATATACGAGTTTAGGTATAAAACCACTGTCAGAGCTAGCTGTTGAGCAAGCCAAAACAGGTGCACATGAACATAAAGAAACATAGAAATATGCCACTATCCACATTACTACACATAATTATTTACAGTTTTTTATGTAAACTGTTCACTTTGATTAAGAATTTTTAACCTTATAATGAAATTTTATTTGATATTTTTGTGTTCATCTTAACTTAAAGGATATGGGAAGAAAGGAAGATAGCGAAGTCCTGGGAGTATAACATTAATGTTCCTATTCACAGAAAAGGGCTGTCAGAGGCAATGCACTAATAGCAGACTAATTTGCCTGTTTCATGTAGTATACAAGATATACACATCCATATTAGAGAACGGTCTGAGAGACCACTGGAAGAAAATGATATACGAAATGAGCAATCGGCTTTCTGTCCCAATAGACAAACACAAGATCACATCTTAACATTAACAAATATACACTACAATAAAACAGTGTACCTTCCGATCCCTCTGAATGGGGCCGAAAGGTGGGTCCGAGCCATGCAACTCAGAAGATATGTTCAGTGTATTGTTACAGAGTTTTTATTTACAACAGCTGTAGTCGCTAGTATTATCTAGTCTTTTAAAACTGCTTTCTAAAATTTTAGCTTGATGTTAAAAAATCCATATTTATTTACTTTTCGGCTATGTATCTGTTATGTACACCACCACACTACCATTATGGTAGTTTTGATATGTAGAAAAAGTTTAATTTACTACATACTTAAAGCATTCATGAAGATGATAAAATAAAAATTAAATGCACTGTTATTTACAGGGAAAATGTCATTATTAAAAGCAAAAATAATAATACAACCTATCTACACTTATATTATCTGCAGAAAGATGAAGTTGAAATAATTTGAAAACAGACGTCTCCGGAAAGAGAAAAGTACGGATGGTAATAGATTATTGAAAATTGAATCGGGAAAACCGCACCAGACAAAATCACTCTCCCAAAATTTCAAGAAAGATATACATGGAAAATTGGGAAAAGTGAGTATATGCACGGCTATGGATCTCTGTTCTGGTTTTCATCAGATAAAAATTCAAAGATGGAATTCATAAGACAGCATTTAACACTGATCAAGGACATTGCGAAATTTTAAGGACACCGTTTGGGTTATGCAAAGCCCACACACACCACATTTCAGAGGGACATTAATATTTGGAGATAGTGCCAGTTATGGAACGATCGGAGAAGATTCTATAGAGCTTTCAGTCAGCGGTCTAGGAGCGATGGATTAGAATTTAAAGGTCTCAATGAAAACACTTAACAAGAAATTGATTAAAGGAATTATTAATAGCATTACTGCAAAGAAGCATTTCAACGAAATATTTAAGAGTTTAGGCATAACACCATTGTCAGAGCTTTTGAGAAAGCCCAAACTGGTGATCATGAATATAAAGAAACTCAGAAATATTGCAGCTTGAAATACTGAGGCAAAATGAGTATCTATCTTTGTAACAAGACACCCACTGTAAACTCTTGTGATGCTAGAGGTCTTACATCGCTAAATGTGATTCTAGTCATTTAAGTAAACTTCGACTGTTTTTTTATTTTATGCTTAATTTTTCACAATTTCCCATTTGTATGGTTACTTACAGTTTTCTATGTAAACTGTTTACTTTTGAATAAAACGATTTATCCTTATAATGATATTCTATTTGATATTTTTTTATTTATCAATAGGAATAATGGTTAGTGATTTTTTATATTATTATATTATAAGTCAGGTGAAAAAGAATGAAATAATGCGGAGAGATAAAGCTACCAAGTAATTACACGCTAATGTATTCTGGGGTCCCAGTAGGAATCAGGGCTAAAGAAGGCGTTGGAGTGGTAATGAAATGACCTCTACAATACAACGGAACGATGGTCATAAATATTAAATTTTCCAGTAGTCAAAGGCCTTAATAAAGTATACGAACTACAGAAGACTCAGATACACTTGAAAAGTGTATCTGACAATTCTTTACCAGCGTGGAAACAGAAGTGTACGAAGCCCAAAACAGCAAAAGAGATGTCATAATTGTAGTCGATTTCAACAGAGGCCATAGATTGATGGGAGGACACGGAGGAGAACCCGTTATAAATAACAACGGCAACGTCTTATCAATATCTGTCTGTATAGACCATGACCTATTGATAAGAAATTCATTCTTTCTACAATAAAAAGTGCAAAAAATAACATTTGCCACCCATGGAAGAAATGCAAATAGTATCACTGACTATTTCGTTTATAGTAGCCAAATAAGAAGATTTTTTTACAGATGTAAAAGTAATTAGAGGAGCAGAAATAGGCTCTGACCTCCTACTACTATTCGCAGACAAGCAAATTATTCAGCTAAGGAAGAAACCATGTAAAGCATATTGGAAAATAGATGAATCCAGACATCTCATACCAGAAAACCAAGAGAAATATGCCAAAGAACCGGAATGAAAAATTGGAAGCATCACATGGAAGGGGATGTAGAAAGCAAATGGGCGGAAATCCAAAAGCACATTCTGCAGACTGCAAAGTTAGTATTCGGTGTAAAAAGATATTCATCTGGTGGAAAAAGAACTGGAAGAAGACCAAAGAATGGGAATATAACATCATTATTACTATCTTTAAGAATAGAAGATTAAAAACAGGATAAGCACCGGGAAGAGACAACATCGTGCCCAAGTACATAACCTATGGAGGGCAAAGCCTGATTTGAACACTTCAAGGACTATTCCAAAAAATATATTCTGAGAAATGATCAAATAATAGGAATATAACATCAGTATTACTATCTTTAAGAAAGGAAGTCAGAGCAAGTGTCAAAAATACAGGCCCATCTTCCTATCTCAAGTTGTATACAAATTATACACAACAATCTTTGATGGAAGATTAAGAAGTCTCGTGGAGAACAAACTAGAGGAAGAACGAGGTGCTTTTAGACCATTGAGACAAACCCAAGACCACATTTTCGGTTTGAGGACCATAATGGGTATGGGAGCGAGGGATATCCTTCCTGGATATAAGGGCGGCCTTTTATTCTGTTCCCAGAAATGAGATCTGGAATGCACTAAAAAAAGAACATCCTTATCAAAGCTTAAGTCTACCTATAAAGACTTAAAAGGTATAGAGTAAGGATTAATGGGAAGGAATGAAAGAGCTACAGGATTTATAGAAGAGAACAGCAAGAGCAACAATAGGCAAATAAATGGAAGATTAGAAAACTACTCGCACAAGCTCCAGTATACGCGGATGATATTGCCCTCATAGCAGAATCAGCAGAACTCTACAGCAAGCCATCATAGAATGGGAAGCTGAACTAGAAAAAAGAGGGTGTTGATAAATTTAAAAAAAAGCAAAGTTATGCAGATAGGGCGAGTTGCTGAAGACATGCAGATAAACTGTAAGGGTAGGATTTTAGAAATGGTCAACGAATATGTGTACCTTGGAACGGTTGTTGGAAAAAACGGAAAGCAAGACCACGAAATATCGAATGATATCCAAAAAGCTGACGGGGTCTATTATCAAATATGTAACACGGTCATAGGAAAACAAGAGGTGGAAAACACGACAACAATGACTATTTATAACACGTTATACCTCCCAACTCTACTGTACGGAAGTGAAACCTGGGTCCTGCTTGATAAGCACAAAAGCAGACTGACCGCATCCGAAGTGAAATACCTAAGGAGAGCAGCTGGTCGAACAAGGAGGGATGGATCATATCATATAATTTACGAGGCCTCTCCACGCTTAAAGGAACTTAGAAGGAAGAAGATTTTTTAATATTTTACATAGTTTGTAATTACATTTACTTCACTGCATGGACCAAACGACCTGGTTATGACGAATGCACTCCTTCCGCATAATGAATGCTATAAATATACCAGAGAAGAGCAGGGAAGGAAAAAAAATCTCCCACTTCTTTTCTACTCTTCCGAATCTTGGAAGTAATATTTGTGATTAATTGAATGTAATATTTTGAATTTATCTCTATGCCATTTGGGTTGATTTACAGCCTTTGAGTATTGCAAACCCAACAAACCATCGGAGATCCATTAACAAGAGCAACCCTAAACTGCAAACATCACGATCACATCTAAACCTACAATGTACTCTTGTCTACGTTCCTAGTCAATGCATGCGTTTTTGTGCGAACTTTCGTTCAAGCTACTACAGTTAATCAGAAATGCCTACATATAAGCATACACATCTTTTTTTTTCTCTCACATTGATTTATAATAACTATTCAATATCTCCGGCTGCAAGAGGATAAAAGTAAGGAAAGTCCATTAATGCTAGATGGAATGGCCTTAATAAAAAGGATCGACTAAGACGGTTCCAAGTATTTTGGCTACGTAGATTTTTGTACTGAAGTTAACGATGAAAAGCTGTGCATTAACAGCCACTATACGCAACAGTACCATACGGACTAGTCTCAAACTTAAGCCGCCTGAGACCATCCTAGAGGAGCACAACCTAAGGCGGTTCGGTCACCTCCTCAGAATAGACAAAGACATATAAGAAAGAGAGAGTGTTAAAGAGGCGGGATATGGACTAAAGTAAGAGAAGAGAGTTGGCGCAAGAACGTTTATTGGTAATAAACGTTACATTGTTACTTGAAACTTATGGAAAATATGTTTTCTTTTAAATCTGTTTTATTTCCATTTTCAGTTTAATCCTTTTGCGTTATCATTTATTCTGATTAACAAGATAAGTGGCACACTTCAGAAGTTTTGAATATAGATATTATATATGGACAGTGACAATCCTTTTGGTGATGGCAAAGTAGATGGACCCTCCTTTATGTTGCTAGCCTCTATGGATAGAGGGTTCTCTTCTGATCGAAGCTAGTGCATTTTTCAATGTTCAAACAAGGCAGACGAGAATGTCACTTTTACATACAACCTGTCAGAAGAAACATTATTATGCTACAGAATCAATTTTAGCAACCAAAAAATGTGCCATCAACTTACAAGATTTTCAGGGAAATACAGTATTAAGTTATAAAAAATTTTAACAAATTAGGAAGCTGATAAGTATTTGGGACATAAGTTATTTTATTTTTCAAGAGAATAAAACTATTATGAGAATGTTTTATTAAAAATATATGTTCATATGATTTCATTTTTACTTCTTTTTTATTTTTTATTTATATTTTTTAATGATAAGTTTAGTAGTAGATATTTTTCTATATGTTTATACATATAAGTATACATATCAGAATTAAACAATATATTAACTAGTGTATTTCAATTTATTAGTATATATGGCGAACTTCCATTAAGTGACGTGAGAATGGAAGATCACTGAATCATTTTCTGTGATGAATAATCTAGTTAGACTTTTTTATTTTATAATCATAAAGGAATGTATAATACAAAAAAAAAAAAATATATATTTAAGAAAAAAAAACATTACAGTGCGATAAGCATGGAATTATGGTCGATGATAAAAATGACTGTGACTAGGGCCACTTCGTAGCCTGCGCGCGCGCACATGCACATAACGTGCCCAGAAGAGCGAGGAGGATGAACATGCAGTAGCACCACCTAGTTCTCATTTTCAAACTATGAGAGAAAACGTTTCAATTTTGTTTAAAATACATTAATAATAATAAAGTAAATTATTTTATACAATATGCATATTGTATGCACTATTCAGGAAGAGCAATGTGTACGAAAATGAAGCAGCAAACCTTAGTTCACTAAACTATTAGAGACCCTCATGTTAACTGTACTGAAACTCAACACCTTGAAACAGGTCGTCATTTAAGCAATGAGCAGCGGTAACTATAATACGATGTGGTAACTATACGATGCTATAATTATATTTTTTATATTGATAAAGATTATGTTCAAAATGACAATCATACCATATTTCATATATATCAATATGAAAATAAATGTGACGATGTCCGCAATATCAATGCTTCAACTGGGTTTAGTGCTGAAATTCTCAGGCTGCAAGAGGAAAAATGTAAGGAAAGACCAATTATGTTCTGCTTAGTGCTAGATGGAATGGCCTTATGAATGATAATCGGTTGGGACGGCTCCAAGTTTGTTTTGCCACGTAGATTTTGGCACTCAATGAAGTTAACCCTCAACATGTAGCTACCAAAGAAAGAAAAGTTGAGTCTGTCAGTTTTCTAATAGTGATTGGTGACGATCTTGATTTGTGATGCTCATCGAGTGATACTCGATGATGAAAATGACTGTGACTAGATCCACATCGTAGTCATATTGTATCAAGATATTGTACCCAGAAGAAGAGTGTATAAGCATGCAGCAGCAAATCTTAGTTATCTAAACTATTAGAGACTCCCATGTTAACTGTATGGAACTCGTCACCTTGAAACAGGTCGTCATTTAAGCACTGTTCACGGTGTGGTAGCTCATAGAAGAAGAAGAGCAAGGTCTACTATTGGAGGGAGGCTGGAATTGGAGAAATGTAATTTTCTCTTTAATGATAAATCGATAGGCCTTGAGAAAGAGAAAAACATAGCGGTTCCAAGTTATTTTGCAGCATAGAAGAGCTCTGTATTTCTTGCCACAATTGAATCTTAATATCGACTTGTCCCTTATGAAACGGGCACATTACCGAAGATGGCGACAATCCTTGATCCTTGTTGGAAAAAGGGTGCTTTACCAAATACAACAATGCCGAAGCTCGCAAAAATCAAGAAGAACAAAAATCGAAAAAAGAACAGGGGCGATGTTAGTAACGAAGGACAGACCATGCAGTGTAGCTCTTATCTCATCAAACCTTATTTTGGATGTATTATATTGCTACTAGTTTTTTTGTGGGCGTGATGTAAATCAGCACTGTTACTAAGCTCACCGAGATTTACTTTAATGTAAGTCCTACTTTAGTAAAAAAAATGGGAATATATTTCGTTATATAATATATAATATTTCGTAATATATATATAAGGAGCGAGGAGTATCAAAATGCAGCAGCACATCTTTATTTATTTATAAACTATTAGGAAAAAGCTTTGAATTTTATTTACTTAGATTTAGGCACTTATGTTAATGATGAAGAGGTCTGGATTTCTAGCCACAATTTAAACTGGTAAAAGATGTTTCAAAGAAGGGGAACTATAACATTTTTTAGGATTCCAAGAATAGTTTGAAGAAGTAAATTGCTAATTATAGCAATATCCAAGCTGGAAAATAGTAGAATTTCCTATTTCACGCCTATAAAACTTCAGGCTATGAAAGAAAAAAGGCTTCATGTATATCAGAACTATTATTAACCTTAACGAAATTTACTTTAATGTAAGTCTCATTTTAATCAGAAAAATGGAAATATATTTATATGTAAAGAAAAAAATATTATAATGAATAATAAATAATTTAATTATAACATTCATCAATGTTCTCGTCATAATATAAAAATGGCAAATGTTGAGATGAAGTACTTTTGCACAGGATGTGTTCAAGAAAAAAAAAAATTACAGCTTATAGTATAAGTGCTCGGACGAAACATAGCCTGGGACGGCTCCAAAATGTTATAGTACGTAGATTTTAGCACTCAATGATGTTCCCCTCAACATGTAGCTAGTTCTACGAAGGAACGAAAAGTGCTTCTTTTTGTTAGTGTTCTGTTAGTATTTTAATAGTGATTTGTGACGAATTTGTTTTGTGATTCTCATCGAGTGATAGTTGATGATGAAAATGACTGTGACTAAATACACATCGTAGTCATATTGAATGAACAAATTGTGCCCAGAAGAAGAGTGTAGTAACATGGAGCAGCAAATCTTAGTTATAGAAACAATAAGAAACTCCCAGGTTAACAGTATGGAACTCATCACCTTGAAACAGGTCGTCATTCAATCAATTTTATAGGGGAGGTAGCCCATGGATACGATTATTATATTGTTTGTAGTGATAATAATGATGTTCAAAATGACATTTATACCATATTTGATGTATATCAAAATGCAAACGACTGCGACTAGGTCCGCATCATAGCAGGCATATATGCCATTTGATGCCCTGTATGCTGACGATTATTATTGACGATGTTAATACTGGAACTGGATTCGATTCCAACATAGCCCATAGAGTGATGGGGAGACACGGAGGAGAACCCGTTAAAAATAACAACGGCAACGTCTTATCGATTTATATGTATAGACCATAGACCATGACCTATTGATAAGAAATTCATTCTTTCTACACAAAAAAGTGCACAAAATATCATTTGCCACCCATGGAAGAAATGCAAATAGTAACACTTACTATTTCGTTTATAGTAGACAAATAAGAATATTTTTTTAGAGATGTAAAAGTAATTAGAGGAGCAGAAACTACTTTTACAGATGTCAAAGTAATTAGAGGAGCAGAAATAGGGTCTGACCACCTACTACTAGTCGCAGAAACGCAAATTATTCACCTAAGGAAGAAACCATGTATATGCTTGGAAAATAGATGAATCCAGACTTCTCATACCAAAAAACCAAGAGAAATATGCCAGAGAACAGGAATGAAAAATGGGAAGCATCAAATGGAAGGAGATGCAGACAGCAAATGGGCGGTAATCCAAAAGCACATCCTTCAGACTGCAAAGTTAGTATGCGGTGTAAAAAGATATTCATCAGGTGGAAAAAGAACTGATTGGAGTTATAGGGGTCTTCAGTGCAACAAAAGAAACAGGCATGGAAAGAGACTAGCAACAAATGCGATGAAACATTTGGAGGGAATGTATGTCAAAGGAAGAAACGAGAAAAAAATGGTCATAAGAACTGCAAAAAGAAAATTGTAGAAAGAGTTTGGGAGACAACATCGCGCCCGAGTACATAAAATATGGAGAGCAAAGCCTGAGTGGAACACTTCCAAGGACTATTCCAAAAAAAAAAAAAAATTGGAAAAAAGAATGACTAAAGAATGGGAATATAACATCATTATTACTATCATTAAGAAAGGAAGTCAGAGCGAGTGCCAAAAATACAGACCCATCTGCCTATCTCAAGTTGTATACAAATTATACACAACAATCTTTGATGGAAGATTAAGAAGTCTTGTGGAGTACCTTGGAACGGTTGTTGGAAAAAACGGAAAGATAGACCACGAAATATCGAATAGAATTAAAAAGGCTAACGGGGTCTATTATCAAATACATATGTAACACGGTCATAGGAAAACGAGAGGTGGAAAACGCGACAAAAATGACTTTTTATAACACGTTATACCTCCCACCCCTACTGTACAGGAACGAAAGCACGGTCCACTTGATAAGCACAAAAGCAGTCTGACTGTATTCGAAGTGAAATACCTGAGGAGAGCAGCTGGTCGAACAAGGAGGGATCATATATATAAAATGGATTTAGGAGGACCTTCCACGCTTAAACGCACTAAGAAGGAAGAAGACGATTTTTAATATTTTTCATAGTTTGCAATTATATTTGCTTCATTGCATGGATCAAACGACCTGGTTATAACGAATGCACTCCTTCCGCATAATAAATGTTATAAATATACCAGAGAAGAGCAAGAAAGGTATAAAAAATCTCCCTTTTCTTTCTTACTATCCCCCCCCCCCCCCCTCGAACCACACCCCAGTTACCTCGAAACACAAGAGTTGGATCTAATCATTGGAAATGCGTTATCTTCGTAAAGTGGAAGGAAAAACACAAAGAGGTAGGATACCCAACAGTACGGACTACGGACTAGTCTCAAAGGTGAGCTGGCTGAGACCATCCTAGAGGAGCACAAGCTAAGGTGGTTCGATCACCTCCTTAGGATGGACCAAGACATATAAGAAAGAGAAGAGAGTTAGCCTAAGAACAGAATATCTGGTCCAGATTCTACGAATTGTGACCCCACCCTGCGCAACGGCAAAGGGTATAAAATGATTATGATGATAACGCATGGGCGATGAAGACATTTTTTAATATTGTTATTCTTATTGTTTAAGCATTTCTATTTATTGATCATCTTTATGTTGTTATTGATCATGTATTTGTAATAAACGTTACATTATTACTTGAAACTTATGGAAAATATGTTTTCTTTTAGATCTGTTGTATTTCCATTTTCTGTTTAATCCTTTTGCATTATCGCTTAAAGGTACTAACTAAGAAGGGAGAAGACGATTTTTAATATTTCTCATAGTTTGTAATTTTATTTGCTTCACTGCATGGACCAAACGACCTGGTTATAACGAATGCACTCCTTCCGCATAATGAATGTTATAAATATACCAGAGAAGAGCAAGGAAGGAATAAAAAATCTCCCTATTCTTTAAATATAACTGATCGAAATCCTGTGGACAGTGACAGTCCGTTTGGTGATGACAAAGTAGATAGACCCCCTTAAGATCAAATTGTGTGCATCTGATGGGATGGCTCCACTTTATGTTTTCTCTTTCTTTTTTTATTTTTTATTTATATGTTTTAATAATAAGTTTAGTAGTAGATACATTTCAGAATTAAACTGTTTGTAAACTAGTGTATTTAAATTTATTAGCATACATGGAGACCTTCCATTAAGAGACGTGAGAATGGCAGATCATTGAATCATCTCCTGTGATGAATAATCTAGTTAGACTTATTTATTTTATAATCATCGATGAAGCTACAATGAAAAAAAAAAGTTATAAAATTAGATAACGGAGGTAAATATATATCTAGAGATTTCAGATCGTTTAGTGACGGTAAGGGTAATTGCAGTATACAGCTGCATATAATCCTGAGATGAATGGAGTAGCAGAAAGAATGAACATTACTCTCACAGAGAAAATTTTGCACCTTCATAAATTCAAGTCATTAAAAATAAAATATTTTTGCTTTCAGTTTTTTAGAAGCTACGAAAATATTGTCGGGGTATGAAACTTGGTTGCTCTTAATAACAATAGTTTACACTTTGAAAAACGAAATGACTTCTGCAGTTGTATCATAAAAGAAAAGCATAATTAAAAAGTTTTACCAACTATTTTTGGCCTCTCTTATCAATCAGATGGCCACAAACCTTGATCCTTGTTGGAAAAAGGGTACCTTACCAAATACAACAATGCCGAAACTCTCAGAAATTACATTAAGAACAAGAGTGGTATTAGTAAGGAAGGGCAGTCTATGCAGTGTAGCTCATATCAAAGTTTATTAAAGCTTATTCGGGTTGTATTATATTGTTACTAGTTTTTTTGTGGGCGTGATGTAAATCAGTACTGTTATTAAACTTACCGAAATTTACATTAATGTACGTCTTACTTTAGTAACAATAATGGAAAAAAATAAATTTCAAGGAATAATAAAAGTTTTTATTATGAATGTTCTCACTATGATATAAAAATCGCAAACGATGATATGAACTGCAAAAGTACAGGATCTTTTCTAGAAAATCAAATAGAAGAAGATTAACTATAAATGCTCCATGGATTCAATACAGAACGCATGCACATAACGTACTAGAAGAGGAGCGAGGAGCATCAAAATGCAGCAGCACATCATAGTTCTCATTTATAAACTATTAGAAAAAAGCTTTGAATTTTATTCAAAATTAATGATGAAAATGTATATAAGGACAAACGAAAAGTAGGAAAAGATCTATGACGAAGAGTCATAGATATCAGTCTGCAAGAGGATAAAAGTAAGGAAAGTCCATTAAATTTGAAATCACTTGTCATCAATTTGAAATCATTCCTTCGGACATGGGATATTAAAGATAAAATAAGCTAACAGAGGTGAATATATCTGGAAATTTCACAGTTTTGTGATGATAATGGAAAAGTCACCAGCTTTCTGTTATCAGAAAATAATATTGATACTCCGGAAAAGCTTATTTTAGAAAATCTTAACTTATCTCATAGCAAAACGAAGTAAGCACCAACTAGATTCTAAAGAATATAGTTTATAGGCCAATAGTATGCCTAAGGCTGAGTTTATCCTAAAGGCTCTGTTATAAATGGAAAACTAAAAAAAAAAAACATAATCCTTTATACATTAATCCCTCGCCAGCGAGTTCTCATTTTAATTATCTTAGTGATAAGAAATTAATTCAATAGTAATATTTGTGATCAATTGAATGTAACATTTTGAATCTATCTCTATGCTATTTGGGTTGATTTACAGCCTTTGAGTATTGCAAACCCAACAAACCATCGGAGATCCATTAACTAGAGCAACCCTAAACAGCAAACATCACGATCACATCTAAACCTACAATGTACTCTTGTCACGTTCGAAGTCAATGCATGCGTTTTTGTGTGAACTTTCGTTCAAGCTACTGCAGTTAATCAGAAATGTCTACATATAAGCATACACATCATTTTTTTTTTAGTCACTGTAACTGAGGAATGAGGGATCAATGCTTCCACTGGGTTCAATGCTGAAATTCTCAGGCTGCAAGATGAGAAATGTAAGGAAAGGCCGTAAATTTTCAGTTTAATGCTAGATGAATAGCTTTATGAAACAGAATCGACTACCATGTTAATAATGCTCCCCCTCAACATGTAGCTTCAAAGGCAGGAAAAATGGACTCAATTAAATTATTTATTTAAATTGGTGATGATCTTGTTTTGTGATGAGCATGGGGAGATGGTCGAAGATGCAAATACTGTGACAAGGACCGACTCGTAGCACTTTTTTGATGGGTAAGAATTGAAAAACAAAAGAAGAGCAAGGCTAAAAGAGGTGAAAAGTAAGGAAAGGCTTATTTTCTCCTGAATGCCAGATGGATTGGCCTTGAGAAAGAGAAACGACATAGCCAGTTTCTAGTTTTTTTGCTACGTAGATTATGTACGCTTAATGCTAGATGGAATGGCCTAATGAATGATAATCGGTTGGGACGGCTCCAAGTTTGTTTTACCACGTAGATTTTGGCACTCAATGAAGTTAAACCTCCAACATGTGTTAGAGGGAGGCTGCAACAGAAGAAATGTAAGGAAAGGCCATTAATTTTCTGCTTAGTACAAGATGAATTGGCCTTGACAAAGTGAAACGACGAAGACAGTTTTATGTTTTTTTTTGCTACGGAGTTGTTGATAATGAAAAGCTCAACATTCCCAGCCACAATTGAAACTTGTTAAAGAAGTTCCAAAGAGATGAAATTCTAAATTTTTTATGATTCCAAGAATGGATCTAGGAAATAAATAGATTGTAACATCAATTATCCCAAGTATACGACTTCAAGCTATGAACAAAAAGGGGCTTGACGTAAATCAGTACTGTTATTAACCTTACCAAAATTTACTTTAATGAACGTCTTACTTTAGTAAGAAAAATAGAAATATATTTTTATACATAATATAGAAAAAAAAAATTTCAATGAATAATAAATGTTTTAATTATCAATGTTGATTGTTCTCACTAAGATATAAAAATGTCAAATGTTGAGAAGTACGCATAGTATAAGTGCTCCATGGGCTCAAGAACAGAACGGTAGGGTGGAACTTTTTAGAGTTCGGGGTCTCTGTATTAAACCAGCTGTTTTGTTTAATTTACAGAATTATCTTGAAAGTTATAAATACATATTTGTGTGTGTATATCAGATATACTACTTATCTGTGAAAAATCGTATTAGTTATTTTTTATAAATAAGCATTTAAAAAAAATAAAAGAGCGAGGCTGCAAGAAATGTAAAGTTAATGAAAGGCCAGTATTTTTTTTCCTTAATGCTAGATGGATTAGCCTTGAGAAATAGAAACGACATTTCCAAGGTTTTTTCCTACGTAGGTTTTGGCAGTGAAATTAATGATGAAGAGCTTTGCATTCCCAGCAAGAATTGAAACTTCTAAAAGAAGTTCCACAAAATTATACATTTTTAATGATTCCAAGATGGTTCAACGAATTAAAGAATAGCAATATGCAAGCTGCAAAATAGTAAAATTTCATATTTCAAGCATTAAACCTCAAGCTACGAAAAATACCGGGCTTGATGTAAATCAGTACTGTTATTAACCTTACCGAAATTTACTTAATGTACGTCTTTCTTTAGTAAGACAAATAGAACTATATTATATACATAGAAAAAGTGAAAATTATATTACAATGAATAATAATTTTTTTAATTACTATAAAGTTCATCAATGTTTTCATCATGATAAAACAAAAATGTCAAATGTTGAGATGAAGTTACTTTTGCACAGGACGTGTTTTAGAAAAACACTGCGGAAAGACAATCTAGAATTGGTGGCTAAGTTAATTGTGATATTGAAGGCCCTCTACCGCTACATCGGTCAGTGGATTTATTCATTTTCTTCTGTTGAAGGATGAATTTTCGCATTTTTGAATTGTTCTGTTTTTAAAAAAAAAAAAAACAAAGTAATGGAAATAGAAAAAGTACAAGCAAAAGAAGATCTTACAGTATAAGAGCTCCGTGGACTCAAGAGCGTAACGGTATGGTGGAACGTTTTTGAGTTCGGAGTCTCCGTATTAAACCATCTGTTTTATTTAATTTAAAGAATTATTTTCAATGTTATATATAAATATTTTTGTGTATATATAAGATATACTACCTATCTGTGAAAAATCTGTTTGGTCCTTTTTTATAAATAAGTATTGAAAAAAAAAGGAGCGAGACTGCAAGAAAATAAAAGCAAGGAAATGCCATTAATTTTTGTGAAGCAACCAAAAAATATTCCGGCCAGGACTGTTTAGTTCTGTTACATGTTTATCTTGGTCGCTTGTAATACCAATTGTCTTACATCTTGAAGGATAAAATGACAATAGCACTTGTATGATAAAAGACAAGCATAGTCTTCAGAAAGTCGAAAAGGCACCAGCTTGCTGTTATCAGAAAATAAGATTAATCCTCCGGGAGAGATTGCTACTACTGATCTCATAGCAAAACGAGGTAAAAACCTACTATATCCTAAAGATTATAGATTATAGGCCAATAGTATGCCTAAGGCTGAGTGTAACCTAAAGGCTATGTGATAAATGGGAAACTAAAACAGCACATTACCCTTCATACATTAATTGTTCGCCAGCGAGTTCTCATTTTAATTATGTTAGCGATAAGAGATTGAATAAATAGGGATATTTGAGTTCAAATTAATGTTTCATACTTAAGACATTGTCTTTTTGTAACGTTGATTTTTAATAACTGTAATATATAATAGCCGTATCAGAAATTAAACATTTTGAATCTATCTCTATGCCATTTGGGTTGATTTAATTCCTTTGAGTATTGGGGACCCAACAAAACCATCCCTGCTTTCGGAGATCAGTTAACAAGATCAACCATAAACAACAAACATCACAATCACATCTAAACCTACAATGTACTCCTGACGACAACGTTCCTAGTCAATGCATCTACTTATTGTGGACGCTTTCATTCAAGCAATTATAGATTTCTTTTTAGAGTTCGGGATCTCTGTACTGATCCTGTTTTGTTGAATTTACAAATCTGTTTTGTTGAATTTACAAAATAATCCTTAATGTTATGTAAACACTTTTGTGTAGATATCAGATATACTATTTATCTGTGAAAAATCTTTTTCAGATGAAAGATTTTTTTCAGAAGAAGGAGGCCATGATAGGAGGAAAGTAAGGCAAGGAGAGTCATTTTCTCTTTAATGCTTGATTGGCCTTTAAGGAAGAGAAATTTCGGCTACTTAGATTTTGGTTCTCATGTTAATGATGAAGAGCTCTGGATTCCTAGCCACAATTTAAACTGGCAAAAGATGTTTCAATGAAGGGGAACTTTAACATTTTTTAGGATTCCAAGAATAGTTTGAAACAGTAAATTGCTAATTATAGCAATAAATTGCTAATTATCCAAGCTGGAAAATAGTAGAATTTCCTATTTCACGCCTATAAAACTTCAGGCTATGAAAGAAAAAAGGATTCATATCAGAACTATTATTAACCCTAACGAAATTTACTTTAATGTAAGTCTCATTTTAATCAGAAAAATGGAAATATATTGATATATAAAGAAAAATATTATAATGAATAATAAATAGTTTAATTATAACATTCATCAATGTTCTCGTCATAATATAAAAATGTCAAATGTTGAGATGAAGTCCTTTTGCACAGGATGTGTTCAAGAAAAACAAAAATTACAGCTTATAGTATAAGTGCTCGGACGAAACATAGCCTGGGACGGCTCCAAAATGTTTTAGTACGTAGATTTTAGCACTCAATGATGTTACCCCTCAACATGTAGCTAGTTCTACGAAGGAACGAAAAGAGTTTCTTTTTGTTGGTGTTCTGTTAGTATTTTAATAGTGATTGGTGACGAATTTGTTTTGTGATTCTCATCGAGTGATAGTCGATGATGAAAATGACTGTGACTAAATACACATCGTAGTCATATTGCATGAACAAATTGTGCACGGAAGAAGAGTGTAGTAACATGGAGCAGCAAATCGTAGTTATCAAAACTATTAGAAACTCGCAGGTTAACTGTATGGAACTCATCACCTTGAAACAGGTCGTCATTCAATCAATTTTATAGGGGAGGTAGCCCATGGATACGATTATTATATTGTTTGTAGTGATAATAATGATGTTCAAAATGACATTTATACCATATTTGATGTATATCAAAATGCAAACGACTGCGACTAGGTCCGCATCATAGCAGGCATATATGCCATTTGATGCCCTGTATGCTGACGATTATTATTGACGATGTTAATACTGGAACTGGATTCGATTCCAACATAGCCCATAGAGTGATGGGGAAACACGGAGGAGAACCCGTTAAAAATAACAACGGCAACGTCCTATCAATTTCTGTATAGACCATGACCTATTGATAAGAAATTCATTCTTTCTACACAAAAAAGTGCACAAAATATCATTTGCCACCCATGGAAGAAATGCAAATAGTATCACTTACTATTTCGTTTATAGTAGACAAATAAGAATATTTTTTTAGAGATGTAAAAGTAATTACCTAGAGGAGCAGAAATAGGAGCAGAAATTACTTTTACAGATGTCAAAGTAATTAGAGGAGCAGAAATAGGGTCTGACCACCTACTACTAGTCGCAGACAGGCAAAATATTCACCTAAGGAAGAAACCATGTATATGCTTGGAAAATAGATAAACCCAGACTTCTCATACCAAAAAACCAAGAGAAATATGCCAGAGAACAGGAATGAAAAATGGGAAGCATCAAATGGAAGGAGATGCAGACAGCAAATGGGCGGTAATCCAAAAGCACATCCTTTAGACTGCAAAGTTAGTATGCGGTGTAAAAAGATATTCATCAGGTGGAAAAAGAACTGATTGGAGTTATAGGGGTCTTCAGTGCAACAAAAGAAACAGGCATGGAAAGAGACTAGCAACTAATGCGATGAAACATTTGGAGGGAATGTATGTCAAAGGAAGAAACGAGAAAAAAAATGGTCACAAGAACTGCAAAAAGAAAATAGTGGAAAGAGTTTGGGGAGACAACATCGCGCCCGAGTACATAAAATATGGAGAGCAAAGCCTGAGTGGAACACTTCCAAGGACTATTCCAAAAAAAAAAAAAAAAAAATTGGAAAAAAGAATGACTAAAGAATGGGAATATAACATCATTATTACTATCATTAAGAAAGGAAGTCAGAGCGAGTGCCAAAAATACAGACCCATTTGCCTATCTCAAGTTGTATTCAAATTATACACAACAATCTTTGATGGAAGATTAAGAAGTCTTGTGGAGAACCATCAACCGTGGAGTACCTTGGAACAGTTGTTGGAAAAAACGGAAAGATAGACCACGAAATATGGTATAGAATCCAAAAGGCAAACGGGGTCTATTATCAAATATGTAACACGGTCATAGGAAAACGAGAGGTGGAAAACACGAAAAAAATGACTTTTTATAACACGTTATACCTCCCACCCCTACTGTACAGGAACGAAAGCACGGTCCTACTTTATAAGCACAAAAGCAGTCTGACCGCATCCGAAGTGAAATACCTAAGGAGAGCAGCTGGTCGAACAAGGAGGGATCATATTATATATAAAATAGATTTACGAGGACCTTCCACGCTTAAAGGCACTAACTAAGAAGGAAGAAGACGATTTTTAATGTTTTTCATAGTTTGTAATTATATTTACTTCACTGCATGGATCAAAAGACCTGGTTATAACGAATGCACTCTTTCCGCATAATGAATGTTATAAATATACAAGAGAAGAGCAAGGAAGGTATAAAAAAATCTCCCTTTTCTTTCTTACTATTCCGAATCGTGGACCCTTACCTCGAAACACATGTGTCGGATCTAATCCTTGGAATATCTTCATAAAGTGGAAGGAAGGACACGACGAGATAGGATACCCAACAGTACGGACTAGTCTCAAAGTTAAGCTGGCTGAAACCATCCTAGAGGAGCACATGCTAAGGTGGTTCGGTCACCTCCTTAGGATGGACCAAGACATATAAGAAAGAGAAGAGATTTGGCCTCAGAACAGGATATCTGGTCCAGATTATACGAATCGTGACCCCACACTGCGCAACGGCAAAGGGTATAAAATTATTATGATGATAATGCATGGACGATGAAGACATTTTTTAATACGTAAGAATAATTGCTTTTGGTAGAGTTTTGTTTGTTACTCTTATTGTTTAAGCATTTCTATTTATTGATCATCTTTATGTTGTTATTGATCATGTATTTTGTAATAAACGTTGCATTATTACTTGAAACTTATGGAAAATATGTTTTCTTTTAGATCTGTTTTATTTCTTTTGCATTATCGCTTAAAGGCACTAACTAAGAAGGGAGAAAACGATTTTTAATATTTTTCATAGTTTGTAATTATATTTGCTTCATTGCATGAATCAAACGACCTGGTTATAACGAATGCACTCCTTCCGCATAATGAATGT
This sequence comes from Euschistus heros, assembly GCA_003667255.2. Taxonomy (NCBI): domain Eukaryota; kingdom Metazoa; phylum Arthropoda; class Insecta; order Hemiptera; family Pentatomidae; genus Euschistus; species Euschistus heros. The sequence continues at coordinate 121,430 of RCWM02000210.1, read as the reverse complement.
TATAAATATACCAGAGAAGAGCAAGGAAGGAATAAAAAATCTCCCTATTCTTTAAATATAACTGATCGAAATCCTGTGGACAGTGACAGTCCGTTTGGTGATGACAAAGTAGATAGACCCACTTAAGATCAAATTGTGTGCATCTGATGGGATGGCTCCACTTTATGTTTTCTCTTTCTTTTTTTATTTTTTATTTATATGTTTTAATAATAAGTTTAGTAGTAGATACATTTCAGAATTAAACTGTTTGTAAACTAGTGTATTTAAATTTATTAGTATACATGGAGACCTTCCATTAAGAGACGTGAGAATGGCAGATCATTGAATCATCTCCTGTGATGAATAAACTAGTTAGACTAATTTATTTTATAATCATCGATAAAGCTACAATGAAAAAAAAAAGTTATAAAATTAGATAACGGAGGTAAATATATATCTAGAGATTTCAGATCGTTTAGTGACGGTAAGGGTAATTGCAGTATACAGCTGCATATAATCCTGAGATGAATAGAGTTGGAGAAAGAATGAACATTACTCTCACAGAGAAAATTTCACACCTTTATAAATTCAAATCATTAAAAATAAAATATTTTTGCTTTCACTTTTTTAGAAGCTACGAAACAATTGTCGGGCTATGGAACTTTGGTTGCTCTTAATAACAATAGTTTACACCCTGAGAAACGAAATGACTTCTGCAGTTGTATCATAAAAGACAAGCATAATTAAAAAGTCTTACCAACTATTTTTGGCCTCTCTTATCAATCGACTTGTCCCTTATGAAACGGGCACATTACCGCAGATGGCCACAATCCTTGATCCTTGTTGGAAAAAGGGTACCTTACCAAATACAATGCCGAAGCTCTCAGAAATTAAATTAAGAACAAGAGTGGTATTAGTAACGAAGGACAGACTATGCAGTGTAGCTCTTATCTTATCAAAGCTTATTAAAGCCTATTCGGGTTGTATTATATTGTTACTAGTTTTTTTGTGGGCGTGATGTAAATCAGTACTGTTATTAAGCTTACCGAAATTTACATTAATGTACGTCTTACTTTAGTAACAAAAATGGAAATATATTTCTATATATAATATAGAAAAAATAAAAAAATAAATTTCAAGGAATAATAAAAGTTTTTACTATCAATGTTCTCACTAAGCAAACTTGTATGCGATTATTTCTTAAGCCAATATAGAAGTGACTACCCTATTATCGAACAATTACACTAGAATATCAATGCTTCCACTGGGTTTAGTGAATTTTCAGGCTGCAAGAGGAAAAATGTAAGGAAAGACCAATTATTTTCTGCTTAATGCTAGATGGAATGGCCTTATGACTCATAATCGATTGGGACGGCTCCATGTATGTTTTGCCACGTACATTTTGGCACTCAATGAAGTTAACCTCAACAGGTAGCTACCAAAGAAAGAAAAGTTGAGTCTGTCAGTTTTCTAATAGTGATTAAATATATAAAAATTACAAATGATGATATGAACTGCAAAAGAACAGGATCTTATCTAGAAAATGAAATAGAAGAACATTAACTATAAATGCTCCATGGATTCAATACAGAACACATGCACATAACGTGCTAGAAGAAGAGCGAGGAGTAACAAAATGCAGCAGCACATCATAGTTCTCATTTATAAACTATTAGGAAAAAGCTTTGAATATTATTCAAAATTAATGATGAAAATTTATATAAGGAGAAACGAAATGTAGGGAAAGATCTATGACGAAAGTCAAAGTCTTCACAATCAAACGTTTTGGTCTGAATCCAGGTTGACACCTGTCTAATCCTACCATCAGACAATAGGTCAATGGTCTCCAAGCGCATAAAAGTAAGGAAAGTCCATTAAATTTGTAATCACTTGTCATCTCATCGGATATGGGATATTAAAGATAAAATTAGATAACAGAGGTGGAAATTTTACATCGTTTTGTGATGATAAGGGCATTCTACTGCAGTATATAATCCGTAGATGAATGGAGTAGCAGAAAGGATGAACCGTACTCTCACAGAGAAAGTTGGAACCTTGCTGTTAGATTCACAACTGCCAAAAGATCTTTGGGGTGAAACCATCGTAACGCCGTTTATGTGACCAACCGAATTCATACGAAATCCCTTGACATCACCCTATTCGAAATGTGGGAGGGAAGAAGTCCAAATGTATCAAATTTTGAATACATGGGTCATCTTCATATGCCCATACAGAAACTCCGAATGAAGCTAAGACCTCGTGGAATAATGTTAAAATTGGTCAGATATGCCACAGGAGGTATAGATTGTGGAATAGTGACAGAATGACATCTATACTTGTATGATAAAAGACAAGCATAGTGTTTAGAAAGTCGAAAAGCCACCAGCTTGCTGTTATCAGAAAATAATATTGATTCTCAGGAAAAGCTTATTTTATAAAATCTTAACTTATCTCATAGAAAAACGAAGTAAGCACCAACTAGATCCTAAAGAATATAGGTTATATGCCAATAGTATGCCTAAGGCTGAGTTTATCCTAAAAGCTCTGTTATAAATGGAAAACAAAAAAAAAAAAAACACATAATCCTTTATACATTAATCCCTCGCCAGCGAGTTCTCATTTTAATTATCTTAGTGATAAGAAATTAATTAAATAGTAATATTTGTGATCAATTGAATGTAACATTTTGAATCTATCTCTATGCCATTTGGGTTGATTTATAGCCTTTGAGTATTGCGGACACAACAAACCATCGGAGATCCATTAACAAGAACAACTCTAAACAGCAAACATCACGATCACATCTAAACCTACAATGTACTCTTGTCTACGTTCCATGTCAATGCATGCGTTTTTGTGTGAGCTTTCGTTCAAGCTACTACAGTTAATCAGAAATGCCTACATATAAGCATACACATCTTTTTTTTTTTCTCTCACATTGATTTTTAATAACTATTCAATATCTCCGGCTGCAAGAGGATAAAAGTAAGGAAAGTCCATAAATGCTAGATGGAATGGCCTTAATAAAAAGGAGCGACTAAGACGGTTCCAAGTATTTTGGCTACGTAGATTTTTGTACGTAAGTTAACGCTGAAAAGCTCTGCATTAACAGTCACTATTGAAACTTGTTCAAAAAGTTCAAAGGAAAAGAAATTTACATTTCTTTATAGTTCCCACAGTATTATAGAAGGGTAAAAAGTATATAATAGCAATGTCAAGCTGGAAAATAGTCAAATTTTCTATTTCAAACCTATTCAAATTTTAGTCATAAAAAATAAGATGTTTATGCTTTCAATTTTTTAGAAGCTACAAAACAATTGCCTGGTCAGGACTATGCAACTTTGTCGCTTGTACCATACAAATAGCCTTACATCTTGAAGGACGAAATATCTGCACATGTATCATAAAGGACAAGCAGCCTTCGGAAAGTCGAAAAGCCACCATCTTGCTGTTATCAGAAAATAATAATGATCCTCCGGGAAAGCCTTCTACAGCTTTGTTACTGATCTCCGATGCTCACCAGCAAGTTTCCATTGTAATTATCATAGCGATTAATCAGAAATATTTACTCATAAGCATAAACATTCCCCCTCTTTCTGATGCGTATATGTCGGGTGAACATTTTGGAATCTGCGATCTTTGTGTTAAACCATCTGTTTTAAAGAATTAGCAGAATTATCATCAATGTTGTGGGTATATATCAGTTATAATACTTATCTCTGAAAAATATATTCAATTTTTTTTTTTTTTTTTTTTTTTTTTTTTTTTTTTTTTTTTTTTTTTTTTTTTTTTTTTTTTTTTTTTTTTTTTTTTTTTTTTTTTTTTTTTTTTAAGAGGAAAAAAAAAAAGACAATACAAAAAAAAAACTATAAACAACAAAACAAGAAACTTTAGAGTGTGATGAGCATGGAGTGATGATCATAGTTGGAAAAACTTTGACAAAGTTCGCAACGTAGACAGCACGCACATGAACAAAACGTGCCCAGAAGAAGAGAGAGGAGTACGAAAATGAAGCAGCACCTCTTAGTTCTCATTTGGAAACTAGTAGAGACAAGGTTTAAGTCCTATGCAAAATAAATTACGAAAATGAATAGAAACTTCACTATCAATGCTTCCGCTGGGTTCAGTGCTGAAATGCTCAGGCAGCAGGAGGAGAAATGTAAGGAAAGGCCATAAATTTTCAGTTTAATCCAAGGTAAATAGCTTTAAGATACAGAGTCGACTGGGACAGTTCCAGGTTTTTTTTCAACGTAGATATTTGCCCCCACGTTAATGATGTTCCTCCTCAACACGAAGCTGCCTGGGCAGGAAAAATTTACTCAATTAAATTATTTATTTACATTGGTGACGATCTTGTTTTATAGCAAAAGGTATATAAGTGGTAGCACTCACATGAACAAAACGTGCCCAGAAGAAGAGAGAGGAGTACGAAAATGAAGCAGCACTTCTTAGTTCTCATTTTGAAACTATTAGAGACAAGGTTTAAGTCCTATGCAAAATAAATTACGAAAATGAATAAAAACTTCACTATCAATGCTTCCACTGGGTTCAGCGCTGAAATGCTCAGGCAGCAGGAGGAGAAATGTAAGGAAAGGCCATAAATTTTCAGTTAAATCCAAGGTAAATAGCTTTAAGATACAGAGTCGACTGGGACAGTTCCAGGTTGTTTTTCAACGTAGATATTCCCCCAGGTTAATGATGTTCCTCCTCAACACGAAGCTGCCTGGGCAGGAAAAATTTACTCAATGAAATTATTTATTTACATTGGTGACGATCTTGTTTTATAGAAAAAGGTATATAAGAGGTAGGACTTATATGCACATAACGCGCCCAGAAGAAGAGCGAGGAGTACGAAAATGAAACAGCACGTCTTAGTTTTCATTTTTAAACTATTCCGCATTGTACAAGGACATTAATAAAATTTGTCTTGATGTGTTCAATTTTTAAATCCTCACGAGAATCTTTATGATCTTTGCATTCTACCTTTATAACTGTGCGACCAATATTTCCCATATGCTTATACGTCTGGTGGACTTTTTAGAGTTATTATGTTATGTACATATTTATGTGTATGTACACTGGGCTAATCACCCGTAAAAATGATGAATACACAAAAAAAAAAAAAAAAAAAAAAAATTAAGATACGACAAAAAAAAAAAAAAATATATATATATATATATATATATATATATATTCTATATATATATATATATATATATATATATATATATATATATATATCTATATATAGTATATATATAGATATATATATATAATATATATATATATATTAGATATACTACTTGTCCGTGAAAAATCTTTTTAATTCCTTTTTGATGGATAAGGATGGAAAAAAAAGAAGAGCGAGACTTCAGGAGGTGTAAGGAAATGCCAGTATTTTTCTCCTTAATGCTAGATGGATTGGCCTTGAGAAAGAGAAACGACATAGACAGTTTCAAGTTTTTTTGCTATAAAGATTTTGGCATTGAAGTTAATTGATCGATGGATAAGGATTGTAAAAAAAAGTACAATACAAAAAACTTGTAATAAAATCACCTCCTAGTTTTCATTCTTAAACTATTAGAGACAATTTTTGAGTTTCATTTAAAATTTATCACAAGTAACATTTTTTTTTTTTTGAACCCAAAACAAAATAGTATGCGATTATTTCTTAAGCCAGTGTACATTTGTCTACCATACTATCGAACAATGGTACTTGACTATCAATGCTTCCACTAAACCCAGTGGAAGGGTTTAGCGCTGAAACTCTCAGGCTCCAAGAGGAAAAATGTAAGGAAAGACCAATTATTTTCTGCTTAATGCAAGATGGTACGGCCTTATGAATGACAATCGATTGGGACGGCTCCATGTTTGTTTTGCCACGTTGATTTTGGCACTCAATGAAGTTAACCCTCAACATGTAGCTACCAAAGAAAGAAAAGTTGAGTCTGTCAGTTTTCTAATAGTGATTGGTGACAATATTGATTTGTGATGGTCATCGAGTGATACTCGATGATGAAAATGACTCTGACTAGATCCACATCGTAGACATATTGTATGAAGATATTGTACCCAGAAGAAGAGTGTATGAGCATGCAGCAGCAAATCTTAGTTATCTAAACTGTTAGAGACTCCCATGTTAACTGTATGGAACCCGTCACCTTGAAACAGGTCGTCATTTAATCACTGTTCAGGGTTTGGTAGATCATGGGTATGATTATTATATTTTTTATAGTGATAACGATTATGTTCAAAATGACATTTATACCATATTTGATGTATTTTAACATGCAAACGGCTATGACTACGTCCGCATTTTAGCACGCTTCAAAGAAGTAAATCGCTCATAATAGCATTATTCAAGCTGGAAAACATCCACATTTCGAACTTTACACCAATACAAATTCAAATCAAAAGTAATATGGTATTTTGATTTCAATCTAAATGAAGCTACTAAACAATATTCTGGCCAGGACTATGCAACTTGGTCGCTTCGATATTTGTGTTCAAATAAATGTTTCTTACTTAAGACATGGCCTTATTGTAACGTTAATTTCTAATAACTGTAATAAATAATAACCATATAAGCAATGTAATGTTTTGAATCTATCTCTATGCCATTTGGGTTGATTATAGCCTTTGAGTATTGCGGACCCAAAAAACAATCACAGCCTTCGGAGATACACTAACAAGAGCAACCGTAAACAGCAAACATAGCTATCACATCTAAACCTTCAATGTACTCTTGACTACGTTCAAAGTCAATGCATGTGTTTTTGTGCGCACTTTCTTTCAAGCTCCTATAGTTAATCAGAAATATCTACGTAGAAGCATACACATATTTTCTTATTTCTCACATTGATATATTCTCATGATGTTCCAACGAGAAGAAATTTTCATTTCTTTACAGTTCCCACAATATTAAATAAGGGTAAAACGCGTATAATAGCAATGTCAAAGCTGGAAAATAGTGAAATTTTCTATTTCACTCCTATTCAAATTTAAGTCATAAAAAATAAGATGTTTCAGCTAAACCGTCACAGCCTTCGGAAGTCCATTAACTAGAGCAACCGTAAACAGTAAACATCACGATCACATCTAAACCTACAACGAACTCTTGACTACCTTTCAAGTCAATGCATGTTTTTGTACGTGCTTTTTTCAAGCTACTTCGTAAATCGTTCAGCTACGTATTAGTTTACACATGATTTTATTTTTTTTTCTGTTTATGTTCTACGAAAGGAAGGGCTTGATGTAAATCAATACTGTTATTAACCTTATCGAAATTTACTTTAATGTACGTCTCATTTTAGTAAGAAAAATGAAAATATATTTATATATTTAGAAAAAAATATTACAATGAATCATAAATAATTTAATTATAATATTCATCAAAGTTTTCATCATAATATAAAAATTTCAAATGTTGAGATGAAGTACTTTTGCACAGGATGTGTTCAGATGAAGTGCTCAGACGAAACAGACCGGAACGGCTCCAAGTTGTTTTACTACGTAGATTTTGGCACACAATGATTTTACCCATCAACATGTAGCTAGTTCTACCAAGGAAAGAAAATGTTTCTTTTAGTTAGTGTTTTGTTAGTTTTCTAATAGTGATTGGTAATGATCATGGTTTGTGATGCTCATCGAGTGATAGTCGATGATGAAAATGACTGTGACTAAATACACATCGTAGTCATATTCCATGAACAAATTGTGCTCAGAAGAAGAGTGTATGAACATGCAGCAGCAAATCTTAATTATCAAAACTATTAGAAACTCCAAGGTTAACTGTACGGAACTCATCACCTTGAAACAGGTCGTCATTCAATCAATTTTATAGGGGTGGTAGTGGTAGTGATAACGATGATGTTCAAAATGACATTTATACTATATTTGATGTATATCAAAATGCAAACGACTGCCACTTGATCCGCATCATAGCAGGCATATATGCCATTTGATGCCTTGTATGCAGAAAGGGATGTCATAATTATTGACGATTTTAATACTGGAACTGGATTCGATTCCAACATAGGCCATAGAGTGATGGGGAGACACGGAGGAGAACCCGTTAAAAATAACAACGGCACCGTCTTATCAATTTCTGTATAGACCATGACCTATTGATAAGAAATTCATTCTTCCTACACAAAAAAGTGCACAAAATATCATTTGCCACCCATGGAAGAAATGCAAATAGTATCACTTATAGTCCAAGCAACGAAGGATTTTCAGAGGACTTAATTCATGTAGAAGCCAATTTTGGCACAGTTGTAGGGGGAGGTGTCCTTAACAACATACTAAAAGTACTGGGGGGTGGGGGGGTGGAGCTAAGGGTGGGGGGGGGGGGGGGGCTCTAAAGGTCGGTTTTTTTTCAGTTTTTCGTTAATAACTCGAAAATTATTGCCTCTAGCGAAAATGTGTTTATATACTAAATTAATTAACATAAAATTTTTTACAAAAAAAGTTCTATACATTTTGGTTCTAGGATCAATGCTTAAGAAGATATAGTGGGAGAAATATGGAAAATGTAAAAAAAAAACACGTTTTTATTGTTAAAATTTATATATATATTGTTGAAATTGCAATGTTTATTGCTAAAAATCAATAGTTTATTATTATAATTTGAAAGCTTATTGCTAAAAATAAAATTATTGTTGTTAAGCCAAATATGCTTATTATAGTACAGGGAAATTAGCATTCGAACCTTGATATCGAACCAAAAATAAAAAGTTCTGACTATTGCATATTGTTCATCAACCTTAGCTGTAAATGTGGTTAAAAGATTTCTTTGAAACATCTTCAGGTTTGGGCAGGGGAGGGGGGAAAGTGTTGAAAATTGTATGTATTTAGCACTTTGATCCAGTAACTCGGAAACCGTTACTTTCAGCAAATTTTGTGTTATATACATTATTAAAGCTAAGCAAATTTGCAATAAATTTGGTTCTATTCGTTTTTTTGTCAAATCGATAGTTTTAGAACTGTGAAGGAATAAAAATTGGCTAACTTGCGGTAAGTCGCACTTTTCCTCAAAAACGCGTTTGTCGGTACTCTTTTGTCTATAACTCCGAAACTGTTTGTCTAATCTCGAATTTCTTTTTTTCATCTTAAAGCTGGTTAAATTTGTCATCAGATACTATATATTTCATTTTAATTAAGTTCCATGAAATATCTATTCCACCTCGCTGAATACCGCGTACTGTTGTAAAATCCTTATTTTTTCGGAACATTTCTCGTAATAACTCTAAAAATATTTGTCTGATTCCAAATTTCATTTTTCCATCTCATAGCTGGTTAAATTTTCTATTAGGTCCTATATATCAAATTTTGATAAAATGCCATGTAATACCCTTGCCAGCACGCTAACAAACTGCGAGTTGTTAAACATTTCTAGTTTTTTTTGGCATATTTTCTCTATAACTCCTAAAAAATATGTCCGATTCCAAATTGCTTTATTTCATTTTAAAGCTACTTAAATTAGCAATCAGTTCCTATCTATGACTTTTAATTATATTCCATGTAATACCCATGCTAGCACACTAAATGTGTATGTTTTGGCAAAACCTGACATTTTTGAAATGTTGAGTGGGCTGGCGTGGGTGTTTCACGGACTTAAATCAAAATTTGATATATAGGATCTAATTGCAAATTTAATCAGCTTTAAGATTTAAAAACGAAATTCAGGATCGAATAAATATTTTTAGAGTTATAACGAGAAATGTTCCGAAAAAATAAGGATTTCACAACAGTACACGGAATTTAACGAGGTAGAATGGATATTTCACGGAACTTTGTTAAACTTAAATCTATAGAATCTAATAGGAAATTTAACCAGCTTTGAGATGAAAAAAAGAAATTTGGGATCGGACCAATATTTTTGGAGTTGTAGTGAGAAATGAACCAAAAATAAAAGAATTGCACAGTAGTATGGGTTCTCAACGTGTTGGCATGGGTGTTTTACGAGACTTGATCAAAATTTCACATTTGTGGGTTCAGAAAGCAAATTTAATCAGCGTTCAGATAAAAAAAAAAACAATTCAAATCGAACAAATAATTTTGGAGTTATAGTCAAAAAAGTGCCGACAAACGTGTTTTCGCGGAAAAGTGCAACTTACCACAAGTTAGCCAATTTTTTCGTGCTCCACAGTTCTATAACTATTGATCTTAGCAAAAAAATAAATAGAACCAAATTTGTTGCAAAATTTCTTATCTTTAATAATGTATAGAAAACAAAATGTGTTAAAAGTAACGGTATCCAAGTTATTTAATCAAACAGCTCTGATACTTCCTTGGCTCGATAAGTATCACTTAGTTTAATGTTCTTTATTTTAACTATTTATTATGTATTTAATTAACTAAGGATCTCCAAGGTCTATAAAAGCCTTAAAAAAAAAAAAAAAAAAAAAATATATATATATATATATATATATATATATATATATATATACATACATACATACATACATACATACATACATACATGCATACATACATGCATACATACATACATACATATGTAAGCTGTTTTTGATATTTGGAAACAAGGGCGCTAAAAGATTAATTATATAAACCATAAACATTTCATTTTTAACAATAAAAAAGGGTTTTTTCTTTTAATTTTCATTTTTCTCGCTCCATATCTCCTTAAGCATTGCTGTTAGCAAAAAAGTGTATAGCACCTTTTTTGTAAAGAATTTTATAGTTATTAATTTAGTACATGAACACATTTTCGCTAGGGGCAAGAGTCTTCGAGTTATTAACGAAAAACTGAAAAAAAAAAAAACGACCTTTAGAGCGCCCCCCCTCCGTTAGCTCCACCCCCACCCCCCAGTACTTTTAGTATGTTGTTAAGGACACCTTCCCCTACAACTGTGCCAAAATTGGCTTCTACATGAATTAAGTCCCCCAGTCGGCCTTTTTTGGTCTTCGTTGCTTGGACTATTACTATTTCGTTTATAGTAGACAAATAAGAATATTTTCTTACAGATGTAAAAGTAATTAGAAGAGCAGAAATTACTTTTACAGATGTCAAAGTAATTAGAGGAGCAGAAATAGGGTCTGACCACCTACTACTAGTCGCAGACACGCAAATTATTCACCTAAGGAAGAAACCATGTATATGCTTGGAAAATAGATGAATCCAGACTTCTTATACCAAAAAACCAAGAGAAATATGCCAGAGCACAGGAATGCAAAATGGGAAGCATCAAATGGAAGGATATGCAGACAGCAAATGGGAGGAAATCCAAAAGCACATCCTTCAGACTGCAAAGTTAGTATGCGGTGTAAAAAGATATTCATCAGGTGGAAAAAGAACTGATTGGAGTAATAGGGGTCTTCAGTGCAACGAAAGAAACAGGCATGGAAAGAGAATAGCAACAAATGCGATGAAACATTTGGGGGGAATGTATGTAAAAGGAAGAAACAAGAAAAAAAATGGTCATAAGAACTGCAAAAAGAAAATAGTGGAAAGAGTTTGGGGAGACAACATCGCGTCCGAGTACTTAAAATATGGAGAGCAAAGCCTGAGTGGAACACTTGAAGGACTATTCCAAAAAAAAAATTTGGAAAAAAGAATGACTAAAGAATGGGAATATAACATCATTATTACTATCTTTAAGAAAGGAAGTCAGAGCGAGTGCCAAAAATACAGACCCATCTGCCTATCTCAAGTTGTACACAACAATCTTTGATGGAAGATTAAGAAGTCTTGTGGAGAACCATCAACCGTGGAGTACCTTGGAACGGTTGTTGGAAAAAACGGAAAGATAGACCACGAAATATCGAATAGAATCCAAAAGGCAAACGGGGTCTATTATCAAATATGTAACACGGTCATAGGAAAACGAGAGGTGGAAAACACGAAAAAAAAATGACTTTTTATAACACGTTATACTTCCAACCCCTACTGTACAGGAACGAAAGCACGGTCCTACTTTATAAGCACAAAAGCAGTCTGACTGTATCCGAAGTGAAATACCTAAGGAGAGCAGCTGGTCGAACAAGGAGGGATCATATCATATATAAAATGGATTTACGAGGACCTTCCACACTTAAATATTTTTCATAGTTTGTAATTATATTCACTTCATTGCATGGACCAAACGACCTGGTTATAACGATTGCACTCTTTTCGCTTAATAAATGTTATAAATATACCAGAGAAGAGCAAGGAAGGAAAAAAAATTTCCCTATTCTTTCTTACTATTCCGAATCGTGGACCCTTACCTCGAAACACAAGTGTCGGATCTAATCCTTGGAAATGCGTTATCTTTGTAAACTGGAAGGAAGGACACGAACAGGTAGGATACCCAACAGTACGGACTACGGACAAGTCTCAAAGTTAAGCTGGTGAGACCATCCTAGAGGAGCACAAGCTAAGGTGGTTCGGTCACCTCCTTAGGATGGCCAAGACATATAAGAAAGAGAAGAGAGTTGGCCTAAGAACAGGATATCTGGTCCAGATTATACGAATTGTGACCCCACACTGCGCAACGGCAAAGGGTATAAAATGATTATGATGATGGTGCATGGACGATGAAGACATTTTTTAATATGTAAGAAAAATTACTTTTGGTAGAGTTTTGTTTGTTACTTTTATTGTTTAAGCATTTCTATTTATTGATCATCTTTATGTTGTTATTGATCATGTATTTGTAATAATTTTTACTTAGCATTTAAGTAAAAACTTTCAATTTTTTTGAAGCTACGAAACAATTGTCGGGCTATGGAACTTGGTTGCTCTTAGTAACAATAGCTTACACCTGGGGAAACGAAATGACATCTGCAGTTGTATCATAAAAGACAAGCATAATTAAAAAGTTTTACAAACTATTTTTGGCCTCTCTTATCAATCGACTTGTCCCTTATGAAACGGGCACATTACCGCAGATGGCCACAATCCTTGATCCTTATTGGAAAAAGGGTACCTTACCAAATACAACAATGCCGAAACTCTCAGAAATTACATTAAGAACAAGAGTGGTATTAGTAACAAAGGACAGACTATGCAGTGTAGCTCTTATCTTATCAAAGCTTATTAAAGCTTATTCGGGTTGTATTATATTGTTACTAGTTTTTTTGTGGGCGTGATGTAAATCAGTACTGTTATTAAGCTTACCGAAATTTACATTAATGTACGTCTTACTTTAGTAACAAAAATAGAAATATATTTCTATATATAATATAGAAAAAATAAAAAAATAAATTTCAAGGAATAATAAAAGTTTTTACTATCAATGTTGTCACTAAGCAAACTTGTATGCGATTATTTCTTAAGCCAATATAGAAGTGATACCCTATTATCGAACAATTACACTAGAATATCAATGCTTCCACTGGGTTTAGTTCATTTTCAGGCTGCAAGAGGAAAAATGTAAGGAAAGACCAATTATTTTCTGCTTAATGCTAGATGGAATGGCCTTATGACTCATAATCGATTGGGACGGCTCCATGTATGTTTTGCCACGTAGATTTTGGCACTCAATGAAGTTAACCTCAACATGTAGCTACCAAAGAAAGAAAAGTTGAGTCTGTCAGTTTTCTAATAGTGATTAAATATATAAAAATATAGAAAAAATAAAAAAATAAATTTCAAGGAATAATAAAAGTTTTTATTATCAACGTTCTCACTATGATATAAAAATCACAAATGATGATATGAACTGCAAAAGTACAGGATCTTTTCTAGAAAATCAAATAGAAGAACATTAACTATAAGTGCTCCATGGATTCAATAGCAGAACACATGCACATAACGTGCTAGAAGAGGAGCGAGGAGTATCAAAATGCAGCAGCACATCATAGTTCTCATTTATAAACTATTAGGAAAAAGCTTTGAATTTCATTCAAAATTAATGATGAAAATGTATATGAGGACAAACGAAAAATAGGGAAAAATCTATGACGAAAGTCAAAGTCTTCACAATTAAACGTTTTGGTCTGAATCCAGGTTGACACTTGTCTAATCCTACCATCAGACAATAGGTCAATGGTATTCCATAATCAATAATTTAAATCGGTTCAGTGCATGATTTCTCAGTCTCCAAGCGCATAAAAGTAAGGAAAGTCCATTAAATTTGTAATCACTTGTCATCTCTTCGGACATGGGATATTAAAGATAAAATTAGATAACAGAGGTGGAAATTTTACATCGTTTTGTGATGATAAGGGCATTCTATAGCAGTATATAATCCGTAGATGAATGGAGTAGCAGATTGGATAAACCGTACTCTCACAGAGAAAGTTGAACCTAGCTGTTAGATTCACAAATACCAAAAGATCTTTGGGGTGAAGCCTTCGTAACGCCGTTTATGTGACCAACCGAATTCATACGAAATCCCTTGACATCACCCTATTCGAAATGTGGGAGGGAAGAAGTCCAAATGTATCAAATTTAGAATACTTGGGTCATCTTCATATGCCCATACAGAAACTCCGAATGAAGCTAAGACCTCGTGGAATAATGTTAAAATTGGTCAGATATGCCACAGGAGGTATAGATTGTGGAATAGTGACAGAATGACATCTATACTTGTATGATAAAAGACAAGCATAGTGTTTAGAAAGTCGAAAAGCCACCAGCTTGCTGTTATCAGAAAATAATATTCATACTCAGGAAAAGCTTATTTTATAAAATCTTAACTTATCTCATAGAAAAACGAAGTAAGCACCAACTAGATCCTAAAGAATATAGGTTATATGCCAATAGTATGCCTAAGGCTGAGTTTATCCAAAAGGCTCTGTTATAAATGGAAAACAAAAAAAAACACATAATCCTTTATACATTAATCCCTCGCCAGCGAGTTCTCATTTTAATTATCTTAGTGATAAGAAATTAATTAAATAGTAATATTTGTGATCAATTGAATGTAACATTTTGAATCTATCTCTATGCCATTTGGGTTGATTTATAGCCTTTGAGTATTGCGGACACAACAAACCATCGGAGATCCATTAACAAGAACAACTCTAAACAGCAAACATCACGATCACATCTAAACCTACAATGTACTCTTGTCTACGTTCCATGTCAATGCATGCGTTTTTGTGTGAGCTTTCGTTCAAGCTACTACAGTTAATCAGAAATGCCTACATATAAGCATACACATCTTTTTTTTTCTCTCACATTGATTTATAATAACTATTCAATATCTCCGGCTGCAAGAGGATAAAAGTAAGGAAAGTCCATAAATGCTAGATGGAATGGCCTTAATAAAAAGGATCGACTAAGACGGTTCCAAGTATTTTGGCTACGTAGATTTTTGTACGTAAGTTAACGCTGAAAAGCTCTGCATTAACAGTCACTATTAAAACTTGTTCAAAAAGTTCAAAGGAAAAGAAATTTACATTTCTTTATAGTTCCCACAGTATTATAGAAGGGTAAAAAGTATATAATAGCAATGTCAAGCTGGAAAATAGTCAAATTTTCTATTTCACACCTATTCAAATTTTAGTCATAAAAAATAAGATGTTTATGCTTTCAATTTTTTAGAAGCTACAAAACAATTGCCTGGTCAGGACTATGCAACTTTGTCGCTTGTACCATACAAATAGCCTTACATCTTGAAGGACGAAATATCTGCACATGTATCATAAAGGACAAGCAGCCTTCGGAAAGTCGAAAAGCCACCATCTTGCTGTTATCAGAAAATAATAATGATCCTCCGGGAAAGCCTTCTACAGCTTTGTTACTGATCTCCGATGCTCACCAGCAAGTTTCCATTTTAATTATCATAGCGATTAATCAGAAATATTTACTCATAAGCATAAACATTCCCCCTCTTTCTGATGCGTATATGTCGGGTGAACATTTTGGAATCTGCGATCTTTGTGTTAAACCATCTTTTTTAAAGAATTAGCAGAATTATCATCAATGTTGTGGGTATATATCAGTTATAATACTTATCTCTGAAAAATATATTCAATTTATTTTTTTTTTTTTTTTTTTTTTTTTTTTTTTTTTTTTTTTTTTTTTTTTTTTTTTTATAGATAAGGAGGAAAAAAAGACAATACAAAAAAAAACTATAAACAACAAAACAAGAAACTTTAGAGTGTGATGAGCATGGAGTGATGGTCATAGTTGGAAAAACTTTGACAAAGTTCGCAACGTAGACAGCACGCACATGAACAAAACGTGCCCAGAAGAAGAGAGAGGAGTACGAAAATGAAGCAGCACCTCTTAGTTCTCATTTGGAAACTAGTAGAGACAAGGTTTAAGTCCTATGCAAAATAAATTACGAAAATGAATAGAAACTTCACTATCAATGCTTCCGCTGGGTTCAGTGCTGAAATGCTCAGGCAGCAGGAGGAGAAATGTAAGGAAAGGCCATAAATTTTCAGTTTAATCCAAGGTAAATAGCTTTAAGATACAGAGTCGACTGGGACAGTTCCAGGGTTTTTTTTTAACGTAGATATTTGCCCCCACGTTAATGATGTTCCTCCTCAACACGAAGCTGCCTGGGCAGGAAAAATTTACTCAATTAAATTATTTATTTACATTGGTGACGATCTTGTTTTATAGCAAAAGGTATATAAGTGGTAGCACTCACATGAACAAAACGTGCCCAGAAGAAGAGAGAGGAGTACGAAAATGAAGCAGCACCTCTTAGTTCTCATTTTGAAACTATTAGAGACAAGGTTTAAGTCCTATGCAAAATAAATTACGAAAATGAATAAAAACTTCACTATCAATGCTTCCACTGGGTTCAGCGCTGAAATGCTCAGGCAGCAGGAGGAGAAATGTAAGGAAAGGCCATAAATTTTCAGTTAAATCCAAGGTAAATAGCTTTAAGATACAGAGTCGACTGGGACAGTTCCAGGTTGTTTTTCAACGTAGATATTCCCCCAGGTTAATGATGTTCCTCCTCAACACGAAGCTGCCTGGGCAGGAAAAATTTACTCAATCAAATTATTTATTTACATTGGTGACGATCTTGTTTTATAGAAAAAGGTATATAAGAGGTAGCACTCATATGCACATAACGCGCCCAGAAGAAGAGCGAGGAGTACGAAAATGAAACAGCACGTCTTAGTTTTCATTTTTAAACTATTCCGCATTGTACAAGGACATTAATAGAATTTGTCTTGATGTGTTCAATTTTTAAATCCTCACGAGAATCTTTATGATCTTTGCATTCTACCTTTATAACTGTGCGACCAATATTTCCCATATGCTTATACGTCTGGTGGACTTTTTAGAGTTATTATGTTATGTACATATTTATGTGTATGTACACTGGGCTAATCACCCGTAAAAATGATGAATACACAAAAAAAAAAAAAAAAAAAATTAAGATACGACAAAAAAAAAAAAAAAAAAAAAAAAATATATATATATATATATATATATATATATATATATATATATATATATATATATATATATTAGATATACTACTTGTCCGTGAAAAATCTTTTTAATTCCTTTTTGATGGATAAGGATGGAAAAAAAAGAAGAGCGAGACTTCAGGAGGTGTAAGGAAATGTATTTTTCTCCTTAATGCTAGATGGATTGGCCTTGAGAAAGAGAAACGACATAGACAGTTTTTTTGCTATAAAGATTTTGGCATTGAAGTTAATTGATCGATGGATAAGGATTGTAAAAGAAAGTACAATACAAAAAACTTGTAATAACATCACCTCCTAGTTTTCATTCTTAAACTATTAGAGACAATTTTTGAGTTTCATTTAAAATTTATCACAAGCAACATTTTTTTTTTTTTTGAACCCAAAACAAAATAGTATGCGATTATTTCTTAAGCCAGTGTACATTTGTCTACCATACTATCGAACAATGGTACTTGACTATCAATGCTTCCACTAAACCCAGTGGAAGGGTTTAGCGCTGAAACTCTCAGGCTCCAAGAGGAAAACTGGAAGGAAAGACCAATTATTTTCTGCTTAATGCAAGATGGAACGGCCTTATGAATGACAATCGATTGGGACGGCTCCATGTTTGTTTTTCTACGTTGATTTTGGCACTCAATGAAGTTAACCCTCAACATGTAGCTACCAAAGAAAGAAAAGTTGAGTCTGTCAGTTTTCTAATAGTGATTGGTGACAATATTGATTTGTGATGGTCATCGAGTGATACTCGATGACGAAAATGACTGTGACTAGATCCACATCGTAGACATATTGTATGAAGATATTGTACCCAGAAGAAGAGTGTATGAGCATGCAGCAGCAAATCTTAGTTATCTAAACTGTTAGAGACTCCCATGTTAACTGTATGGAACCCGTCACCTTGAAACAGGTCGTCATTTAATCACTGTTCAGGGTTTGGTAGATCATGGGTACGATTATTATATTTTTTATAGTGATAACGATTATGTTCAAAATGACATTTATACCATATTTGATGTATTTTAACATGCAAACGGCTATGACTACGTCCGCATTTTAGCACGCTTCAAAGAAGTAAATCGCTCATAATAGCTTTATTCAAGCTGGAAAACATCCACATTTCGAACTTTACACCAATACAAATTCAAATCAAAAATAATATGGTATTTTGATTTCAATCTAAATGAAGCTACTAAACAATATTCTGGCCAGGACTATGCAACTTGGTCGCTTCGATATTTGTGTTCAAATAAATGTTTCTTACTTAATACATGGCCTTATTGTAACGTTAATTTCTAATAACTGTAATAAATAATAACTATATCAGCAATGTAATGTTTGGAATCTATCTCTATGCCATTTGGGTTGATTATAGCCTTTGAGTATTGCGGACCCAAAAAACAATCACAGCCTTCGGAGATACACTAACAAGAGCAACCGTAAACAGCAAACATAGCTATCACATCTAAACCTTCAATGTACTCTTGACTAAGTTCAAAGTCAATGCATGTGTTTTTGTGCGCACTTTCTTTCAAGCTCCTATAGTTAATCAGAAATATCTACGTAGAAGCATACACATATTTTCTTATTTCTCACATTGATATATTCTCATGATGTTCCAACGAGAAGAAATTTACATTTCTTTACAGTTCCCACAATATTAAATAAGGGTAAAACGCGTATAATAGGAATGTCAAAGCTGGAAAATAGTGAAATTTTCTATTTCACTCCTATTCAAATTTAAGTCATAAAAAATAAGATGTTTCAGCTAAACCGTCACAGCCTTCGGAAGTCCATTAACTAGAGCAACCGTAAACAGTAAACATCACGATCACATCTAAACCTACAACGAACTCTTGACTACCTTCCAAGTCAATGCATGTTTTTGTACGTGCTTTTTTCAAGCTACTTCGTAAATCGTTCAGCTACGTATTAGTATACACATGATTTTATTTTTTTTTTTGTTTATGTTCTACGAAAGGAAGGGTTTGATGTAAATCAATACTGTTATTAACCTTATCGAAATTTAGTTTAATGTACGTCTCATTTTAGTAAGAAAAATGAAAATATATTTATATATTTAGAAAAAAATATTACAATGAATCATAAATAATTTAATTATAATATTCATCAAAGTTTTCATCATAATATAAAAATTTCAAATGTTGAGATGAAGTACTTTTGCACAGGATGTGTTCAGATGAAGTGCTCAGACGAAACAGACCGGAACGGCTCCAAGTTGTTTTACTACGTAGATTTTGGCACACAATGATTTTACCCATCAACATGTAGCCAGTTCTACCAAGGAAAGAAAATGTTTCTTTTAGTTAGTGTTTTGTTAGTTTTCTAATAGTGATTGGTAATGATCATGGTTTGTGATGCTCATCGAGTGATAGTCGATGATGAAAATGACTGTGACTAAATACACATCGTAGTCATATTCCATGAACAAATTGTGCTCAGAAGAAGAGTGTATGAACATGCAGCAGCAAATCTTAATTATCAAAACTATTAGAAACTCCAAGGTTAACTGTATGGAACTCATCACCTTGAAACAGGTCGTCATTCAATCAATTTTATAGGGGTGGTAGTGGTAGTGATAACGATGATGTTCAAAATGACATTTATACTATATTTGATGTATATCAAAATGCAAACAACTGCGACTTGGTACGCATCATAGCAGGCATATATGCCATTTGATGCCCTGTATGCAGAAAGGGATGTCATAATTATTGACGATTTTAATACTAGAACTGGATTCGATTCCAACATAGCCCATGGAGTGATGGGGAGACACGGAGGAGAATCCGTTAAAAATAACAACGGCACAGTCTTATCAATTTCTGTATAGACCATGACCTATTGATAAGAAATTCATTCTTTCTACACAAAAAAGTGCACAGAATATCATTTGCCAGCCATGGAAGAAATGCAAATAGTATCACTTACTATTTCGTTTATAGTAGTCAAATAAGAAGATTTTTTACAGATGTAAAAGTAATTAGAGGAGCAGAAATAGGAACAGAAATTACTTTTACAGATGTCAAAGTAATTAGAGGAGCAGATATAGGGTCTGACCACCTACTACTAGTCGCAGACAGGCAAATTATTCACCTAAGGAAGAAACCATGTATATACTTGGAAAATAGATGAATCCAGATTTCTCATACCAAAAAACCAAGAGAAATATGCCAGAGAACAAGAATGAAAAATGGGAAGCATCAAATGGAAGGATATGCAGACAGCAAATGGGCGGAAATCCAAAAGCGCAAGAAATCAGCGCAAAGAAAGAAACAAGCATGGAAAGAGAAAGACAATAATCATTGCAACAAATGAAATGAAACGTTTCGGGGGAATGTATGTCAAAGGAAGAAACAAGAAAAAAAATGGTCATAAGAACTGCAAAAAGAAAATTGTGGAACGAGTTTGGGAGACAACATCGCGCCCGAGTACATAAAATATGGAGGGCAAAGCCTAAGTGGAACTCTTGAAGGACTATTCCAAAAAAAAAAATTGAAAAAAGAATGACTAAAGAATGGGAATATAACATCATTATTACTATCTTTAAGAAAGGAAGTCAGAGCGAGTGCCAAAAATACAGACCCATCTGCCTATCTCAAGTTGTATTCAAATTATACACAACAATCTTTGATGGAAGATTAGAAAGTCTTGTGGAGAACCATCAACCGTGGAGTACCTTGGAACGGTTGTTGGAAAAAACGGAAAGATAGACCACGAAATATTGAATAGAATCAAAAAGGCTAACGGGGTCTATTATCAAATATGTAACACGGTCATAGGAAAACGAGAGGTGGAAAATACGAAAAAAATGACTTTTTATAACACGTTATAATTCCCACCCCTACTGTACGGGAACGAAAGCACGGTGCTACTTTATAAGCACAAAAGCAGTCTGACCGCATCCGAAGTGAAATACCTAAGGAGAGCAGCTGGTCGAACAAGGAAGGATCATATCATATATAAAATGGATTTACGAGGACCTTCCACGCTTAAAGGCACTAACTAAGAAGGAAGAAGACGATTTTTGATATTTTTCATAGTTTGTAATTATATTAACTTCACTGCATGGATCAAACGACCTGGTTATAACGAATGCACTCTTTCCGCATAATAAATGTTATAAATATACCAGAGAAGAGCAAGGAAGGAAAAAAAATCTCCCTATTTTTTCTTACTATTCCGAATCGTGGACCCTTACCTCGAAACACAAGTGTCGGATCTTATCCTTGGAAATGCGTTATCTTCGTAAACTGGAAGGAAGGACACGAAGAGGTAGGATACCCAACAGTACGGACTACGGACTAGTCTCAAAGGTGAGCTGGCTAAGACCATCCTAGAGGAGCACAAGCTAAGGTGGTTCGGTCACCTCCTTAGGATGGCCAAGACATATAAGAAAGAGAAGAGAGTTGGCCTAAGAACAGGATATCTGGTACAGATTATACGAATTGTGACCCCACACTGCGCAACGGCAAAGGGTATAAAATGATTATGATGATGGTGCATGGACGATGAAGACATTTTTTAATATGTAAGAAAAATTACTTTTGGTAGAGTTTTGTTTGTTACTTTTATTGTTTAAGCATTTCTATTTATTGATCATCTTTATTTTGTTATTGATCATGTATTTGTAATAATTTTTACTTAGCATTTAAGTAAAAACTTTCAATTTTTTTGAAGCTACGAAACAATTGTCGGGCTATGGAACTTGGTTGCTCTTAGTAACAATAGCTTACACCTGGGGAAACGAAATGACATCTGCAGTTGTATCATAAAAGACAAGCATAATTAAAAAGTTTTACAAACTATTTTTGGCCTCTCTTATCAATCGACTTGTCCCTTATGAAACGGGCACATTACCGCAGATGGCCACAATCCTTGATCCTTGTTGGAAAAACGGTACCTTACCAAATACAACAATGCCGAAACTCTCAGAAATTACATTAAGAACAAGAGTGGTATTAGTAACGAAGGACAGACTATGCAGTGTAGCTCTTATCTTATCAAAGCTTATTAAAGCTTATTCGGGTTGTATTATATTGTTACTAGTTTTTTTGTGGGCGTGATGTAAATCAGTACTGTTATTAAGCTTACCGAAATTTACATTAATGTACGTCTTACTTTAGTAACAAAAATAGAAATATATTTCTATATATAATATAGAAAAAATAAAAAAATAAATTTCAAGGAATAATAAAAGTTTTTACTATCAATGTTCTCACTATGATATAAAAATCACAAATGATGATATGAACTGCAAAAGTACAGGATCTTTTCTAGAAAATCAAATAGAAGAACATTAACTATAAGTGCTCCATGGATTCAATAGCAGAACACATGCACATAACGTGCTAGAAGAGGAGCGAGGAGTATCAAAATGCAGCAGCACATCATAGTTCTCATTTATAAACTATTAGGAAAAAGCTTTGAATTTCATTCAAAATTAATGATGAAAATGTATATGAGGACAAACGAAAAATAGGGAAAAATCTATGACGAAAGTCAAAGTCTTCACAATTAAACGTTTTGGTCTGAATCCAGGTTGACACTTGTCTAATCCTACCATCAGACAATAGGTCAATGGTATTCCATAATCAATAATTTAAATCGGTTCAGTGCATGATTTCTCAGTCTCCAAGCGCATAAAAGTAAGGAAAGTCTATTAAATTTGTAATCACTTGTCATCTCTTCGGACATGGGATATTAAAGATAAAATTAGATAACAGAGGTGGAAATTTTACATCGTTTTGTGATGATAAGGGCATTCTATTGCAGTATATAATCCGTAGATGAATGGAGTAGCAGATTGGATAAACCGTACTCTCACAGAGAAAGTTGAACCTAGCTGTTAGATTCACAAATACCAAAAGATCTTTGGGGTGAAGCCTTCGTAACGCCGTTTATGTGACCAACCGAATTCATACGAAATCCCTTGACATCACCCTATTCGAAATGTGGGAGGGAAGAAGTCCAAATGTATCAAATTTAGAATACTTGGGTCATCTTCATATGATCATACAGAAACTCCGAATGAAGCTAAGACCTCGTGGAATAATGTTAAAATTGGTCAGATATGCCACAGGAGGTATAGATTGTGGAATAGTAACAGAATGACATCTATACTTGTATGATAAAAGACAAGCATAGTGTTTAGAAAGTTGAAAAGCCACCAGCTTGCTGTTATCAGAAAATAATATTGATACTCAGGAAAAGCTTACTTTATAAAATCTTAACTTATCTCAAAGCAAAACGAAGTAAGCACCAACTAGATCCTAAAGAATATAGGTTATAGGCCAATAGTATGCCTAAGGCTGAGTTCATCCTAAAGGCTCTGTTATAAATGGAAAACTAAAAAAAACAACATAATCCTTTATACATTAATCCCTCGCCAGCGAGTTCTTATTTCAATTATCTTAGTGATAAGAAATTAATTCAATAGTAATATTTGTGATCAATTGAATGTAACATTTTGAATCTATCTCTATGCCATTTGGGTTGATTTATAGCCTTTGAGTATTGCGGACACAACAAACCATCGGAGATCCATTAACAAGAACAACTCTAAACAGCAAACATCACGATCACATCTAAACCTACAATGTACTCTTGTCTACGTTCCATGTCAATGCATGCGTTTTTTTGTGTGAGCTTTCGTTCAAGCTACTACAGTTAATCAGAAATGCCTACATATAAGCATACACATCTTTTTTTTTCTCTCACATTGAGTTATAATAACGATTCAATATCTCCGGCTGCAAGAGGATAAAAGTAAGGAAAGTCCTTTAATGCTAGATGGAATGGCCTTAATAAAAAGAATCGACTAAGACGGTTCCAAGTATTTTGGCTACGTAGATTTTTGTACGTAAGTTAACGCTGAAAAGCTCTGCATTAACAATCACTATTGAAACTTGTTCAAAAAGTTCAAAGGAAAAGAAATTTACATTTCTTTATAGTTCCCACAGTATTATAGAAGGGTAAAAAGTATATAATAGCAATGTCAAGCTGGAAAATAGTCAAATTTTCTATTTCACACCTATTCAAATTTTAGTCATAAAAAATAAGATGTTTATGCTTTCAATTTTTTAGAAGCTACGAAACATATGCCTGGTCAGGACTATGCAACTTTGTCGCTTGTACCATACAATTAGCCTTACATCTTGAAGGACGAAATATCTGCACATGTATCATAAAGGACAAGCAGTCTTCGGAAAGTCGAAAAGCCACCATCTTGCTGTTATCAGAAAATAATAATGATCCTCCGGGAAAGCCTTCTACAGCTTTGTTACTGATCTCCGATGCTCACCAGCAAGTTTCCATTTTAATTATCATAGCGATTAATCAGAAATATTTACTCATAAGCATAAACATTCCCCCTCTTTCTGATGCGTATATGTCGGGTGAACATTTTGGAATCCGCGATCTTTGTGTTAAACCACCTGTTTTAAAGAATTAGCAGAATTATCGTCAATGTTGTGTGTATATATCAGTTATAATACTTATCTCTGAAAAATATTATCAATTTTTTTTTTTTTTTTTTTTTTTTTTTTTTTTTAAATAGATAAGGAAGAAAAAAAGACAATAAAAAAAAAAAAAAAACTATAAAAATACAAAACAAAAAACTTTAGAATGTGATGAGCATGGAGTGACGGTCATAGTAGGAAAACCTTTGACAAGGTTCGCAACGTAGCCAGCACGCACATGAACAAAACGTGCCCAGAAGAAGAGAGAGGAGTACGAAAATGAAGCAGCACCTCTTAGTTCTCATTTGGAAACTATTAGAGACAAGGTTTAAGTCCTATGCAAAATAAATTACGAAAATGAATAAAAACTTCACTATCAATGCTTCCGCTGGGTTCAGCGCTGAAATCCTCAGGCAGCAGGAGGAGAAATGTAAGGAAAGGCCATAAATTTTCAGTTTAATCCAAGGTAAATAGCTTTAAGATACAGAGTCGACTGGGACAGTTCCAGGTTGTTTTTCAACGTAGATATTTGCCCCCACGTTAATGATGTTCCTCCTCAACACGAAGCTGCCTGGGCAGGAAAAATTTACTCAATTAAATTATTTATTTACATCGGTGACGATCTTGTTTTATAGCAAAAGGTATATAAGTGGTAGCACTCACATGAACAAAACGTGCCCAGAAGAAGAGAGAGGAGTACGAAAATGAAGCAGCACCTCTTAGTTCTCATTTGGAAACTATTAGAGACAAGGTTTGAGTCCTATGCAAAATAAATTACGAAAATGAATAAAAACTTCACTATCAATGCTTCCACTGGGTTCATGGCTGAAATGCTCAGGCAGCAGGAGGAGAAATGTAAGGAAAGGCCATAAATTTTCAGTTTAATCCAAGGTAAATAGCTTTAAGATACAGAGTCGACTGGGACAGTTCCAGGTTGTTTTTCAACGTAGATATTCCCCCAGGTTAATGATGTTCCTCCTCAACACGAAGCTGCCTGGGCAGGAAAAATTTACTCAATTAAATTATTTATTTACATTGGTGACGATCTTGTTTTATAGCAAAAGGTATATAAGAGGTAGCACTCACATGCACATGCACATAAAGCGCCCAGAAGAAGAGCGAGGAGTGCAAAAATGAAACAGCACCTCTTAGTTTTTATTTTTAAACTATTCCGCATTGTACAAGGACATTAATAGAATTTGTCTTGATGTGTTTTGGCTAATCACCCGTAAAAATGATGAAATTACAAATATACTAATTGTCCGTGAAAAATCTTTTTAATTCTTTTTTGATGGATAAGGATGGAAAAAAAAGAAGAGCAAGACTTCAGGAGGTGTAAGGAAATGTATTTTTCTCCTTAATGCTAGATGGATTGGCCTTGAGAAAGAGAAACGACATAGACAGTTTCAAGTTTTTTTGCTATAAAGATTTTGGCATTGAAGTTAATTGATCGATGGATAAGGATTGTAAAAAAAAGTACAATACAAAAAACTTTTAATAACATCACCTCCTAGTTCTCATTCTTTTTATTATACTATTAGAGACAATTTTTGAGTTTCGTTTTAAAATTTATGACATGCAACATTTTTTTTTTTCTAACCCAAAACAAAATCGTATGCAATTATTTCTTAAGCCACTGTACATTTGTCTACCCTACTATCGAACAATGGTACTTGACTATCAATGCTTCCACTAAACCCTGTTGAAGGGTTTAGCGCTGAAATTCTCAGGCTGCAAGAGAAAAAATGTAAGGAAAGACCAATTATTTTCTGCTTAATGCAAGATGGAATGGCCTTATGAATGACAATCGATTAGAAAAGGCTGATAGTATAAGTGTTTAGACGAAACATAGACTGGAACGGCTCCAAGTTGTTTTACTACGTAGATTTTGGCACTCAATGATGTTACCCCTCAACATGTAGCTAGTTCTACCAAGGAAAGAAAAGTGTTTCTTTTAGTTAGTGTTTTGTTAGTTTTCTAATAGTGATTGGTAACGATCATGGTTTGTGATTCTCATCGAGTGATAGTCGATGATGAAAATGACTGTGACTAGATCCACATCGTAGTCATATTGTATGAAGAAATTGTGCCCAGAAAAAGAGTGTATGAACATGCAGCAGCAAATCTTAGTTATTAGAGACTCCCATATTAACTGTATGGAACTCATTACCTTGAAACAGGTTGTCATTTAAGCACTGTTCAGGGTTTGGTAGCTCATGGCTACGATTAATATATTTTTTATAGTGATAACGATTATGTTCAAAATGACATTTATACCATATTTGATGTATATCAACATGCAAACGACTGTGACTACGTCCGCATTGTAGCCAGCACACTTCAAAGAAGTAAATCGCTCATAATAGCAATATTCAAGCTGGAAAACATCCACATTTCGAATTTTACACCAATACAAATTCAACTCAAAAATAATATGGTATTTTTGATTTCAATCTTAGTGAAGCTAAACAATATTCTGGCGAGGACTATGCAACTTGGTCGCTTTGATATTTGTGTTCAAATAAATGTTTCTTACTTAAGACATGGCCTTTTTGTAACTTTAATTTTTAATAACTGTAATATATAATATAATATATAATAACCGTATCAGCAATGTAATATTATGAATCTATCTATCTCTATGCCATTTGGGTTGATTTACAGCCTTTGAGTATTGCGGACCCAAAAAACAATCACAGCCTTCGGAGATACACTAACAAGAGCAACCGTAAACAGCAAACATAGCTATCACATCTAAACCTTCAATGTACTCTTGACTACGTTACAAGTCAATGCATGTGTTTTTGTGCGCACTTTCTTTCAAGCTCCTATAGTTAGTCAGAAATATCTACGTAGAAGCATACACATATTTTCTTATTTCTCACATTGATATATTCTCATGATGTTCCAACGGGAAGAAATTTACATTTCTTTACGGTTTCCACAATATTAAATAAGGGTAAAACGCATATAATAGCAATGTCAAAGCTGGAAAAATAGTGAAATTATCTATTTCACTCCTATTCAAATTTAAGTCATAAAAAATAAGATGTTTCAGCTAAACCGTCACAGCCTTCGGAAGTCCATTAAGGCTAAATGTCCCCTCTGTAGTACCAAATGTTACCACCACGTAGCGTGCCAAAATAAACAAAATTTAGATTCCTCCTCAAATCTCAACAGATCATCCGATTTTGGTTCTGTAAAGTTCATTTTGTTCCATATTTCCGTAGAATCTGATGTATCTATTTTAAAAGGCCATATATGTGATATATACAATTTTAGGTTCAAAAAAACTACTTTCTAGTATTTTTTAAAGAAAAGTCAACTAATAGGCAAGTGTAAAATAATAAAATATAAATATTAGCGAAAAAAAATTTTTTAATTATACGAACAACATCGGCCGAAACTCATAAATACGAATTTCTATGCAAATGTTTTTGTTTTGTTTTTCAGGTAGCATCTACATCTATCATGACTATAGCAGCCTCAAACTACAAATCTAAAATAAGATTTCCATCGAAAGGTTTTTGGGACTCAAAATAGAATTTACACGATCCGAAATGAAAATTTCGAAAAATTATAAATGTAAACAATAATTAAACTATATAACCAAAAACACTGCATACTTATTGCAAATATATTTAAAAATGTGGGGTGCATCAAAATATAAGAAGGAGTTAGGAAAAATCACGTTAGAAGTATGGCAGAGAATAAGCGATTATAAACACTGATCCCCTACCCTCCTATAATAGTCCAGTAAAATAAGGGTTTGCCGAAGAAAAAAAAAAAACTGCGGAACTTTTATTCTCAACGGATCTTTATGTTTTTTGAGGTGCTGAATCCGAATCTGAAGTTTGCTACCACCGCAACCATCGGCTTCATATTCAAAATCGCAAAAAAAAAAAAAAAAAACCTTTTCGTTTTTTTTTTTCTATCTATAACACCATAACGAAGCTTTTTTCGAAGAAAGTCTTCTAACAAATGCTCCGAAAGTATTTGTTAGATTCAAAATGTTTTTTTTTGATCTGGAATCTGAAAGGTGATTAAATTTACAATTAGATCTTATATATGAAATTGTTATCAAAATTCTTGAAATACACAAGCTATCACGCTCAAAATCACTTACTTTTGTAAAATAAATGTTTTTTTGGCACATTATCGCTATATCACCAAAACCATTTGTCGGATCCAAAATTTAATATTTTTATCTAAAAGCTGGTTAAATGTACTATTGGCTCCTATATATCTAACTTATAATTAACACCGGGAAATACCCACACCAGTCTACTGAAAATGTCATAATTTACATATTTTGCCAAAACATACACATTTAGCGTGCTAGCTTGGGTGGTTTACAGGATTTAATATAATTTACATATATAGCATCTGATAGCGAACTTAATCAGCTTTGAGATAGAAAAAAAGAAATCTGGGATCGAACAAATATTTGAGGAGTTAGAGGACAAATGTCTAAAAAAAAACCTTTTGGATTTTACAATAGTACGTTTTTATTATCGGGCTGGCATGTAAATTTTACGGAGTTTGGTTAAAAATTTATTCTTTTAGTAAATTTAATCAGCTTTAAGATGAAAAAAAGTAATGTTGTATCGGACAAATAGTTTCAGAGTTATAGCCAAAAGAGTACGACAAACGTGTTTTCGCGGAGCTTTGGGACTGACGGCAAATTGGACAATTTCTCCATTTTTTTTCCCAATAACGTAACTTCGCAAAAAATGGTCCGATTTCGGATTTCGTTTTTTCATTATGTAGTTACTAGTTCCAGCTACAATTAATATTTGAAGACTTCCTTCGAAAAAAGGTTCGTTATCTTGTTATAGATAGAAAAACAAAAAAAATGTTTTTTTTTTTTGGAGGTTTTTTGCGATTTTGAATATGAAGCCGATGGTTGCCGTGGTAGCAAACTTCAGATTCGGATTCAGCACCCCAAAAAACATAAAGATCCGTTGAGAATAAAAGTTCCGCAGTTTTTTCTTCAAAACGGCCTTTTGGAGTATTATTTTACTGGACTAGAAAGACGCTCTATGAAGCATTATTTTGGAGGTCCTACAACTTTTGTTCTATTTCACTTTCCCAATGATGATTTTATTGACTAGAATTGTAACATTGTTCATATATAACGGGAAAAGGATATAAATAAAAACATTATTTTATTATTAATTTATATAAAACCAGTTGAAAAAAAAAAAAAAAAAAAATCCACAAACAAATAAAGTATTATCTATTCCTATTACTAATTAAAAAATTAAAATTACTTATGCTATATTACTGCACATTAAAAAATATATATATTTTGAAAAATATGATATATTATTTTTGCATAAATGTTGCTTATTCTTAATAAGGATTAATTATATTATGAGCTGTATTCATTAAAATTATTTACTTTTTTCAGACCCAAATCAAAAAGATTTAGTACTTTTCTTCTTTTTTTTTTGATTTCATATAAAAGTGATGAGTACAAAAAGTTATTGAATTTTTCAACTGAATGAGTTTAAATAGGCAGTTTCCTTCTTTCCCTTCCTGCCGCGCGTATTCCTGAGATATAAAACTCATTTTTCTATCTTACGTTTTGCCATAGGAATCCACAGTCAAGATTATGCTAGGTTCGGGTAAAAAGAAGAAGGTAGAAAAGACGCGAAATCCCCAGACGGCATAGGATCAAAGGAAATATCAACATTTCTAATACTATCGTAGGTTCAAACAACAATGGTCTGGTAGGACAAGATGTTTACAACCATTTCTTTGTAAAATTGAATTTTTTTTTTTTTTTCATTTTGATCAATCCATTTAATTGTTTCACAAGAGTAGTTTCATTTCTTATTTATTCGACATATCACACACAGTATTGGCTTGTTTGACTATTCTCCTTCAAAACCCTAATCTCAAAGTAAAGGTAATAATAAATAATTGTAAGCTTTATTGTATGAGAAACTTCCCACATTTTTTTTACGTCCCGGGGTCTAAATTGTAGAAAAAATGTGTTTTTTTACTGCTTAACATTTGAAAACGGTTAGACATAAGAAGTAATTCATTACAAACCTTTTGATTTATATAAGAAGTAATTTTGGGAAAAAATTGATTTCGTAAATACTATTTTTATTTATTTCTTAAAAATTATTTATTTTCCGCATACCCTCTTTTCTCTAGTCTATTCGGGCCCCTGTTTTGGTCAACAAACACGGAAGGCTACAAAGACAAAGAAAATATTTATGAATATATTACAATGGATCTAATAAGGTATTTGATCGCAAAAGGGAGTGTGTACGTTTTAAAACCCCTTTACTTCGAAATAAGTATATTTTGCCCCTTATGATTCCATTTTATTCATTTTTTTCTGTTTGGTGACTAAATTGCTGAGAGAATATATATTGATATTTACAAGCTTACAATCAGAAAACGGCTAGCTGTATGAATAAATTTATTAAAAACATTATTGAAACGTTTGATTCCGAAAAAAACATTCGTACTTTATTTTTGACATTGACTATATCTCGAAAATGGTCGACTCTAGAAACATATGTTACAAATCTAAATTAAAGCTGATTACATTTCCTATAAAATTGATTATGTATAAATTTGTCGAAATTCTAATGGTTTTCGAGATATACGTTGTTGAAAATCGGTGATTTTCGGGGAAAAAAAAAACAAATGTTACCTCACTTTTTGTAATACTTTTATTTCTAGTACCTTCCCCGATCGTTCCTCAGAAAAAATTACATAATCAAAATTGTAGAGCATTAAATTTAAGTTAATTTCATATATAAGTTTCTGGTATTTGAAGCAAATGTTTAACAAAAAGTGAGGTAAACATTTTTTTATTTCTAAAATTATCGATTTTAAATAACATATATCTCGAAAACCGTTGGAATTTCGACAAATATGTATATAATAAATTTTATAGAAAATTCAATTAGCTTTAATTCCGATTTGTAGCAAATTTTTCTTGAGTCCACTGTTTTCGGGATAAGATCGAAAAATACGAAATTGGGACCTCTCTTCTCCCCCCCCCCCCAACCTTAGCTCAACCTCCAGGTTCGGAGACTTTTAGTAGCTTTGCGTTCTAATTGCTCCTGGCGAAGCTGTGACATCAGAAATTATCGCATATTTCATGCAATCTACACCCCTCATTTCAACACTCTTTGACTAGGGTCGCACTTTTCAGCGAAAACACCTATATCACCATTCATTTGGCTACAGTTCCGAAACTAATTGTTCGATCCGAAATTTCTTTTTTTTTCATCTGAATGCTCATTAAATTTACTATAAGAACCTATATATAAAGTTATGATCAAGTTTCGTAAAATAACCATACCAGCACATTAAAAACCGCGACCTGTTTTGAAATTCAAACTTGTTAAAGTAATTGGATTATTGGATTATGGCTGCAAAGCCCAGATAAACTTGATAGTATTGGTTATTTGTAAGGTTAATCATATTTAAAAAACCAAAGGTCCTTTATTTTTTATACAATATTTTTTCGAAATCAGCAACACAAAATATATAGGAAAAGATGATATTTTTGGCCGGCTAGACCTACAAGTTACCTCTCTGTACGTTGGTGTTCCATATTGGTGTTATTTTATTAAACTTAAATTCAATTGAAAAATTCAATAACTTTTTGTACTCATCACTTTTATATGAAATCAGTAAAAGTACTAAATCTTTTTGATTTGGGTATTAAAAAAGTAAATAATTTTAATGAATACAGCTCATAATATAATTATTCCTTATTAAGAATAAGCAACATTTATACAAAAATAATAAATATTTGTTCATAATATATATTTTTTTAATGTGCGGTAATATAGCATAAGTAATTTTAATTTTTTTAATTAGTAATAGGAATAGATAATACTTTATTGTTTGTGAATTCCTTTTTTTTTTTCAACTAGTTTTATATAAATTGATAATAAAATAATGTTTTTATTTATATCCTTTTCCCGTTATATATGAACAATGTCATAATTCTAGTCAATAAAATCATCATTGGGGAAGTGAAGTAGAACAAAAGTTGTAGGCCCTCCAAAATAGGGCTTGAGCATGTCGTTATACCCGGCGGCGGAAGTTGGGGGATCAGTGTTTATAATCGCTTATCCTCTACCATACTTCTAACGTGATTTTTCCTAATTCCTTCTTATATTTTGATGCACCCCGCATTTTTAAATATATTTACAATAAGTATGCAGTTGTTTTGGTTATATAGTTTTAATTATTGTTTACTTTTAAAATTTTTCGAAATTTTCATTTCGGGTCGTGTAAATTCTATTTTGAGTCCCAAAACAATTTTTCGATGGAAATCTTATTTTAGATTTGTAGTTTGAGGCTGCTATAGTCATGATAGATGTAGATGCTACCTGAAAAACAAAACAAAAACATTTGCATAGAAATTCGTATTTATGAGTTTCGGCCGATGTTGTTCGTATAATTAAAATTTTTTTTTTCGCTAATATTTATATTTTATTATTCTATACTTGCCTATTAGTTGACTTTTCTTTAAAAAATATAAAAAGTAGTTTTTTTGAACCTAAAATTGTAAATATCGCATATATGGCCTTTTAAAATAGATTCATCAGATTCTATGTCCATTTTATTAATAAATCCGTTTTCCGATCTAAAAAATGTCTATTGGTTTCTTAATTAGGAGGAATCTAAAATTGACCCCGTAGGTGCTGCGATCTCTTGAGGCAGAAACACACCAGAGTGAGGGGACATTTAGCCTTAACTAGAGCAACCATAAACAGCAAACATCACGATCACATCTAAACCTACAACGAACTCTTGACTACCTTCCAAGTCAATGCATGTTTTTGTACGTGCTTTTTTCAAGCTACTTCGTAAATCGTTCAGCTACGTATTAGTATACACATGATTTTTATTTTTTTTCTATAACTAAAAAAATAAAATGAATAAAAACTTCACTATCAATGCTTCCTACGGGTTCAGTGCTGAAATTCTCAGGCTACTCGAGGAGAAATGTAAGGAAATGCTATAAATTGTCTGCACATGCCCATAACGTGGCCAGAAGAAGAGCGAGGTCTACTATTGAAGGGAGGTTGCAATAGGAGAAATGTAAGCAAAGGCCAGTAATTTTCTCTTTAAAGGTAAATGGATAGGCCTTGAGAAAAAGAGAAAAACTTCTCTCTAGAAACGGTTACAAGTTTTTTTGCTGCATAGATTTCGGCTCTCAAATTAAGTTCTATGCAAAATTAATTACGAAAATGAATAAAAACTTTAGCTTTGACCAGTTTACAAATTGGATTGAACTCTCTTAAAATATTATTTTCATTGAAAAGTATCATGTTTCTACGGCCCAGAAACAGTAAAATTTTCTTTCGATAATTTTTAATAACACTTTACTGTATTTTATACAGGTTATAGTATATTATCAGTGAAAAAAAAACTGAAGGATAATTACCGTAAAAAAAAATGTAACTGATTGAAATTTTGCAATTAATATTTTCTGCCATTTTTAAATTTAAGATTTCTTGTCTAATTATTGAGGAATTAGTCATTGTAACTGAGGAATGAGGTATCAATGCTTCCACAGGGTTCAATGCTGAAATTCTCAGGCTGCAAGATGAGAAATGTAAGGAAAGGCCATAAATTTTCAGTTTAATGCTAGATGAATAGCTTTAAGAAACAGAATCGACTACCATGTTTATAATGTTCCCCCTCAACATGCAGCTTCAAAGGAAGAAAAATGGACTCAATTAAATTATTTATTTACATTGGTGATGATCTTGTTTTGTGATGAGCATGGGGAGATGGTCGAAGATGCAAATACTGTGACAAGGACTGACTCGTAGCACTTTTTTGATGGGTAAGAATTGAAAAACAAAAGAAGAGCAAGGCTAAACGAGGTGAAAAGTAAGGAAAGGCTAATTTTCTCCTTAATGCCAGATGGATTGGCCTTGAGAAAGAGAAACGACATAGACAGTTTCTAGTTTTTTTTGCTACGTAGATTATGTACGCTTAATGCTAGATGGAATGGCCTTATGAATGATAATCGGTTGGGACGGCTCCAAGTTTGTTTTACCACGTAGATTTTGGCACTCAATGAAGTTAACCCTCAACATGTAGCTACCAAAGAAAGAAAAGTTGAGTCTGTTAGTTTTTCTAATAGTGATTGGTGACGATCTTGGTTTCTGATGCTCATTGAGTGATACTCGATGATGAAAATGACTTAGACTAGATCCACATCGTAGTCATATTGCATAAACAAATTGTGCCCAGAAGAAGAGTGTAGGAACATGGAGCAGCAAATCTTAGTTGTCAAAACAATTAGAAACTCCCAGGTTAACTGAATGGAATTCATAACCTTGAAACAGATAAATTTATTATATGCTTTGATATTTGTTAAATTCTTTATATTTGTTTATGATTATATATTATCAGTGACAAATCTTATGAACCAGGATTAAATTTACTGTTTCCGTTTATTACTCATTGGAAATAATTTTACCTAATTCCTATTGTTTTAGGAATATCTAAAAAAATATTTTTGAACGTTACAATAGTTCAGTGATTTATATTCTTTTTTAATTTAAACGTTGTTGTATGTATCTTTGTTTTAATATATTTTAAATTATTACTAATATAAAAACTAATTGTTTTGATAATCAGTTGTTATTGAAGGTGCCTTATTATTGCTCATTTAAACTTCGATTAAATTTATGTTTTAATACTGAAATGTATCCTTATATGGCTAAATGATTTATTTATTTATATATATATATATATATATATATATATATACTACTAGTTTGCACTTTTTGAAACCATTTAATGTTTCATAATGTCAAAGTAACATGTATATATATATATATATATATATATATATATATATATATATATATATATAGCATACATACAACAAAGTTATACCCATTGATTTTTTTTTAGTTGTAGAGGAGAGACCAAACCTCACCATTTTGAATTTTTTTTAGAAACGGTTTTATGCTCATTGGTACTAACTATTCTTATAAAGGAATTTTAAGAGTTTCTAACTGTTTGTAGCTCATGGCTACGATTATTATATTTTTTATAGTGATAACGATCATGTTCAAAATGACATTTATACCATATTTGATGTATATCAACATGCAAACGACTGTGACTAGAACTGCATCACAGGCAGCACGCACATGGCCAGAAAAAGGGCGAGGTCTACAACCGGAGAGAGGCTGAAAGAGGTTCCAAGTTTTTTTGCTAGATAGGTTTTGGTACTCATGTTAAAAATGAAGAGCTCTGCATTGCTAGCCACAATTGAAACTTGTTAAAGAAGTTCCAAAGAGATGGAATTATACAACTTTTATGATTCCAAGAATGGTTCTAAGAATTAAATCGCTCCTAATAGCAATATCCAAGATGGAAAATAGTCGAATTTCCTATTTCACACCTATACAAATTCAAGTCCTTAAAAAAATGATGTTTTTGCTTTCAAATTTTTAGAAGCTACAAAACAAATGTCGGGGTTGGTCTCTCAGAAATTACATTAAGAACAAGGGCGATGTTAGTAACGAAGGACAGACCATGCAGTATAGCTCTTATCTCATCAAACCTTATTTGGTTGTATTATATTGCTACTAGTTTTTTTTGTGGGCGTGATGTAAATCAGCACTGTTATTAACCTCACCGAGATTTACTTTAATGTAAGTCTTGCTTTCGTATATATATATATATATATATATATATATATATATATATATATATAAGGAGCGAGGAGTATCAAAATGTAGCAGCACATCTTAGTTCTTTTTTATAAACTATTACAGAAAAGCTTTAAATTTTATTAAAAATTAATGATGAAAAAGTATAAAATGACAAACGAAAAGTAGGTAAAGATCTAAGACGAAAGTCAAGTCTTCCCAATCACACGATTTTGTCTGAATCCAGGATGACACTTGTTTATCAGACAATAGGTCAATGGTAATCCACTATCAATGCTTTCCCTCGGTTCAGTGCATAATTTCCTATGCTGCAAGAGGATAAAAGTAAGGAAAGTCCATTAATTTTGTAATCACCTGTAATCTTTTCGGACATGGGATATTAAATATTAGATAATGGAGGTGAATATATATCTGGAAATTTCAAATCGTTTTGTGATGATTCATCCGTAATAAGATGAATGGAGTAGCAGAAAGGATGAAACGTACTCTCACAGAGAGTTCGAACCTTGCTGTTGGTGTTAATCGAAGCCTTAAGAGATCCAACATAGGAGCAACCATAAACAGCAAACATCACGATCACATCTAAACCTATTATCTACTCCTGATCACGTTCCCAGTCACTGCATTTGTTTTTGTGCGCGCTTTCATTTAAGCTACTGCAGTTAATCAGAAATATTTACGTATAAGCATGAACATTTTTTTCTATTTTTTCCCCCTGATGCGTATATGTCGGGTGAACATTTTAGTCCGGGATCTGTGTGTTAAACCATCTTTTTTAAAGAATTTACAGAATTATCGTCAATGTGTGTATATATCAGTTATACTACTTATCTGTGAAATATCTTTTTAATTATTTTTTGATAGATAAAGATGAAAAAAGAACAATACAAAAAAAAAAAAAAAAAAAAAAAAAAACTATTAAAAAAAAACAAAAAAACATTAGATCGTGATGAGCATGGAGTGATGGTGCTTACTTATCATTAATGAAATTTTCCTCATAGCAGAATCTGTAGAACTCTACAGCAAGCCATCATATGGGAAGCTAAACTGGAAAGAAAGAGGATGTTGATAAATTAGGAAAAAAGCAATGTTATGCAGATCGGGCGAATTGCTGAAGACATGCAGATAAAATGTAAGGAAAAGATTTTAGAAATGGTAGACGAATATGTGTACCTTGGAACGGTTATTCAAAAAAACGGAAAGATAGACCACGAAATATTGAATATAATCCAAAAGGCTAACGGGGTCTATTATCAAATATGTAACACGGTCATAGGAAAACGAGAGGTGGAAAACACGAAAAAAATGACTATTTATAACACGTTATACCTCCCAACTATACTGTACGGAAGCGAAAGCTGGGTCCTAATTGATAAGCACAAAAGCAGATTGACCGCATCCGAAGTGAAATACCTAAGGAGAGCAGCTGGTCGAACAAGGAGGGATCATATCATATATAAAATGGATTTACGAGGACCTTCCACGCTTAAAGGCACTAACTAAGAAGGAAGAAGACGATTTTTAATATTTTTCATAGTTTGTAATTATATTTACTTCGTTGCATGGATCAAAAGACCTGGTTATAACGAATGCACTCTCTCCGCATAATGAATGTTATAAATATACCAGAGAAGAGCAAGGAAGGAATAAAAAATCTCCCTATTCTTTCCTACTCTTTCCGACTCTTCCGAATCGTGGACCCTTACCTCGAATTACAAGAGTCGGATCCGATCCATGGAAATGCGTTTTCTTCGTAAAGTGGAAGGAAGGACAAGACGAGATAGGACATGCTACAGTACCATACGGACTATTCTCAAAGTTAAGCCGGCTGAGACCATCTTAGAGGAGCACAAACTAAGGCGGTTCGGTCACCTCCTCAGAATAGACAAAGACATATAAGAAAGAGAGAGTGTTAATCCTGTGGACAGTGACAGTCCTTTTGGTGATGGCAAAGTAGATGGACCCTCCTTCATGTTGCTAGCCTCTATGGATAGAGCTGGGTTCTCTTCTGATCGAAGCTAGTGCAATATTCAATGTTCTAACAAGGCAGACGAGAATGACACTTTTACATACAACCTGTCAGAAGAAACATTATTATGCTGCAGAATCAACTTACAAGATGTTCAGGGAAATACAGTATTATGTTATTATAAAATTTAACAAATTAGGATGCTAATAAAAATTTGGGATATAAGTTATTTAATTTTATAAGAGAAGAAAAATATTTTGAGAATGTTTCATTAAAAATATATGTTCACATGCTTTTAAATTTCCTTCTTTTTTATTATTTAATTATATGTTTTAATGATAAGTTTAGTAGTATATATTTTTCTGTAGGTTTATACATATACGTATACATTAATTAAACAATATATTAATTAGTGTATTTCAATTTATTAGTATATATGGCGAACACCATTAAGTGACGTGAGAATGGAAGATCACTGAATCATTTTCTGTGATGAATAATCTAGTTAGACTTTTTTATTTTATAATCATAAAGGAATGTACAATAAAAAAAAAAATTATTTAAGAAAAAAAAAACATTACAGTGCGATAAGCATAGAATTATGGTCGATGATAAAAATGACTGTGACTAGGGCCACATCGTAGCGCGCACATGCACATAACGTGCCCAGAAGAAGAGCGTAAGAGGAGAAACGTAAGGAAAGGCCAGTAATTTACTGTTTAATGCAAGATAAATAACTACGATTTTGTTAATGATGAAAAGCTCAATATTCAAAGCCAAAATTGAAACTTGTTAAAGAAGTTTCAAAGAGATGGAATTTAATTTTTTTTTATGATTCCAAGAATGGTTAGAAGAAATAAATAGATTATAACAGCAATATCCCAGCTGGAAACTAGTAAAATTACTATTTCCCACCTACACAACTAACTTCAAGGTACGAAAAAAAAAATAGCTTGATGTAAATCAGAACTGTTATTAACCTTACCGAAATTTACTTAATGTACTTCTTGCTATAGTAAGAAAAATGGAAATATATATGTAGAAAAAATGGATATATATATATATATATATATATAATGAAAATTATATTTCAATGCAAAATAAATGTTTTAATTATAACGTTCTTCACTGTCCTCAATAAGATATAAAAATTGTTGAGATGAAGAACTTTTGCACAGGATGTGTTCTAGAAAAGCACTGCGGAAAGACAATCAAGAATTAGTAGCTAAGTCCATTGTGATATAGAAGGCCCTCTACCGCTACATCGGTTAGTAGATTTATTTATTTTCTTCTGTTGAAGGACGACTTTTCGCACTTTTGAATCGTTCTTTTTTTAAAGCACGAATTAGATGAGATTAATGAAATAAAAGAGTTCATTAAATTTTGGGGAGTATTAAGATAAAAAGTTTATGCATTGCGGAGTAAAACTAAGAGTAAATCCCATACAAAAACAAAAACACATGTAATGGAAATAGAAAAAGTACAAGCAAAAGAAGATCTTATAGTAAGAGTAAGTAAGAAGAGCTCCATGGACTCAAGAGCATAACGGTAGGGTAGAACGTTTTTGAGATCGGGGTCTCTTTATTAAACCATTTGTTTTGTTTTATTTACAGTATTATTTTTAATGGTTTATATAAATATTTGTATGTATGTATAAGATATACAACCTATCTGTGAAAAATATTTTTAATTCTTTATTGATAGATAACGATGAAAAAAGTAACATACAAAAAAAAAAAAAAAAAAAAAAAAAAAAACTAAAAAAAAAAACTTAAAAAAACAAAACAAAAAAAACAGAGCGTGATAAGCATGGAGGTCATAGTAGGAAAAACTTTGACAAGGAACGCATCGTAGCACTCACATGCACCCAACGCGCCCAGAAGAAGAGCGAGGAGTACGAAAATGACACAGCACCTCTTAGTTCTAATTTTGAAACTAGAAGAGACGACGTTTGAGTTCTATGCAAAATAAACTACGAAAATGAATAAAAACTTCACTATCAATGCTTCCTACGGGTTCAGTTCTGAAATTCTCAGGCTACTCGAGAAGAAATGTAAGGAAATGCTATAAAATTGTCTGCACATGCCCATAACGTGGCCAGAAGAAGAGCGAGGTCTACTATTGGAGGGAGGCTGCAATAGGAGAAATGTAAGCAAAGGCCAGTAATTTTCTCTTTTAAGGTAAATGGATAGCCCTTGAGAAAGAGAAAAACTTCTCTCTAGAAACGGTTACAAGTTTTTTTGCTGCATAGATTTCGGCACTCAAATTAAGTTCTATGCAAAATTAATTACGAAAATGAATAAAATCTTTAGCTATGACCAGTTTACAAATTGGATTGGACTCTCTTAAAATATTTTCATTGAAAAGTATCATTTTTTAAACATTTCTAGGGCCCAGAATCAGTAAAATTTCCTTTCAATAATTTTTAATAACACTTTGCAGTATTTTATACAGGTTATAGTATATTATCAGTGAAAAAAAAACTGAAGGATAATTACTCTAACAAAAAAAAATATAACTGATTGTAATTTCTTTTGAAATTTTGTAATGAATATTTTATGCCATTTTTAAATTTAAAATTTCGTCGTCACTGTTCAGGATGTGGTAGCTAATGGATACGATAATAATATTCTTTATACTGATAACGATCATGTTCATATTGACATTTATACCATATTTGATATATATGAACATGCAAACGACTGTGGCTACATAAAAAAACATAGTTGGAAACGTAGCCAGCACGCACATGAACATAATGTGCCCAGAAGAAGAGCGAGGAGTACGAAAATGACACAGCACCTCTTAGTTCTCATTTTGAAACGAGAAGAGACAACGTTTGAGTTCTATGCAAAATAAGTTACGAAAATGAATAAAAACTTCACTATCAATGCTTCCAACGGGCTCAGTGCTGAGCTGAAATTCTCAGGCTACTCGAGGAGAAATATAAGGAAATGCTATAAATTGTCTGCACATGCCCATAACGTGGCCAGAAGAAGAGCGAGGTCTACTATTGGAGGGAGACTGCAATAGGAGAAATGTAAGCAAAGGCCAGTAATTTTCTCTTTAAAGGTAAATGAATAGACCTTGAGAAAGAGAAAAACGTCTCTCTAGAAACGGTTACACTTTTTTTGCTG
The DNA here is from genome assembly GCA_003667255.2 of Euschistus heros. Classification (NCBI taxonomy): domain Eukaryota; kingdom Metazoa; phylum Arthropoda; class Insecta; order Hemiptera; family Pentatomidae; genus Euschistus; species Euschistus heros. The sequence continues at coordinate 79,825 of RCWM02000210.1, read as the reverse complement.
CATAGATTTTGGCAATCAAATTAAGTTCTATGCAAAATTAATTACGAAAATGAATAAAATCTTTAGCTATGACCAGTTTACAAATTGGATTGGACTCTCTTAAAATATTTTCATTGAAAAGTATCATTTTTTTTAAACATTTCTACGGCCCAGAATCAGTAAAATTTTCTTTCAATAATTTTTAATAACACTTTGCAGTATTTTATACAGGTTATAGTATATTATCAGTGAAAAGAAACTGAAGGATAATTACTCTAACAAAAAAAATGTAACTGATTGTAATTTCTTTTGAAATTTTTTAATAAATATTTTCTGCCATTTTTAAATTTAAAACTTCATCGTCTCTGTTCACGATGTGGTAGCTCATGAATACGATAATAATATTTTTATACTGATAACGATCATGTTCAAATCTACATTTATACCATATTTGATATATATAAAAATGCAAACGACTGTGGCTACATTAAAAAAACATAGTTGGAAACGTAGGCAGCACGCACATGAACATAATGTGCCCAGAAGAAGAGCGAGGAGTACGAAAATGACAAAGCACCTCTTAGTTCTCATTTTGAAACTTGAAGAGACGACGTTTGAGTTCTATGCAAAATTAATTACGAAAATGAATAAAAACTTCACTATCAATGCTTCCAATGGGTTCAGTGCTGAAATTCTCAGGCTACTCGAGGAGAAATGTAAGGAAATGCTATAAATTTTCTGCACATGCACATAACGTGGCCAGAAGAAGAGCGAGGTCTACTATTGGAGGGAGGCTGCAATAGGAGAAATGTAAGCAAAGGCCAGTAGTTTTTCTCTTTTAAGGTAAATGAATAGCCCTTGAGAAAGAGAAAAACTTCTCTCTAGAAACGGTTACAAGTTTTTTTGCTGCATAGATTTCGGCACTCAAATTAAGTTCTATGCAAAATTAATTACGAAAATGAATAAAATCTTTAGCTATGACCAGTTTACAAATTGGATTGGACTCTCTTAAAATATTTTCATTGAAAAGTATCATTTTTTAAACATTTCTAGGGCCCAGAATCAGTAAAATTTCCTTTCAATAATTTTTAATAACACTTTGCAGTATTTTATACAGGTTATAGTATATTATCAGTGAAAAGAAACTGAAGGATAATTACTCTAACAAAAAAAATGTAACTGATTGTAATTTCTTTTGAAATTTTTTAATAAATATTTTCTGCCATTTTTAAATTTAAAACTTCATCGTCTCTGTTCACGATGTGGTAGCTCATGAATACGATAATAATATTTTTATACTGATAACGATCATGTTCAAATCTACATTTATACTATATTTGATATATATAAAAAATGCAAACGACTGTGGCTACATTAAAAAAACATAGTTGGAAACGTAGGCAGCACGCACATGAACATAATGTGCCCAGAAGAAGAGCGAGGAGTACGAAAATGACAAAGCACCTCTTAATTCTCATTTTGACACTAGTAGAGATAAGGTTTGAGCTCCATGCAAAATAAATTACGAAAATGAATAAAAACTTCACTATCAATGCTTCCTACGGGTTCAGTTCTGAAATTCTCAGGCTACTCGAGGAGAAATGTAAGGAAATGCTATAAATTGTCTGCACATGCCCATAACGTGGAAGAGAAGAAGAGCGAGGTCTACTATTGGAGGGAGGCTGCAATAGGAGAAATGTAAGCAAAGGCCAGTAATTTTCTCTTTAAAGGTAAATGGATAGCCCTTGAGAAAGAGAAAAACGTCTCTCTAGAAACGGTTACACTTTTTTTGCTGCATAGATTTTGGCAATCAAATTAAGTTCTATGCAAAATTAATTACGAAAATGAATAAAATCTTTAGCTATGACCAGTTTACAAATTGGATTGGACTCTCTTAAAATATTTTCATTGAAAAGTATCATTTTTTAAACATTTCTACGGCCCAGAATCAGTAAAATTTTCTTTCAATAATTTTTAATAACACTTTGCAGTATTTTTACAGGTTATAGTATATTATCAGTGAAAAGAAACTGAAGGATAATTACTCTAACAAAAAAAATGTAACTGATTGTAATTTCTTTTGAAATTTTTTAATAAATATTTTCTGCCATTTTTAAATTTAAAACTTCATCGTCTCTGTTCACGATGTGGTAGCTCATGAATACGATAATAATATTTTTATACTGATAACGATCATGTTCAAATCTACATTTATACCATATTTGATATATAAAAAATGCAAACGACTGTGGCTACATTAAAAAAACATAGTTGGAAACGTAGGCAGCACGCACATGAACATAATGTGCCCAGAAGAAGAGCGAGGAGTACGAAAATGACAAAGCACCTCTTAGTTCTCATTTTGAAACTTGAAGAGACGACGTTTGAGTTCTATGCAAAATTAATTACGAAAATGAATAAAAACTTCACTATCAATGCTTCCAATGGGTTCAGTGCTGAAATTCTCAGGCTACTCGAGGAGAAATGTAAGGAAATGCTATAAATTTTCTGCACATGCACATAACGTGGCCAGAAGAAGAGCGAGGTCTACTATTGGAGGGAGGCTGCAATAGGAGAAATGTAAGCAAAGGCCAGTAGTTTTCTCTTTTAAGGTAAATGAATAGCCCTTGAGAAAGAGAAAAACTTCTCTCTAGAAACGGTTACAAGTTTTTTTGCTGCATAGATTTCGGCACTCAAATTAAGTTCTATGCAAAATTAATTACGAAAATGAATAAAATCTTTAGCTATGACCAGTTTACAAATTGGATTGGACTCTCTTAAAATATTTTCATTGAAAAGTATCATTTTTTAAACATTTCTAGGGCCCAGAATCAGTAAAATTTCCTTTCAATAATTTTTAATAACACTTTGCAGTATTTTATACAGGTTATAGTATATTATCAGTGAAAAGAAACTGAAGGATAATTACTCTAACAAAAAAAAAATGTAACTGATTGTAATTTCTTTTGAAATTTTTTAATAAATATTTTCTGCCATTTTTAAATTTAAAACTTCATCGTCTCTGTTCACGATGTGGTAGCTCATGAATACGATAATAATATTTTTTATACTGATAACGATCATGTTCAAATCTACATTTATACTATATTTGATATATATAAAAATGCAAACGACTGTGGCTACATTAAAAAAACATAGTTGGAAACGTAGGCAGCACGCACATGAACATAATGTGCCCAGAAGAAGAGCGAGGAGTACGAAAATGACAAAGCACCTCTTAATTCTCATTTTGACACTAGTAGAGATAAGGTTTGAGCTCCATGCAAAATAAATTACGAAAATGAATAAAAACTTCACTATCAATGCTTCCTACGGGTTCAGTTCTGAAATTCTCAGGCTACTCGAGGAGAAATGTAAGGAAATGCTATAAATTGTCTGCACATGCCCATAACGTGGCCAGAAGAAGAGCGAGGTCTACTATTGGAGGGAGGCTGCAATAGGAGAAATGTAAGCAAAGGCCAGTAATTTTCTCTTTAAAGGTAAATGGATAGCCCTTGAGAAAGAGAAAAAAACGTCTCTCTAGAAACGGTTACACTTTTTTTGCTGCATAGATTTTGGCAATCAAATTAAGTTCTATGCAAAATTAATTACGAAAATGAATAAAATCTTTAGCTATGACCAGTTTACAAATTGGATTGGACTCTCTTAAAATATTTTCATTGAAAAGTATCATTTTTTAAACATTTCTACGGCCCAGAATCAGTAAAATTTTCTTTCAATAATTTTTAATAACACTTTGCAGTATTTTATACAGGTTATAGTATATTATCAGTGAAAAGAAACTGAAGGATAATTACTCTAACAAAAAAAAATGTAACTGATTGTAATTTCTTTTGAAATTTTTTAATAAATATTTTCTGCCATTTTTAAATTTAAAACTTCATCGTCTCTGTTCACGATGTGGTAGCTCATGAATACGATAATAATATTTTTATACTGATAACGATCATGTTCAAATCTACATTTATACCATATTTGATATATATAAAAATGCAAACGACTGTGGCTACATTAAAAAAACATAGTTGGAAACGTAGGCAGCACGCACATGAACATAATGTGCCCAGAAGAAGAGCGAGGAGTACGAAAATGACAAAGCACCTCTTAGTTCTCATTTTGAAACTTGAAGAGACGACGTTTGAGTTCTATGCAAAATTAATTACGAAAATGAATAAAAACTTCACTATCAATGCTTCCAATGGGTTCAGTGCTGAAATTCTCAGGCTACTCGAGGAGAAATGTAAGGAAATGCTATAAATTTTCTGCACATGCACATAACGTGGCCAGAAGAAGAGCGAGGTCTACTATTGGAGGGAGGCTGCAATAGGAGAAATGTAAGCAAAGGCCAGTAATTTTCTCTTTAAAGGTAAATGGATAGCCCTTGAGAAAGAGAAAAACTTCTCTCTAGAAACGGTTACAAGTTTTTTTGCTGCATAGATTTTGGCTCCCAAATTAAGTTCAATGCAAATTTAATTACAAAAATGAATAAAAACTTTAGCTTTGACCAAATTTACAAATTGGATTGAACTCTCTTAAAATATTATTTTCATTGAAAAGTATCATGTTTCTACGGCCCAGAAACAGTAAAATTTTCTTTCGATAATTTTTAATAACACTTTACTGTATTTTATACAGGGTATAGTATATTATCAGTGAAAAAAACTGAAGGATAATTACTCTAACAAAAAAACTGAAGTTAATTGATTGATGGATAAGGATTGTAAAAAAAGTACATACAAACAACCTGTCAGCACCTACTTCTCATTTTTAAACTATTAGAGACAATTTTTGAGTTTTATTTAAAATTTATTAAAAAGAAACATTTCTTTTTTCTAACCCAAAGCAAACTTGTATGCGATTATTTCTTAAGCCAATGTAGACGTGACTACCCTATTATCGAACAATTGTACAAGAATATCAATGCTTAGTGCATTTTCAGGCTGCAAGAGGAAAAATGTAAGGAAATACCAATTATTTTCTGCTTAATGCTAGAATGGCCTTATGAATGATAATCGATTGGGACGGCTCCATGTTTGTTTTACCACGTAGATTTTGGCACTCAATGAAGTTAACCCTCAACATGTAGCTACCAAAGAAAGAAAAGTTGAGTCTGTCAGTTTTCTAATAGTGATTGGTGACGATCTTGATTTGTGATGCTCATCGAGTGATAGTCGATGATGAAAATGATTGTGACTAGATCCACATCAGTCAGTGGTATGAATCATATATCAATATCAGTCATATTGTCATATGAACAAATTGTGCCCAGAAGAAGAGTGTACGAACATGCAGCAGGAAATCTTAGTTATCAAAAAAATTAGACACTCCCAGGTTAACTGCATGGAACTCATAACCTTGAAAAAGGTCGTCAATTTAAGCTTCGATAAGCTGTTTATGCAACCAACCGAATTCATACGATCCCTTGATATCACCTTATTCGAAATGTGGGAGAGAAAACGCCCAAATGTATCCAATTTTAGACCCTCGTGGAATAAAGTTAAAATTGGTCGGATATGCCCTAAGAGGCACAGATTGTGGAATAGTGACAGAATGACATCTACACTTGTATCATAAATTTACAATATAATATATAATAGCCGTATCAGAAATTAAACATTTTGAAACTATCTCTATACCATTTGGGTTGATTTACATCCTTTAAGTATTGGGGACCCAACAAAACCATCACTGCCTTCGGAGATCAGTTAACAAGAGCAACCGTAAACAAACATCGCAATCACATCTAAACATACAATGTACTTCTGACTACGTTCCAAGTCAATGCATGTGTTTATTGTAGACGCTTTCTTTCAAGCAATTATAGATTTCTTTTTATACAATATAATATATAATAGCCGTATCAGAAACTAAACATTTTGAAACTATCTCTATACCATTTGGGTTGATTTACATCCTTTAAGTATTGGGGACCCAACAAAACCATCACTGCCTTCGGAGATCAGTTAACAAGAGCAACCGTAAACAAACATCGCAATCACATCTAAACCTACAATGTACTTCTGACTACGTTCCAAGTCAATGCATGTGTTTATTGTGGACGCTTTCTTTCAAGCAATTATAGATTTCTTTTTAGAGTTCGGGATCTCTGTACTGACCCATCTGTTTTGTGGAATTTACATAATAATCCTTAATGTTATGTAAACACTTGCGTGTAAATATCAGATATACTATTTATCTGTGAAAAATCTTTTTAATTATTGTTTGATGGATAAGACTTAAAAAAAAAAAAAAAAAAAAAAAAAGTAGAAGGAGGTTGTAAGAGAAGAAAAGTAAGGAAAGGACAGTCATTTTCTCTTTAATGCTAGATTGGCCTTTAAGGAAGAGAAATTTTGGCTACGTAGATTTTGGCACACATGTTAATGATGAAGAGCTCTGGATTCCTAGCCACAATTGAAACTGTGGTAAAATAAGTTCCAAAGAAGGGGAATCATACATTTTTAGGATTCCAAGAATAGTTTGAAGAAGTAAATCGCTCAATATAGCAATATCCAAGCTGGAAAATAGTCGACTTTCCTATTTCACGCCTATAAAACATCAGACTACGAAAGAAAAAAGGCTTGATGTATATCAGTACTGTTAATTACCTTATTTAAATTTACTTTAATGTACGTCTCATTTTAGTAAGAAAAATTGAAATATATTTATAAATAAAGAAAAAATATTATAATAAATAATAAATAATTTAATTATAATATTCATCAATGTTCTCATCATAATATAAAAATGTCAAATGTTGAGATAAAGTACTTTTGCAGAGGATGTGTTCTAGAAAAACAAAAAGAACAGCTTATAGTATAAGTGTTCGGGCGAAAATTTGACTGGGACGGCTCCAAGTTGTTTTACCACGTAGATTTTGGCACTCAATGATGTAGCTAGTTCTACCAAGGAAAGAAATGTGTTTCTTTTAGTTAGTGTTTTGTTAGTTTTCTAATAGTGATTGGTGACGAATTTGTGAATAGCTTTAAGAAACAGAATCGAATCCCATGTTAATAATGTTCCCACTCAACATGTAGCTTCCAACGCAGAAAAAATGGACTCAATAAAATTATTTATTTGCATTGGTGACATTCTTGTTTTGTGATAAACATGGGGAGATGGTCGAAGATGCAAAAACTGTGTCAAGGACCGACTCGTAGCCCTTTTTTGATGAGTAAGAATTGAAAAACCAAGGAAAGCGAGGCTAAAAGAGGTGAAAAGTAAGGAAAGGCTGATTTTCTCCTTAATGCCCGATGGATTGGCCTTGAGAAAGAGAAACGACATAGACAGTTTCTAGATTTTTTTGCTACGTAGATTTTGTCACTGATATTAATTGATTGATGGATAAGGATTGTAAAAAAAGTACAATACACACAACCTATAATAACAGCACCTCCTAGTCCTCATTTTTAAACTATTATAGACAATTTTTGAGTTTTATTTTAAATTTATTAAAAAGCAACATTTTTTTTTTCTAACCCAAAGCAAACTTGTATGCGATTACTTCTTAAGCCAATGTAGACGTGACAACCCTATTATCGAACAATTGTACTAGAATATCAATGCTTCCACTGGGTTTAGTGCATTTTCAGGCTCCAAGAGGAAAAATGTAAGGAAAGACCAATTATTTTCTGCTTAATGCTAGATGGAATGGCCTTATGAATGATAATCGATTGGGACGGCTCCATGTTTGTTTTGCCACGTTGATTTTGGCACTCAATGAAGTTAACCTCAACATGTAGCTACCAAAGAAAGAAAAGTTGAGTCTATCAGTTTTCTAATAGTGATTGGTGACGAGCTTGATTTGTGATGCTCATCGAGTGATACTCGATGATGAAAATGACTGTGTCAAAAGAGCTTTGGGGTGAGCCCTTCGATAAGCTGTTTATGTAAACAACCGAATTCATACGAAATCCCTAGATATCTATCTCCTTATTCGAAATGTGGGAGGGAAAACGCCAAATGTATCCAATTTTAGACCCTCGTGAAATAAAGTTAAAATTGGTCGGATATGCCCTAAGAGGCACAGATTGTGGAATAGTGACAGAATGACATCTACACTTGTATCATAAAAGACAAGCATAGCGTTTAGAAAGTCGAAAAGCCACCAGCTTGCTGTTATCAGAAAATAATATTGATTCTCTGAGAGATCTTACTACAGTACACTACTAATCTCATAACAAAAATAAGTAAGGACCTATTATAGCCTAAAGATTATAGATTATAGGCCTATACTATGCCTAGGGCTGGGTGTAACCTAAAGGCTCTGTAATAAATGGAAAACTAAAAAAGCACATTAACCTTCATACATTAATTGCTCGCCATCGAGTTCTCATTTTAATTTTCTTAGCGATAAGAGATTGAATAAATAGGGATATTTGTGTTCAAATTAATGTTTCTTACCTAAGACATTGCCTTTTCGTAACGTTAATTTTTAATAGCTGTAATATACAATATAATATATAATAGCCGTATCAGAAATTAAACATTTTGAAACTATCTCTATACCATTTGGGTTGATTTACATCCTTTAAGTATTGGGGACCCAACAAAACCATCACTGCCTTCGGAGATCAGTTAACAAGAGCAACCGTAAACAAACATCGCAATCACATCTAAACCTACAATGTAATTCTGACTACGTTCCAAGGCAATACATGTGCTTATTGTGGACACACAAAAAAGTGCACAAAATAACATTTGCCACCCATGGAAGAATTGCAAATAGTATCACTGACCATTTCGTTTATAGTAGACAAAAAAGAAGATTTTTTACAGATGTAAAAGTAATTAGAGGGGCAGAAATAGGCTCTGACCTGCTAATACTAGTCACAGACACGCAAATTATTCAGCTAAGGAAGAAACCATGTAAAGCATATTGGAAAATAGATGAATCCAGACTTCTCGTACCAGAAAACCAAGAGAAATATGCCAAAGAACCGAAATGAAAAATGGGAAGCATCACATGGAAGGGGATGTAGACAGCAAATGGGCGGAAATCCAAAAGCACATCCTTCAGAAGTTAGAATGCGGTGTAAAAAGATATTCATCTGGTGGAAAAAGAACTGATTGGTGGAGTGATAGGGTAAAGGCGTCAGTGCAAAGATAGAAACAGGGATTGAAAGAGAATAGCAAGAAATGCAATGAAACATTTGGGGTACCGTATGTCAGAGGAAGAAAGAAGACAAAAATGGTCATAAGAACTGAAAAAAAAAAAAAAAAAAAAAAGGTGGGAAGAGTTTGGGAGAAACCTTCAGGAAGACTATGAAGATAACTCAAGGACGTTTTGGAAAAAGATTAAAACGTTAAATGGCAAAATATGCAAGCCAATCCGAAATATAAGAGATATATCCGGTAAAATGTTAAAGATACGGATATATTAGACAGATGGAAACAGCACTACTACCGGGTATTTGAAGAAACCAGAAATGGAATGGAAGAGGAAGAAAATGGACAAAATCTAGGAAATGATGAAACTGAGTGGAAAGAAGAAGTGGAAGCAGCAATAAAAAGATTGAAAACAGGAAAAGTACCGGGAAGAAACAACATCGCACCCGAGTACATAAAATATGGAGGGCAAAGCCTGATTGGAAAACTTCAAGGACTATTCGAAAAAAAATATTCTCAGAAAAGAATGGGAATATAACATCATTATTACTCTCTTCAAGAAAGGAAGTCAGAGCGAGTGCCTAAATACAGGCCCATCTGCCTATCTCAAGTTGTATGGTATACAAATTATACATCTTTGATGGAAGATTAAGAAGTCTCGTGGAGAACCATCAACCGTGGAGTACCTTGGAACGGTTGATGGTTGATGGATGCTTATTGTTTAAGCATTTATATTTATTGATCATCTTAATGTTGTTATTATTTGCTGAATAAATTATGAGATAAAACAGTGTAGATTTTTATTTCTTTTTTTTTTACTATCGTAGCTATAAAGACAAATGTATAAGCTAAGGAATAATTCTGTATGATGCTTCAAAGCACACAGATTCCATTCCATAGAATGTCTTTAAAGGTATAAAGATTTTTCTTGATGAACTCATACGTTGAAGCAAGATGAACTCATACGTAGGTGTCAAGTGCTAAGAATGTCTAAAAATAAGAAGCACTCCAAGAGAACAAATGGGACGCTTATATTTTTTCTCTTCGGAGGGCAGTCATCGTCCAAAGGCGTCGGCTATTTAATATTGTGTCAGCCTGACAAAATGCTTGTATACACAAAGGTAGATCATATGATCCGTTCTAATATGAAAGTCTTGTTACACCGACTGTCACAAATCGCATTTATTTATCAACATTTCCGAGGTGGTCGCCAACTTTATATTTATAAATAAACATGGAGTATTCAGAAATATCATCGGTTGAACAAGGTTAACGACAAAACCTATTTAACTTTTCAGTTTAGAACCAAGTATAAATCAGTCATTATAAGGCTCTGCGGTCAGTCAAACTATAAGAGTGCCACACTGTGTGCAAAATGAATTAGTTATTTGAAACTAAACTTTTAAGACCCTTAGAAACTGGTTGCGGCAGTAATGGCGAATTATTGAGACGTTTTAGATTTTTTTTTCTCAGAACAGTAGAGCTCAATCCCCACCGAGTTAGGCATTATTTTTTTTCGTGATGATTCAGTGAAATGAATCCTGATAGTTACAGAGAGGTTAGGAAAAGGTGAACTTGCTGGAATAGTTACCACGAAAAACAAAAATAATTGTAACAGTAGTAATTGGTCATAACTGTAATATCTCGTGCCATACTGTGTGCCAAATGAACTATATTATCGAAACTAAACTCTCGTTTCCGATGATTTAGCGATCTACGATGTTCATCCAAAACATATAAAAAAAAGATTAAATATTTTAAAATTCCTCTTTTTACAAATCTAAAACAACCAGGATACACTGTACTTTTTTTAAAAAAATCTGATGTGTTAATTTAAGCAGAAGATGCTTGACCATGAATAACGAAGAACTATTCTAATATATCTGTAGTTAAAGTGATCAATACTTAATAAAGAATTATTTATTGTAATACTTTGCTGAGTTATTCGATTCGCAGAGCATGTGGTTAGAGAGGAAGAAGCCATTGCGTGATCCTTTGACATTAGGGCATGAGATCTGTGCACGAACATCCAACTTGGACTATCCCTTCTCTCCAAATTCTCCCACTCTAGTTAAGATTTACTTAGTGGAAAAATGCTATTCAACAGTCCTCCCACCGAACAGAGATTTTTCAAATCCCCAACGAAGATAAAATATTTTGAATATTTAGGCCTCTGTGATAAATCATAAACATTAACATTCATAAATTAATTGCTGACGAATTAGATTACTGGCCAATTAATTGTGAATGGTTGCAAATATTTTTGGATCACTGCATATTAGCTTTAGAAATAAAGAGCAATCAAACGTCATCTGTCATCAGAAAACACTTTTTCTCTAATCAAAAAAATAATCAAATAATTGTTAGCTGCTCCTCATCTATTATAAAATAAATATAAACCTAACTAGGACATATAAAAGGAAACAATAAATAAGAAGTAGCGACTTCTCTTCAGACGCTATGTCAAAATCCTGCAGACGAGGGTTAGAAATAGGCAAAAATTTCCAACTTAAGAAAAATATCATATGCTCTTTTTAAAAGGGAGTAGCTCGAAAGGGCAAACAAAAACTTAGAGAAATTCTACGACGAAACAGACACGGGGCATTCGTAATCACTCTAAATTTTTTACCACATAAACAGTACAATTTTGTATATAACAAGTTTAATTCTTGTCTATCCTACACAAAACTTGTTCAAACTGCATGCCAATAGAGTGTATATACCGCCAATATTGGCGGTGAAAACCTTCAGAGAGGAAACATTCATTGTGATCATTACCCCTGCCTTATCACGCATTCGAAGAAGAATATTCGAGCGAGAAAAAGTAGCACCCGGAAAATTAATGATGTTCCAATGAAAAGGATCAAGACCCACAACATTGGCATCATCTCGACTCAGAGGTAATAAAGGAGCAGCTGGGAAACTAAATCCTAAATTCCACCGAACCTAGGCTAGTCTCAATTTTTATCCTTTCTAGCTAAGAAGAAAAGTGAAGATCGACGAGTAAAAAAGTAATGCAGATATTTACTCTGTTTATCTTGAATAAACTGGAAAATGAAACGAGGTTCCTATTCCGAATACCGGCAATGCAATCAACAGTTAATTGGAGTGACGTTTGTGGTGAGCGGAAATAAAAAGGAGCCTGTCATAGATTTCAAAGCCATTAACCATCGCTTATGCTTGCTAGAAATTAGGAACAGGTATAAATAAATTCGATAGTATTAATAACAAAGTAATGAAAATACCAAATAATCAGGTGTCTTGTTCATCACTCACTAACAAACAAAATATGAACGAAAAAGGACTTGGATTTATCCAAGTCAAAAAGGATGTCAGCTGCGCTTAACAAAATTCAACTGATATACATTTATTTAAGATTGATGAACGGACGAGAAGAATGACGAAAAAACAGTAAAGCCGATTTAACGACTTGGAATACATCAGAAAACGGGACCACACCCAAATTGACCATATTCTGCTTACTAAGAAGAATATACGAATATATATATATATATATTAGCAGAATAAGCACCGTCAACATTGGAAAAATCTCTGGCAGGCCATCATTGACGAAAAAAAGGGGTCAACGTAGGAGAGTCAAGATGTGGTTTTAAATACTACCGTTCATTTAGTGGAACGTTTAATTCAAACCCGAGAAAAATTTGCTGTTTCAGATGCCACTTAAGAAAAGGGGACAACAAAGTGCAGGTCCGAAAAATGACTGTTGACAATTTTATACAATGAGGTATGATATTTTTGAAGTAACTTTTTTGATTATTCTAATTACCTCTCTGTGCTGCCATTGGATTTATAGGTCATTTTTTGACTTTTATGTTACCGAAGTACATAAGAAAAAGGAAAATTACTAAAATCGAAAAATGACGAGAAAAGAGTAAAGCAGATTTAACGCCATGGAATACCCCAGAAAACTGGACACTACACCCAAATTGACCATATTCTGCTTACTAAGCAAAATATACGAATATACATATAGCAGAATAAGCGCCGTCAACATTGAAAAAATCTCTGGCAGACCATTATTGACGAAAACGAGGGTGAACGTAGTAGAGTCAAGATGTGGTTTTAAACACTATCGTTCATTTAGTGGAACGTTTAATTCAAACCCGAGAAACATTTGCTGTTTCAGATGCCACTTAAGAAAAGGGGACAACAAAGTGCAGGTCCGAAAAATGACTGTTGACAATTTTATACAATGAGGTATGATATTTTTAAAGTAACTTTTTTGATTATTCTAATTACCTCTCTGTGCTGCCATAGGATTTATACGTCATTTTTTTTAATTTTAAGTTACCGAAGTACATAAGAAAAAGGAAAATTTCTAAAATTGAAAAATGATGAGAAAAGAGTAAAGCAGATTTAACGCCGTGGAATACCCTAGAAAACTGGACCACACCCAAATTGACCATATTCTGCTTACTAAGCAAAATATACGAATATATATATAGCAGAATAAGCGCCGTCAACATTGGAAAAATCTCTGGCAGGCCATCATTGACGAAAACGAGTGTCAACGTAGGAGAATCAAGATGTGGTTTTAAATACTATCGTTCATTTAATGGAACGTTTAATTCAAACCTAAGAAAAATTTGCTGTTTCAGATGCCACTTAAGAAAAGGGGACAACAAAGTGCAGGTCCGAAAAATGACTGTTGACAATTTTATACAATGAGGTATGATATTTTTGAAGTAACTTTTTTGATTATTCTAATTACCTCTCTGTGCTGCCATTGGATTTATAGGTCATTTTTTTACTTTTATGTTACCGAAGTACATAAGAAAAAGAAAAATTACTAAAATCGAAAAATGACGAGAAAAGAGTAAAGCAGATTTAACGCCGTGGAATACCCTAGAAAACTGGACCACACCCAAATTGACCATATTCTGCTTACTAAGCAAAATTAACGAATATATATATAGCAGAATTAGCGCCGTCAACATTGGAAAAATCCCTGGCAGGCCATCATTGACGAAAAAGAGGGTCAACGTAGTAGAGTCAAGATGTGGTTTTAAATACTATCGTACATTTAGTGGAACGTTTAATTCAAACACGAGAAAAATTGGCTGTTTAAGATACCACTTAAGAAAACAAGATATGCAACATAACACTAACGAATATTTGTGAACAGTTATTTTCCATTTAGTTTATTTAATTCTTTTTCTGTTTCTCTTTTTCGTCAAGTAATTTACACAGACATATGTGGTTTAATCACTATTTATGCAATTTAAGTGGAACGTTGTAGAAAACGGGACAAGTGCTGGTCCGAGAAATGACAGTTGACATTTAAATACAATAAGGTATGCTATTTTTTAGGTAACTTTAACTTAATAGCCTACATAATGACTATATGAAAACTTAAAAAATTCCTGGAAAAAGATAAAAACCCTGAAAGTCAAGAAATGTAACCATAAGGAACGTGAAAAATAGTGCTAGAAAAGTTCTGACCAAGGAAAATGATATTCTGGACAGGTGGAGACAGCACTACGCACAAATGTTCGATGATCCTCAAAACCAAGAAAGTTCAACAATAAAAAGTAGAACAGATGAAATCACGAACTATGACGGCACTATATGAAGTGATGCAGGCTACAAAGAAACCCAAGACTAAGATCAGCCGGAGGAGATCGCATTTTCCCAGAGCTTATTAAATATAGAGGCTGTAAAGTTATTAAAGTGCAGGAGGGCTTATTTCAGAAAATATATGAAGAGAAAAGCATTCCTGAAGACTGGGTATATAGTGTCATTATCCTAGTCCATAAAAAAGGAAGCCAAAGTGGCTGCAACAACTACAGACCTATATTGCTTGTCCAAGGTGGTCCACAAATTATATACATCAATCCTCGAGAAGACATAGTAGAGACAGAGACATAGTAGAAAAGGACCACGAAGAAGAGCTAGCCGCGTCCAGGCCTTTTAGACAAACCCAAGACAAAATATTTTCACTAAGGACAATCATAAAAAAGGCTTGGATAGGGATAGAAATGTATATTTAGCTTTGTTAGATCTGCAAGCCGCTTTTGACTCAGTACCAAGAGTCGAAATATGGAATGCATTGAAGGCAAAGAGCCTTGTGCTGCCATTTGAGCACCTCTTTCTGGCCTATTCCCAACCCTTTCGCATTAGATGTTCCTCGAAACAACTTTCCTCTCTTGATCAACATTCGTTCCAAGAGAACGTTGTGCAATAAACTGGAAGGATTAAGTATTTGAAAAGGAACGGCGTCATTGAAATTTTTAAGATGGCTGAGGAAGGTTTTTTATTCCTCAATAAAACAGAAACATTTAGTGGAAAACAACCATCAGTCAACATGTGTTTAGAGTTAATTTTATGGTGAGCGAAAACATGAGGGAGCATGCTATAGTTTCAAGTCGGTTGATCATCGGAAAAAGAGAAATCCCCAGTAACGGCGAGGAATACCCCAGACAACGGAACCAACACCCAAATTGACCAAATTCTGGTTATGAAGATACAAAGTCTAGTCTATTGGCGGTGAGAACCTTCAGAGCGGCTAACATTAATCGTGATCATTATAGATCCGGATGGGGATATGTCTTTGTTAACCACTCACTCACTCACCTAAAAATGAATAAATAAAGAATGAATGGAAAAGGGTTTGGTTTCCCAAGTCAGAAAGGATCTCAGCTGAGCTGTAATTTTATTTAAGTGCTCTGTTACACGAAACTATAATTACATCATTATTGATATAAGATTGTTTTTTAGTTTAGATATGTGGAAAGAAAGAAGCCGAATAAAGGTAGAACCTGGAATAACTCCTTGTCAAGAACTGGAAGTCACCACAATCTCCAAGGATGAACAGAATAGTGAGTTTTTCTATTTTTTTTTCTAATGTAAACATTTATATGAAATTCGGTTAACATTTCTTTAAAATAGTAAGGTGTTTAGTGTTCAATAATAATAAATTGCTAAGTTCTTAAGGAATCGGACTAATAACTAATAACGTCGGGTGAATGAGAAAAGGACGACTAGTACACTAGGAACATTGAACAGCCTTATCAAAACTTATTAAAGTACGGCAGTTCTTACATATTGTGAATGTAAGATCATTGAATCATCATTTTTGATGAATAATTTAGTTTAAAATTGTTTGAATGCTCAGATTAATCCAAGTCCTTCTAAGTAGGTGATTCATATATCCAGTTTGGTGAGGAAAGGAAATAAGTAGAATAAAGACAGAACAATTAGTCTTGCATAAAAATTTGTAACACTCTCAGAACTAAAAGGTCTAAACATATTTATGTAAAATTCCACTTTGTTAAAGAATTAGTTTTAGAAAAAAATATTTTTTATAATATATAATACATGCAGATAATCAATTTGCAGTTGGTTTTTTTTTTTTTTTTTTTTTTTTTTTTTTTAACAAAAGCCTTACCTTTTTGTAAATTAATTAAATGTTTAAAAGGGCTTTACTTTATCAAAATTGGGGGAGGGTGTCATTGTGAACAATTTTGATGACCGTGGATTCTGTTAAGTAGGAAAGTTCTGTCTGTCGGTGAAATTCCTTTTCCTTCGTTCCATACATAGTGTATTGTGTTCCGTTGTATTATAATTAATCCTGAATTACAAGTTTTATTTTATTAAGTATTACCCAACTTCTGTACAATATCAACAGCGAATTGACAGATGCCCCAGGGGAGATATTTACATGATTGTAGGAGACTGCAACATTGAAATATGGAAAAGAAACCTGGACATTGAGCAAAAGTATTGTACTTCATAGCATAGATGTTATAAAAAGATGGTCTGATACTAATTGAATTTTCCGGTTTCAGGGATTTAGCTATTGGAAGTACCCTCTCTCTTTCCGCTTAGCAACCAAATAGCCCAAATATTTCAAGGATTCCCTAACAAATTAGGAGAGAATCATGAAACTCAACGAGAATTAAAAACATAAATACACCTCCATGTAAGACTGAAATTTATTGTGACATGTTAATAAAGTGTTTACAGAAAGATAGGATCTGTAGAACACTGCAGAGATTGCTGTGAGAGCCAGCGAAGTATCTGTGAATCGAGAATTTAAAATTTAATGACACTTTATACACCAATGTGTACAACATATCACCTGGTAAAATTATAATGAACTCGGGAATTTGGTAATTAGGAATTTGTAATTTTTTCTAATTTCTAAAAAAAATAAAATAAAAAAAGATAGAAAAAAAAAGGGAAAAAAAGATTTAATTGGAAGAAACTGATAGTTGTGGACTTTAATAAATGAGTATGGCGTTAATTAATGCGGGGAATAACATTGTTAGTTAAAAATAAAGGAGACTGGGTGACGCGGTAAAAGTTCTTTGATCTTGGGGACAAAGTGAGTCCTAATCCCCTCCTCCCTCACCTCACCGCTTCTACTTTTCCAAATGAATATGTTCATGGTAAATATTTTTTCAAAGGCCTTTTCTCAGCTATGGTTTGCTGGTTTTTTTAATGATGTTTTTCTATAGCCCTTCTTTTTTTCTTTTTTTTTTACGCCATTTGAGAATAGTTTCAGACCATACATACAACCCAGCTGTTAGGTGGGCTCAAGAAATTATTCAGCGACAGAAGTTTTGCTAAAACATAAGCACACGGAGTAGTTGGACACTAATGTTGATCCTAAGTTTCTTGACAAGGAAAAACTTGGTATTCTGGAGGCTAAAAGAAAATTTCATTGCTATCAAAGAAATACAGCGTGCAAGATATTTTCTGGTTCGCCGGTGAAAAAAATGAAACAAAAGTAAGGCAACAGAAAAACATCTTTGTTCGAAGCGCAGAAAATTAAAAATTAATTATCATGATTAACAGAGATTATATTCAATGATCATTTTAAAATCATATCAAATAAAAAAAAAAGTTTTCATGAGAAGTAGAGCTCATTAAATATAACTCAGGTCCACTACGTATCCGATGGTCCATTTTCCTACTTAAATTTTACCCCAGGGGGTCGGGTTGTTTTATCCATTCCTTTCATTTTATTCGGTAAAAAATATGTTTTTCAAGATAAAATAGAATCTAAACTCCTAGCAGGTCTGTTTCAAGGAATAAGTTGACACGTCATAAGGAAAAAAATAAAGAGACTCAGTTCACATTGTCCCTAAGCGACTGGACACCTTCCCAAGGGGTATCTAACAGTACACCAGGGCAGAAAAAAAAAATCTGAATATGTCTCTAAAAGAAGCTCTTCTCCGGGAGAGATGAAAGAACACCGAATGATTCATAAAACACCTATCTGCAACAGGGCAACAACAACAGGAGCAATGCCAATTGGTTCAAGGTACACTGTCATCTTGGTACAACAGTCTCCCCTAACCTTTAAGTTTGGGACTTCTCAGGGAAGGTGGTCCTGAGATGTGTACTGTAAGTGACCTTGGGTAAAAATAATTGTTTAGTTTACTGTTGTGTAGTGGGTGCTCGCCGTGTACTGAACTCGGGATTCCGGGGGAGCGTTAATCCCCACTAGTCAGGCGGATAGACTAGCCCCTGCGGAAACAACATACTACTTGTATCTTATTACGACGGCGCCGGCTGTCGAAGAGTGTTCGACGGACATTTATTTTTTTTAGTGAAAAAAATAAAAATCAAAGAAATTTGTTCTGGTGCATTCAGAGCATTGCATTAAGATCAGATTTTGAAGAGGAAAAAAAATATTTCCAAAGGAAATGGGTTTGCTTAGTACAATTTAGCCACATAATAATAATAATTTAAAAAAAACATAATATTAAAGCGATTCCTATTAGGTCGAGTCATAAGTAACTTCCGATGTAGCTAAGTAGAATCTATTATTCGTATATACCCGCTATGAGTTACAATGACAAGTTTATGTTTTCACTATATAGACGAGGCTTTAGTTAACCTTTTGTCAAGTATTTTATGTGATACACGTTACGTTAAACTGTTTTTTTTAACCTCTGAATTTGAGTAATAAATTTGTCATGTAATGCTTTGAGAATTTAAACAAGACAATACTGCTAAGCCGACAGCTGAAAAGAATATGCTGTGTATATGGTGAATGACTAATAACTGATGGAGCAGTTGGAAATTGGTTTCTAAAATTCCGTTGGGGATAAGACCTTAAACTCACAATCTCAGCGCCAGAAATAAAGAACATTGCATGTCAATCGCCACAAGTCTGTT
Source organism: Euschistus heros (assembly GCA_003667255.2). Lineage (NCBI taxonomy): Eukaryota > Metazoa > Arthropoda > Insecta > Hemiptera > Pentatomidae > Euschistus > Euschistus heros. Next base: position 60,571 of record RCWM02000210.1, on the reverse strand, counting down.
CTAATGGATAAAAATTTAACCTTTTTTTCACAGGAGTGTAACAGGTGATAAAAAATGGGTAACCTACAAAAATATAACCTTCAATTCTCAAGAGTAAGTCAGGCAGGCTGTTGAAAATTTCTTCCATGCCAAATTAACCACATTTTACAAGGGAGGAATTGATAAAATGTCAGGAGGAAGGTTGTAGATAATAGTGGTGAAGATGAATATATAATAAATTAATATAATTTGGTTATTTAATGACTGCAAAATAAATGTCTGATGAAAAAACAGAAGTTACTTATGACACGACCTAAATATATTTACTGTAGAAGAAACTGCGCTCTCACAGTTAACGCAATTAACTCTACAGGACCAAGTTGACGCTTCGATTATTTTATTGTAATATTCACATGATCTGGATTAGAGAAATGGCAATAATCTCCCATCGAAATTACTAGGCAAACATTGATTGGTCTCGGGCCAACAAATACTGTAGGGGAGCGACCCCTGCATACATTTAGGAGAAATGTGCCAGGCAACCTGGCAATATGTAGGCTCACGGTCGGCTGCTCCGATTGGATTGCATTCACATGTTTAATCGTGCCAGTATGTTAATGCTATCCAAGCTTTGGGGGAAATCAGCGGAGCTCGGATTAAAAAGGCCATATGCCCCACCCTCCTCGGCAAATGTTCACCCCGGGCAGGCTTGAATTAATTGTACCCAACGAGCGCCCCAAGTGCCTTAAATTTTATAAATATATATATATATATATATATATATATATATATATATATATAAACACACATACATATGCATAGCTGTACGTTTATGTGTTAGTACACAAAGGACTAATTTCACTATTGACCCACGGCCATCACTATTCCCCATTATCTCATGGAGTTGAGAATCTAGTAAAAGGTGGTAAATATTATTTGTATACTCTATTTGCCATTTTTGGAAAATGAAAACACTTAGTAAGAGGGAATTCCCCAAATATATCCCTACCTATCGTGAAAACTAGAATTGCTTTCCATTACAATTTTTATCGAAATAAAAAAAAAATTGCCAACATTTTTTACCGATACCACCGTTTCAACTTTATAAAAAATTTAAATTAATAAAAATTATGGCGTTTGTTTCCAAAGAAGTAAAGCAGTCGAGAGGGCAGCGATGGGACTTCCTAAGGTTCTACTTTTCCCTCCAAATGTGGGCTCAATAGGCTGAGTGAGCGTTATATTGTAAAATGTACAATAAGATTTGTTTTACACTAAATTAAATTTTCGTTTTTTTAAATAATGTAATTAATTTCATCTTTTATAAAATCAAATATTTCACCATTCGTATCATTAGATATTTAAAAAAAAAAACAAAAAAACTTACGTTCATTTAATAAGTATGTAAATATGGAATAAATACTGCCTTTGCTTGTGGAAGATGGTCGTATTTGCCAAAAAAAAGTTAGTTTTATATTCCCTTTGAATTCAGGGATGCTTTTAAAAAATAATGTGAAGATTATTTGAAAACTCATTTTGACAAAGAAAAAGGGAAAAGTCCTAATCGTAATTTAAACAGAATAAGTAAATTGTCAGATTCTGATAAAATCTTAATTACAGAAAATAATTAATAAAAAGTATATCTTTAACTAATAATGAAGAGAAGATTAATGAGAGAGGTATTTAAAGGTTTCTATGCTAATGAAATATGAGTTAAACACCGAAACGTATAAGTTGACGTTCCAAGTACTTAAAAATTTTGAAAAGATAAAAAATTATCTTATATAAAATTCGAGCTCGTATAATTCAAATATTAGATCTGAAACTTTTATAAATAAGGATCGATGGTATTCTTAAATTATTGTGTAATCAAGAAGAATAATTGGTGGAGAAAATAAAATCAACAGTAGAAATTTTTGATAGTTACAAAAAAAAAAAAAACAACTAATGAGTAAGTTTATAAAGGAAAAGACGAAGTACAGAGGGCAGGTGTCTAACGCCAAAATTGGGTACTAAAACCTGGATCAGGGGGCGTAGGAGGGACTAAGTAATGGAGCGGCTGGAGTGCTAAGTAGCTGCCCAAGATAACATTGTAGGGTCTTATCCGAGGGTGGGGGTGACCAGGTACATAATCCATAAGTTGGTTTAGCTGGAGCAGATGTGTCTCCAGGCCCCTGGAAAAGTGTCAGCCTGCATACATCAAGGGTGAATCAATAGGGCCACTGTTTGGAAGGGGTCACTCGAGTGGAGGGTGGATGAGACCCCTCCAATATGGTACATCCAGAGCGGCTCTCCTCTTGACTGTGTTCCACAATAGCAGTTTTATTGTAATTGTTCCACCACTCCATCATAGACCACAATTAGGACATATATGGATTGACATTAAAACTACATAGCCACTGAGTATCAATGCCCACAACTTAATGAAGACTACTTACTTATTTAAGCTAGGAATGAAATCAGCTCATTTTGAAATTAAATCGAATTGTATATGGTTTATAATCATAGAAGCCAGATGAATTTCGTGAATCTTTTATATTTTTTTTTTTATTTACTGAAATTTACAACTATACATTAATATTTATAAAAAAAAAAAAAAAAAAAAAAAAAAAAAAAAAAAAAACGATCTACATCTTCTTAAATCATTTAATCTACACCCTGCCAGCTTCAGCCTACAATTTATTGAAGCAAAACTTTATAATCGGCTCAAAATGTTATCTAACTCCTTAGTCATATCATCCTTCGGAGATATCGTACATAATCCACCGATTATCTACTGTCAGAGCCCTGGAAATGACTTTTTACAGCCCATAAGAGCTACAATCATAATAATGAAAATAATTATTGTAATAATAATGATAATAAATCTTGATCTAAGCATTCCTATAAAAAAAAAAATGTTTGACAAAAACAGTTGAAATTAAGATACTTTCAATATTTAATTGGAATTTCAATGTCCATTCCTCATCGCATAGGTTTGACAAGGGGTCTCGGGAACCGCTTTCCTTGACAAGTTCAACCTCCTGGTCGACATTAGAAGAAGCCGGAGATCATACAAGCTTAGTATTGTAGTAAATTTCTCTACTAACTTTGGAAATTAACTATCAACGACAAAACTGACTAAGGTTAGCTCTTGGCAGCAAAGTTAGCTATTCGAAAGTATAATAAGTGCAGTCATTGAGCAGATGTGATTGCCCCAATCAAGGAAAAATAAAGATGCGAACAATATCGGAGGAATTTTAGTAGCTCTACAAGAAAGAAAGCCGCAATGCAGAGATCATTAGAATAGAATTTGATTACCGAAAAACCTTGATCTAAGCATTCCAATACGTGCAGGTTCGGTGTACCAAAATGTCATAAAACTGTTAATGGTGAAACAGAAAAAAGTGATAAAAAACTAATCAAGTTAAAGATCTAAGCATTCCTACAAAAAAATGTTTGACAATAACAGTTGAAATTAGGATACTTTCTAATAGTTAATTCGAATTTCAATGTCCATTCCTCATCGCATAGGTTTGACAAGGGGTCTAGGGAACCGCTTTCCTTGACAAGATCAACCTCCCTGTCACCATTTGAAGAATGCGATTAACCGATAGTATAACAAAGCCCAATATTGCGGGTGAATTCAATGCTTTGACAGCTGGGGGTAATATAAGCTTGGTAATGTAGTAAATTTCTCAAAATCTTAAAAATTAACTGTCGACGAAGAAAACGAGTGTGATTAGCTCTTGGCAGCAGAGTAAGGCAGTCGAAATTATAGATAGTGAAGTCATTGAGGAGATATGATTGCCTCAATCAAGAGAAAATAAACGATATAGGAAGAAGTTTTGATAGCTCTCCAAAAAAAAGCGTAATCCAGAGATAATAAGAGGACAATTTGATTACCCAAAAATCTTGATTTAAGGATTCCGTTGAGGTCCAGTGCACCAAAATGAAATCAAGCTTATAATGTGAAAACAGAAAAAAATGAGGAAAAACTAAACCAATTAAAGATCTAAGCATTTCTACAAAAAGGGGTTTGACAAAAGCAGTTGAAATTAGCATACTTTCCAATATTTAATACGAATTTCAATGTCCATTCCTCACCACATAGGTTCGATCAACGGGTCTCGGGAACCGCTTTTCTTGACAGGTTCAACCTCGTGGTCAAATTTCGAAAAATGGGAATAATCGATGGTAAAGCGAAGCCCAAGATTGCGGGTTAATTCAAAGCCATTACAGCTGAAAGTAAAATAAAATATAAATTTTAAATAAAATAAAAGCTTGGTAATTTAGTAAATTTCTCAACTAACTTTAGAAATTAAATATCAACGAAAAAGTGAGTTAGGTCAGCTCTTGAGCTTTTCGCAGCTCAGTTAAGCAGTCGAAAGTATAACTTGGGCAGTCATTGGGCAGATATGATTGCCTCAATCAAGGAAAAAGAATAAAGGAGAACAATATCAGAGGAATTTTAAGTAGCTCTACAAAAACAAAAAGAGTAATACAGAAATAATTAGAATAGAATTTGATTACCTAGCAATCTTGCCTCAATCACAGAAAAATAAATAAGGTGGACAATACCGGAGGAATTTTAGTAGCTCTACAAGAAAGAAAATCGTAATCTGGAGTTGATTAGAATAGAATTTGATTACCCAAAAATATTTGATCTAAGCATTCCGTTGAGGTCCAGTGCACCAAAATGAAATGAAGCTGTTAATGTTAAAAGAGAAAAAAATGAGGAAAAACTAATCAAGTTAAAGATCTAAGCATTCCTACAAAAAATGTTTGGCAAATAAAACTTGATAATAAGATACTTTCCGATATTTAATTGGATATTCAATGGGACGTTTTTCACTATTTCTCCGATCTGAACTTTCATCATTATCATCAGGTCCATTTCTAAAGGTTCGAAAATGGGTCTCGGGAGCCGATTTCCTTGCTTGGAAATCCAGTGCACCAAAATGCAATAAAGCATTTAATGGTACTAAAGAAAAAAATGAGGAAAAACTAATCTAGTTTCTAAGCATTCCTAAAAACAAAATATTCGACTAAAACAGCTTGGAAATGAGTGAAGTTAGCTCTTGAGCGTTTGGCAGCTCAGTTAAGCAATCAAAAGTATAAATTTGGCAGTCATTGAGCAGATATGATTGCCACAATTAAGTAAAAAAATAGAAGGGGAACAATATCACAGGAATTTTAAGTAGCTCTACAAAAAAAAAAAAATAAAAGCGTAATCCAGAGATCATTAGAATAGAATTTGATTACCGAAAAACCATGATCTAAGCATTCCGTGGAGGTTCGGTGTACCAAAATGTCATAAAACTGTTAATGGTGAAACAGAAAAAAGTGATAAAAAACAAATCAAGTTAAAGATCTAAGCATTCCTACAAAAAAATGTTTGACAATAACGGTTGAAATTAGGATCCTTTCCAATATTTAATACGAATTTCAATGTCCATTCCTCAACGCATAGGTTCGACAACGGTTCTGGGGAGCCGCTTTCCTTGACAAGTTCAACCTCTTGGTCGAATTTAGAAAGATGGGAATAATCGATGGTATAACGAAGCCCAATATTGTGGGTAAATTCAATGCTATGACAGCCAGAGATAATATAAGCTTAGTAATGACGAAACTCTATAAAACAAACTATCAACGAAGAAAACGAATGAGGTTCGCTCCTGGCAGCATAGTTAAGCAGTCCAAAGTAAAAATAGTGCAGTCATTGGGCAGATATGATTTCCCAAATCAAGGGAAAAGAAAAATGGAGAACAAATTAGGGTGAATGTCAAGTAGCTCTACAAAAAAAAAAAACGTAATCCAGAGATAAAAAGAATACCATTGGATTATCTAACAATCATGATCTTACCATTTCTACAAACAAAATGTTTGACAAAACCAGTTGAAATTAGGATACTTTCCAATATTTAGTTCGAATTTCCTTGTCCATTCCTCACCACATAGGTTCGACAAGGGGACTGGGGAACCGATATCCTTGACAAGTTCAACCTCCAGGTCGACATTAGAAGAAAGCGATTAATCGATGGTATAACAAAGCCCAATATTGCGGGTGAATTCAATTTTATGACAGCCGGAGGTAATATAAGCTTAGTATTGTAGTAAATTTCTCAACTAACTTTGGAAATTAACTATCAACGAAAAAAATGAGTTAGGTCAGCTTTTGAGCTTTTGGTAGCTCAGTTAAGCAGTCGAAAGTATATATTGGGCAGATATGATTTCCCCAATCAAGGAAAAAAAAAAGTGAACAATAAAAGAGGAATTTATAATAGCTCTACAAAACCAAAGCGTAATCCAGAGATCATTAGAATAGAATTTGATTACCTAACAATCATAATCTTACCATTTCTACATACAAAATGTTTGACAAAAATAGTTGAAATTAGGATACTTCCCAATATTCAATTCGAATTTTAAGTCCGTTCCTCACCGCATAGGTTCGACAAGTGGTCCCGGGAACCGCTTTCCTTGACAAGTTCAACCTCCTGGTCGAATTTAGAAAAATGGAAATAATCGATGGTAAAACGAAGCCCAATAGTGTGGGTAAATTCAATGCTATGACAGCCAGAGATAATATAAGCTTAGTAATGACGAAACTTTCTATAAAAGTAAGCTATCAACGAAGATAATGAATGAGGTTCGCTCCTGTGCAGCATAGTTAAGCAGTCCAATGTAAAAATAGTGCAGTCATTGGGCGGATATGATTTCCCCAATCAAGAAAAAATAAAGATGCGAACAATATCGGAGGAGTTTTAGTAGCTCTACAAGAAAGAAAATCGTAATCTGGAGTTGATTAGAATAAAATTTTATTACCTAATAATTATGATCTTACCATTCCCACAAACAAAATGTTTGGCAAAAATAGTTGAAATTAGGATACTTTCTAATATTTAATTGGAATTTCAATGTCCATTCCTCACCTCATAGGTTCGACAACGGTTCTGGGGAGCCGATTTCCTAGACAAGTTCAACCTCCTGGTCGAATTTAGAAAAATGGAAATAATCGATGGTATAACGAAGCCCAATAGTGTGGGTAAATTCAATGCTATGACAGCCAGAGATAATATAAGCTTAGTATTGTAGTAAATTTCTCAACTAACTTTGGAAATTAACTATCAACGAAAAAAATGAGTTAGGTCAGCTTTTGTGCTTTTGGCAGCTCAGTTAAGCAGTCGAAAGTATATATTGGGCAGATATGATTTCCCCAATCAATGAAAAAAAAAAAGGTGAACAATAAAAGAGGAATTTATAATAGCTCTACAAAACAAAAGCGTAATCCAGAGATCATTAGAATAGAATTTGATTACCTAATAATCATGATCTTATCATTCCTACAAACAAAATGTTTGGCAAAAATAGTTGAAATTAGGATACTTTCTAATATTTAATTGGAATTTCAATGACCTTTTCTAACGGCATAGGTTCGACAACGCTTCTGGGTAGCCGATTTCCTAGACAAGTTCAACCTCCTGGTCGAATTTAGAAAAATGGAAATAATCGATGGTATAACGAAGCCCAATAGTGTGGGTAAATTCAATGCTATGACAGCCAGAGATAATATAAGCTTAGTAATGACGAAACTTTCTCTAAAAGTAAGCTATCAACGAAGAAAATGAACGAGGTTCGCTCCTGAGCAGCATAGTTAAGCAGTCCAATGTAAAAATAGTGCAGTCATTGGGCGGATATGATTTCCCCAATCAAGAAAAAATAAAGATGCGAACAATATCGGAGGAGTTTTAGTAGCTCTAGAAGAAAGAAAATTGTAATCTGGAGTTGATTAGAATAGAATTTGATCACCTAATAATCATGATCTTACCATTCCTACAAACAAAATGTTTGGCAAAAATAGTTGAAATTAGGATACTTTCTAATATTTAATTGGAATTTCAATGACCATTTCTAACGGCTTAGGTTCGACAACGCTTCTGGGTAGCCGATTTCCTAGACAAGTTCAACCTCCTGGTCGAATTTAGAAAAATGGAAATAATCGATGGTATAACGAAGCCCAATAGTGTGGGTAAATTCAATGCTATGAAAGCCAGAGATAATATAAGCTTAGTAATGACGAAACTTTCTCTAAAAGTAAGCTATCAACGAAGAAAATGAATGAGGTTTGCTCCTGAGCAGCATAGTTAAGCAGTCCAATGTAAAAATAGTGCAGTCATTGAGCGGATATGATTTCCCCAATCAAGAAAAAATAAAGATGCGAACAATATCGGAGGAGTTTTAGTAGCTCTAGAAGAAAGAAAATTGTAATCTGGAGTTGATTAGAATAGAATTTGATCACCTAATAATCATGATCTTACCATTCCTACAAACAAAATGTTTGGCAAAAATAGTTGAAATTAGGATACTTTCTAATATTTAATTGGAATTTCAATGACCATTTCTAACGGCTTAGGTTCGACAACGCTTCTGGGTAGCCGATTTCCTAGACAAGTTCAACCTCCTGGTCGAATTTAGAAAAATGGAAATAATCGATGGTATAACGAAGCCCAATATTGCGGGCGAATTCAATGCTATGACGGTCGGAGATAATATATGCTTAGTAATGTAGAAACTTTCTATAAAAGTAAGCTATCAACGAAGAAAATGAATGAGGTTCGCTCCTGTGCAGCATAGTTAAGCACTCCAAAGTAAAAATAGTGCAGTTATTGGGCAGATATGATTTCTCCAATCAAGGAAAAATAAAGATACGAACAATATCGGAGGAGTTTTAGTTTAAGTTCAACGTCGTGGTCAAATTTCGAAAAATGGGAATAATCGATGGTAAAACGAAGCCCAATATTGCGGTTAAATTCAAAGCCATTACAGCTGGAAGTAAAAAAAAATATAAATTATAAATAAAACAAAAGCTTGGTAATTTAGTAAATTTCTCAACTAACTTTAGAAATTAAATATCAACGAAAAAAATGAGTTAGGTCAGCTCTTGAGCTTTTCGCAGCTCAGTTAAGCAGTCGAAAGTATAACTTGGGCAGTCATTGGGCAGATATGATTGCCTCAATCAAGGAAAAAGAATAAAGGAGAACAATATCAGAGGAATTTTAAGTAGCTCTAAAAAAACAAAAAGCGTAATACAGAAATAATTAGAATAGAATTTGATTACCTAGCAATCTTGCCTCAATCACAGAAAAATAAATAAGGTGGACAATACCGGAGGAATTTTAGTAGCTCTACAAGAAAGAAAATCGTAATCTGGAGTTGATTAGAATAGAATTTGATTACCCAAAAATATTTGATCTAAGCATTCCGTTGAGGTCCAGTGCAACAAATAAATGTGCACCAACATTTCGTGTGAATTTAATGCTATGACAGCAGGAGGTAATATAAGCTTAGTATTGTAGTAAATTTCTCTACTAACTTTGGAAATCAACGAAAAAAATGAGTTAGGTCAGCTCTTGAGCTTTTGGCAGCTCAGTTAAGCAGTCGAAAGTATATATTGGGCAGATATGATTTCCCCAATCAAGGAAAAAAAAAAGTGAACAATAAAAGAGGAATTTGTAATAACTCTACAAAACAAAAGCGTAATCCAGCCAGAGATCATTAGAATAGAATTTGATTACCTAACAATCATAATCTTACCATTTCTACAAACAAAATGTTTGACAAAAATAGTTGAAATTAGAATAGTTTCCAATATTTAATACGAATTTAAATATCCATTCCTCACCACATAGGTTTGACAAAGGGTCTCCGGAACAACTTTCCTTGACAAGTTCAACCTCCTGATCGAATTTAGAAAAATGGAAATAATCGATGGTATAACGAAGCCTAATAGTGTGGGTAAATTCAATGCTATGACAGCCAGAGATAATATAAGCTTAGTAATGACGAAACTTTCTATAAAAGTAAGCTATCAACGAAGAAAATGAATGAGGTTCGCTCCTGTGCAGCATAGTTAAGCAGTCCAATGTAAAAATAGTGCAGTCATTGGGCGGATATGATTTCCCCAATCAAGAAAAAATAAAGATGCGAACAATATCGGAGGAGTTTTAGTAGCTCTAGAAGAAAGAAAATTGTAATCTGGAGTTGATTAGAATAGAATTTGATCACCTAATAATCATGATCTTACCATTCCTACAAACAAAATGTTTGGCAAAAATAGTTGAAATTAGGATACTTTCCAATATTTAATTGGAATTTCAATGACCATTTCTCACCGCATAGATTCGACAACGGTTCTGGGGAGCCGATTTCCTAGACAAGTTCAACCTCCTGGTCGACATTTAGAAAAATGGGAATAATCGATGGTATAACGAAGCCCAATATTGCGGGTGAATTCAATGCCAGTATTCTTCTTAAACAACTACCGCGGAAAACCCTGATGTTTCTACTTAACATCCTAAATTCGTTTTCCCGCCTTCGCTATTTTCCGTCCCAGTGGAAACATGCCATAGCGGTTCCACTCCTCAAACCCAAAAAACGAGGAGCTATCCCTGACGACTATAGGCCTATCAGCCTCCTCAACCATATCTCGAAAATATACGAGAAACTCATCCACATCCACGTTCGGAAATTTTGTGACTCTAACGACATCATTCCCCCCGAACAAACCGGTTTCTCCAAAGGTGTCAGTTGCTACCACCATGTAGCTAAGCTACAATATGACACCGTAAATAATCTGAAGAAAAACCTTGCTACTGATATGATCTCATTAGACTGCACGCAAGCGTTCGACTCCGTGTCCCACTCCTTACTAATAAGCCAACTTAGGCGGTACAATTTCCCCGTCCAGCTGGTTGACATTATAGGAAGCTACATCAGCCTTTCAATAACCATTTCTCACCGCATAGGTTCAACAATGGTTCTGGGGAGCCGATTTCCTAGACAAGTTCAACCTCCTGGTCGACATTGGAAGAATGCAATTAATCGATGGTGTAACAAAGCCTAATATTGCGGGTGAATTCAATGCCATTACGGCCGGAGGTAATATAAGCTTAATCCAGAGATCATAAGAATAGAGCTTGATTACCTATCAATTATGATCTTACTATTTCCAAAAAGGAAATTTGGCAAAAATAGTTGAAATTAGGATAGTTTCCAATATTAAATTATCCATTCATCACCGCATAGGTTTGACAAGGGGTCTCGGGAACCACTTTCCTTTACAAGTTCAGCCTGCTGTTCGACATTAGACGAAAGTGAATAATTGATGGAATTACGTAGCCCAATATTGCGGGTGAATTCAATGCTATGACAACCGGAGGTAATATAAGCTTGGTAATGTAGAAACTATCTCTACAAACTATGAAAATTAGCTATCAACAACGAAACTGAGTGAGGTTAGTTCTTGGCAGCAATGCTAAGCATTCGAAAGTATAAAAAGGGCAGTCATTGAGCAGATATGATTGTTTCTATCAAGAGAAAATAAAACATCTGAAAAATATCTGAGGATTTTTTTGTAGCTCTACAAGAAACAATAAGCGTAGTCTAGAGATCATAAGAATAGTACTTGATTACCTATCAATCATAATCATGATCTTACCATTTCCAAAAAGAAAATTTGGCAAAAATAGTTGAAATTAGGATAGTTTCCAATATTAAATTGTAATTTAATTGTCCATTCATCATCGCATAGGTTTGACAAGGGGTCTCGGGAACCGCTTTCCTTGACAAGTTGAACCTCCTGGTCGACATTAGAAGAAAGGGTTTAATCGATGGTATAGCAATGCCCAATATTGCGGGTGAATTCAATGCTATGACAACCGGAGGTAATATAAGCTTGGTAATGTAGAAACTATCTCTACAAACTATGAAAATTAGCTATCAACAACGAAACTGAGTGAGGTTAGTTCTTGGCAGCAATGCTAAGCATTCGAAAGTATAAAAAGGGCAGTCATTGAGCAGATATGATTGTTTCAATCAAGAGAAAATAAAACATCTGAAAAATATCTTAGGATTTTTTTGTAGCTCTACAAGAAACAATAAGCGCAGTCTAGAGATCATAAGAATAGTACTTGATTACCTATCAATCATAATCATGATCTTACCATTTCCAAAAAGAAAATTTGGCAAAAATAGTTGAAATTAGGATAGTTTCCAATATTAAATTGTAATTTAATTGTCCATTCATCATCGCATAGGTTTGACAAGGGGTCTCGGGAACCACTTTCCTTTACAAGTTCAGCCTGCTGTTCGACATTAGACGAAAGTGAATAATTGATGGAATTACGTAGCCCAATATTGCGGGTGAATTCAATGCTATGACAACCGGAGGTAATATAAGCTTGGTAATGTAGAAACTATCTCTACAAACTATGAAAATTAGCTATCAACAACGAAACTGAGTGAGGTTAGTTCTTGGCAGCAATGCTAAGCATTCGAAAGTATAAAAAGGGCAGTCATTGAGCAGATATGATTGTTTCAATCAAGAGAAAATAAAACATCTGAAAAATATCTTAGGATTTTTTTGTAGCTCTACAAGAAACAATAAGCGCAGTTTAGAGATCATAAGAATAGTACTTGATTACCTATCAATCATAATCATGATCTTACCATTTCCAAAAAGAAAATTTGGCAAAAATAGTTGAAATTAGGATAGTTTCCAATATTAAATTGTAATTTAATTTTCCATTCATCACCGCATAGGTTTGACAAGGGGTCTCGGGAACCGCTTTCCTTGACAAGTTGAACCTCCTGGTCGACATTAGAAGAAAGGGTTTAATCGATGGTATAGCAATGCCCAATATTGCGGGTGAATTCAATGCTATGACAGCCGGAGGTAATCTAAGCTTGGTAATGTAAAACTATAAACATCAGCTATCACTGACAAAACTGAGTTAGCTCTTGGCAGCAAAGTTAGGCATTCGAAAGTATAAATAGTGCAGTCTTTGAGCAGATGTCATTGCCCCAATCAAGGAAAATAAAGAAGCGAACAATATCGGAGGAATTTCAGTAGCTTTACAAGAAAGAAAATCGTAATCCAGAGACCATTAGAATAGAATTTGATTACCGAAAAACCTTGATCTAAGCATTCCGTGCAGGTTCGGTGTACCAAAATGTCATTAAAACTGTTAATGGTGAAACAGAAAAAAGTGATAAAAAACTAATAAAGTTAAAGATCTAAGCATTCCTACAAAAAAATGTTCGACAATAACAGTTGAAATTAGGATACTTTCCAATATTCAATACAAATTTTAATCTGCATTCCTCACCACATAGGTTTGACAAGGGGTCTCGGGAACCGCTTTCCTTGACAAGTTGAACCTCCTGGTAAACATTGGAAGAAAGGGTTTAATCGATGGTACAGCAATGCCCAATATTGCGGGTGAATTCAAGGCCAAAACGGCCGGAGATAATATAAGCTTAGTGATGTTGCCTGAAGGCAGCTCAGTTAAGCAGTCGAAAGTATAAATAGTGCAGTCATTGGCAGATAGGATTGCCCCAATCAAGGAAAAAGAATAAAGGTGAACAATATCAGAGGAATTTTAAGTAGCTCTACAAGAAAAAAAATTATATATAGATATAAAGATCATTAGAAGAGAATTTGATTACCCAACAATCTTGAACTAAGCATTCCGTTGAGGTCGAGTGCACCAAAATGAAATGAAGCTTTTAATGTTAAAACAGAAAAAAATGAGGAAAAACTAATCAAATTAAAGATCTAAGCATTTCTACAAAAAGGGGTTTGACAAAAGCAGTTGAAATTAGGATACTTTCTAATATTTAATACGAATTTCAATGTCCATTCCTCACCGCACAGTTTCGATCAACGGGTCTCGGGAACCGCTTTCCTTGACAAGTTCAACTTCCTGGTCGACATTAGAAGAATGCAATAGTTCGATGTTATTACAATGCCCATTATTGTGAATGAATTCAATGCCATTACGGCCGGAGATAATATAAGTTTACTAATATAATAAATTTCACCACAAACTCTAGAAATTAACTATCAACTAAGAAAATGAGTGAGGTTAGCTCTAGGCAGCACAGTTAAGCAGTCAAAATTATAAATAGAGCAATCATTGAGTAGATATGATTGCCTCAATCATGGAAAAATAAAACAGGTGAACAATATCTGAGGATTTTTTTGTAGCTCTACAAGAAAGAAAATCGTAATCCTGAAATCATTAGAGTAGAATTTGATTACCAAAAACCCTTGATCAATGCCATCACTGCCGAAGATTTGATGAATTTCGTAATATCATAAATTTCTTTACAAAGCTTGAAAAATATGAATCAACGAAGAAAATGAGTGGTCAGCTCTTTGCAGCACAGTGTAGCAATCCAAATAACTGAGATAGTTAATAGGATGTGTGAATGTAATAGTATTCGTTTACGTACGTAGAAAAAGAAAAAAACAGTTTATCACTTCCACATCTATCTTTTGGTCTATGCTTGGTCCTAAAATAATCTATGTTTCAACTAATACAGATCTGAATTGGATGTAAATTCAATATTTATATAAAACAAAATATATGAGAAAATGAAATTTAAGATTTTGATTCTTGGTTTTTATTAGCTATTAGCTGAAATTTTAAACTAAATAAATGAAACACCTCATTTAAAAGGAAGCAAAAAATATAATTTATTTCAAATTAAGGCACTCTTGAAGGCTAATCTCATATTCGTTTACGTATGTAGAAAAAGAAAAAAACAGTTTATCACTTCCACATCTATCTTTTGGTCTATGCTTGGTCCTAAAATAATCTATGTTTCAACTAATACAGATCTGAATTGGATGTAAATTCAATATTTATATAAAACAAAATATATGAGAAAATGAAATTTAAGATTTTGATTCTTGGTTTTTATTAGCTATTAGCTGAAATTTTAAACTAAATAAATGAAACACCTCATTTAAAAGGAAGCAAAAAATATAATTTATTTCAAATTAAGGCACTCTTGAAGGCTAATCTCATGTCATTTGATGTGAAGCTTAGAGTTTCTCATCAAGTAAATGCTGAAGTTATCAGAAACGATGAGTATTTATTTATCATTATATTTTATTTTATTTTTTTGTGCTAAATTTAAAATTTAATGGATTAAAAGAAAGATGTTTTTCCTGTATTAGTCCTCCCTGGTGGAATAATACTGAAGAATGTCTCAATAGAAAAATAAATAACTTTTTTGCGAAAAAGTTAGCTTAATTTTAATAATCCAGTTTCGAACACCATTGATTTCGAAGCAATAAACGGATTGTTATCTATTGACAACACACAGATATAATCAACATAGTGACGAGAACAAAGGTTAGACAAGATGGGACCTATGATATACCATATTAACAGGCAGAATGAATACAGTAAGAGTTGTAGTGTAGACTCGTTGAGAAGACTATGCCAACAGGTTCCCGTACAATAAGTTGTGCTCTAAGGTGGAAAAAAATTGAAGGAAGTCGTGGTGATAACGTCGTGATGGCATGGCTGGACGGTGACATTCAAAATCGAAACTGGGATAGTGCCATCGAAATCTAAAATGGGGTATTTTTCTATATTAATTTATCAAAACATTCCAATTATATTACAATCTACCAATTGTGGGTAACTAATCATATAGCACACTGAGTTTAGTTCCTATTATATATCTAATAAAAATAAATAAATTAAAAAAAAAAAAAAAAAAAAAAAAAAAGTTAAATAAATTTGAATTTTAACAGACTAATAATTTTAAATTTTCAGTGACAGTAAGCTTTTTCACAATTTTTATCGTTAGTCTATTTACTTATTTTGATAATAGTTCATTTATTTACATTTATTTGAAAATATTTTATGAATAGTCATATTTACCACGTTTATAAATTATTGCACTTGAATGTGGTAGATTGTAATATTTATTAATAAATACATATTGATATATATACAGTGATTCACAAACTTCTTTTTCCCAAATATCTTAATAAAAATATTTAATACGATGACTCTGATAATATTATAAGAAAGAAAAATTTAATTATATCTGATACTGAACATCGAAAAAATTCCAAATTTAATTTTAATCCAGCTTAATTACAAAAGGTTATTACGGTGATTAGTTGATTGCAACTATTTTTTTGACCATGGTGTGAAGTAAGTGTCTAGTGTATTAATTGAACTTTTCCCTGAAAAAAGCAATAAGAGAAGCAGGTATCCAAAAAACATATTAATAGAACAACAGTGCAAATTTTTGGATTCGTGGATGATCTGGATCTCGCTGGAAGAACTACTAGTAGGGCCCAAGAGTATTTATGGACAGGGAATTTGGAGGAGAACGAACAATGAGTTATATCAAATTTATAAGGATGTGGATGTGGCTACATTCGTAAGTATACCAAGCCTTCTTTAGACTGGCCACGTTGCACGAATGAATACAAATGAAATACCACCGAAGATTCTAATGCAGTAAGTGTATGGTATCAGGCGGGTTAGATTATCAAGGCTCCGTTGGGAAGACTGTGTTGCTGCTGATGAGAGATTTTTCCTTGGTTCCAGAAACTGGAGGGCAGCAGCACAGGATAGAGAAAACTTGCCACCAATACTTGGGCAGGGTAGAACTCAAAATGTAGGACATAACACCAGATAATAATAATACTCCCGGCAACAAATATGGAATATGAAGGGTCTACAACCAGACATACCAAAAAGTCAGGATGAAATCAAATTCCACTGATAAAACAGCATCAAGATCTCGGTCGATTAGAGCCTGAGACAAATCATACAACTTGAGGAAGTGTTTCAACTGTATATCGTTTATTCATAAAAGGGGCTTCTCGTTGTGAACATGTTGGTGGTGAACTAAAAAATATTTCGGAAAGTATAAAGAAATTATTTGTTCGAAGGATCAAGATGGACCAGATAGAAACAGCTCTTCAACTTCAAAATATGTTTTGAACAAAGGTTTCATATCATTGGTGAATCTAATATTGTAATAAAAATAAAAACAAAGAAATAAACAGGAAACTACGAGTTCACTGTCATGAATATAAAAACTGGACAATTAATACTGAAGCAGAGTCGTGTGGTCCGACGAAACAAACATGAATCGTATTGGTTATAATAGGTTATAATGGCTGAGGAACAAACATTGTGCTCCCCTCACTGATATACAAGTTCAAACATACAGGCAATAAAATTTTAATGTACTCTATTTGTAATGAAATACAGACCTCCATGACTGTTTGACTGATCTAATGAAACGCAATTACAACCATAAGGAAAATGGCCACTTTAAACTGTTTAAAGCACAAAGAGGAATAGATGGTAACGAAAGGGATTAAGTTGCCAAAGAAGTGAATAAAAGTTAATTATTGCCTACATAAAAGGTAGCTAGCCTAGCTCCCTTATTAATTGAGACATAACCTCTGATATGGCTAAAAGATGGGACCAAGTTTGGGTGACCTCATCGAAGTCACCGAATTTACAAAGATTTATAACTCATATCACCCACATCAATAATGTACAAAGTAACAGCTACAAACATGGCCAGAGACAGAACAAAATGTCCTATCCAAATTTTAGACCTACCCACTGAATGCCTATAAGGAAAATATGGAGCATGTGAGTATATATATATATATATATATATATATATATATATATATATATATATATATATATATATAT
Organism: Euschistus heros; assembly: GCA_003667255.2. NCBI lineage: Eukaryota > Metazoa > Arthropoda > Insecta > Hemiptera > Pentatomidae > Euschistus > Euschistus heros. Next base: position 43,061 of record RCWM02000210.1, on the reverse strand, counting down.
ACACACACACACAAACGATCATTATATGGGGGTAATATGAAAGTAAAAGAATAAAAAATAAAAAAGTTCCATTTTCTCAAAAATTGGGTGGAGGCAGTCTGATGCTCAGGTAGTGCATAAAGGAACAAAAAGTAAGGCGGATTGCCAGATCAGAAGAAAAAATGAAAACTGAGGACTACTATGTATACTATACTTTATTATCAACTTTAATTTCAAATATTAGAAATTTTAAATACTTATTCTTTTTAAAAATAACAAAGTAAAAAAGTCAATAGATTGGTTCGGTAATCGTTTACAAAATGATTACCGTCTTCGTTTTTATAAAACCTAGCAACATTTGTTCCAAATAGTATTCAGACCACAACTAAAGCCAAAGGAGGACTTAAACTACAGATTATATATGTTTATATTTCTTAACAGTCACTGAAGTGTTGAATTCAGTTTTTCTTTAAACGTTTTTCAAAAAATATATAAAATAAGATTACGATAAAATAATTTCGTCACCAATTTTTAAGTGATAAGCATGTACTAATAAATGCAACCCTCACAAGTTATCAGACGGCAATAAGATTATTCAACTGACAACAGCTCCATATATAGCTTCTCGATTAAAAAATGACCTATTTTATGACGAAAGCATCACCTTTGTTGAAAAATGGGTACTGTATGACATTATTCGGCGATTATACCAATGGCTATCAGCTGATGAAGAACCTGAATTTCCAAAACCTGATCTTCATCCGAAAAAAACAATGTTGAACATTTTATAGACAAGTAAAGGAATCGTGCACAATGAACTCTTTAGTCGGGGGCAAACTATTACTGCAGTCCTGTTGCGCGATATTAGGCCACTGCCCGTCTAAAGTTCGATCCAAATTCGGAAAACAGAAATGAACCCGTACTCCTTCAAGACAATTCTCGGCCAGGGATAAATTAATGGTCATTGGATGGGAAACATTGCCCCAACCACCACATTCTTCCGACCATTCACCCACTTATTAACTTCTTTTCAGATCTCTGTACAATTGTCAACGGCAGAAATTTTTTGATAACCAGCAAAGCCAAGAATTGGAAATTAATGAGTTTTTTACCAGAAAAGATCGATTATTTTTATTTAAAAACGGCATTTGGGGTCTAGCATCACGGTGGGATGAAGTAATTAGTTGTAACGCAGGTTATTTATTTAAAAAATTATTATTGTGTAGTCATTAGAGCATTGAAGTTTTTAATTACCCCCACAAAAAAAAAAAAAAAAAAAAAGACAGGAGTTTTGTAGACGACCTGGTATTTCTTAATACAGTTGCAAAAGTGTTGCATTCAGTTTATGATCAAAGTTTTTCAATAACTAAATATGATAACAGAAAATAATTTCGTCACCATTTTTTAAGTAATAAACACGTGTTAAATCCATATATTCTAATTATAATATTATAATAAATTTCGTAAACACAAGCTATAATTTTAATAATTTTGTGAATCACTGTATCAGCGTAAGAAAAGACTTGAAACTCACCCCAGGATCACCTCCATTCCTGAAACAAAAATAATAAAATATTAAATTAATTGAATCGACGAATAGTGTCAGAAGAACAGGTGCATGCAACCCATCTTCTTATCCAAGATTATGAGTATTTGTCAATACATTATGATGAATTAACATTATTTATTCTGCGTTATTAATTCATGTTGTAGGTTTGAAACTACTGAGAATGCATTCTATGATTTACTACTTAAAACGAGGTACAGTTATACACAGTACAATACCACCTAATCACAACAGTTTTATCATTAAAGACCGGATTTTCGAGTGGTAAACCCATTAAGAAGTACCATTGAAACCCATTAGAACCAGTGAAGTGACCAACATTTTTTGATTCTCGACTCTATACCTTGGTTTAAAAATAAATAACTATTTCAAATAAATCAATAAATAAGTTTTAAAAAAACATTATAATTCAAGAAATGAATAAGTAACCCGAATTTATTACCAATACAATATATGTTGTTAATTATAATTCAGACAATGCATTATAAAATACATTGTCTGAATTCTTATTTAGAAAGAGAAACATACCAAGGTTTCATTTAAAGGAATCGAAAATTCAACTAATTCTTAATAATAATAAAAATTATAAAATTAGTAATAAAATGAAAAATAATCTTTGTTCTAGGACATATCGTCCCATAAGAATAACAAGTATGTTGAGAAAAATGGTATTATTGCCTGAGAGGCATTATTTCATTAATTAGATATTGTAATCTTATTTCTTCATTTCCCAATAAGGAATAAATATCTTCAAGAAACTCGAATTTAGCTTGCAGCAGCATGGGATTTGTTTTTAATTCTGTACAAATGAGTCTTGATCACTAGGAGAAAATTGATGAGTAATAGTAACCAGTCCATCCTGCCCTAGTTGGATCACATAAGGACATAAGGTATCAATCTGTTCCTAGTAGTAGTACTGAGTAGCATTATTTGACATGACTTCACGATGTTAAAATCGATCGGAAAATTTTGAATTGAAAGTAAAAAGTTAAAAGCTAAACAGTCGATGATAAGAGGCTGATCTGCTCTGAATAGGACCAGTTGGGGGAGGGGAGGGGGTATTTATCTCTTGAGGGAGCGCATCGAGCGGAAGACAACAGCTGTGATCTACCTAAAGCAGTCAAGTCCATTGCATATAGAACACATGCACTAAACAGGATTGAACTAGTAAAATGACCTGATATATTTTTTAAAAAATATTTATTGATATTTACAACTGCATACACAGTATACATCAAGTGTTGAGATCTTTATAGATAAGTTTTTGACATAAAAAGAAGCATTAATGATTTTACGAATGATTTTGGATGGTAAGGATTGGATACGAGAAGAATTAGAAGGTTTAGTGGAGCCCAAAAGCTCAACCCTGTTTGTCCTAATGGGTCTAATTATTGTAATGTAAATAAATCTTTTTTAATTTATTGGAAGCTTTGAACGCTTGTCTGGTAAATGTTGGAGTAGTCGGAAACGACGAACAGTATCTTACTTTTAAGTGAGAAATTATCCTAATTTCCTGTTCACTAATGTTTAACAACTGACTTCTTCCAATGTTTATTTTAAGTCCTCATTGGGCGTCCTTACCAATGCCTTCTGTAAGAGCTTCCATCTTGAGATTCTTGGAGAGGTACAGAAGCGACAAATGTTCGGTTGAAGGGGACAAGAAAAGCAAACCATCCCGAATACAAAAGAGACAGCAGGGATAGCCGCTAAGTAGACAAGGATTCCAAGGATCACTTTCAGGGCAGGCTATTTTCGGCCAAATGTAAACATTGCAGAACTAGGTCGGCAGTTATAAGGCCTGACTCCTATCTTCACCTAGGCCGCCATTGTAACATCCTGGCACAAAACCTCACTAATCCTCGGCCAGCCTACCGACATCTTCCTTTCACTTGCACCGCACTCAGGGGTATAATAGTCCAAAGGGGCCGGGAGCTAGTACAAAGCACATAAAAGTTGTGTAATGTTTACGTTACACCTATAGTCAATGTGAAGTGGAGCGTGTACCAGAATGTAGTGGGTTTTTTTTTTTTTTTTTTTTTTTTTTTTTTTTTTTTTTTTTTTTTTTTTTTTTTTTTTTTTTTTTTTTTTTTTTTTTTTTTTTTTTTGTAAGTAATGTTTCTCTTTGTTACTTCAGCACTCATTCCAAAAAAAAAAAAAAAAAAAAAACGAAATATATAAATAAAAAGTAAACAAAATAAAGAGGATATTATATTAGAAATGGACCGTATAGTCAGCTGCTTTTGTGTCGCCAATTAATCGACAAAAAGTCAAATAGTCGGCAATTTCATCCATTTATATTTATACGCTCAAAAAATCGTTGATTGAAATGAAAACCTTGATTGATACTAACTTTTATTTTAGATTCATCTCTACAGTTCGTTATTTATTCTAGGAATGGGAACTTAGTTATCAGTTATCAAACTTTAAGATTGATTATGATACTAACAAAAAAAAAATTCAATAACTCCTACAAAAAGGAAACTGTTATTTTAGCAATTTACATCCGCTTTTATTTACAATATCATGTAAGTTATTATCCAACACGGTATCATTGTAGTCATAAATTAATTTCAAGTTTCACTATTAAATATCTAAGCTACGTAAAGTAAATCGCTGCCTTTTGTTTGTTTCTTTTCTTTCTAAAAAACAATATGGCCCGTTTGCAAAAAAATATATGACATACAAAAATCTGTAGCTACATGTACTCTCGGCTATAAAGCTATGAACATTGCCGATGTCACTCGAATTCCAACGGAATCAACGATCAGCTTTCCAACTAATCGGCCTTTTTGCTAGCCGACTAGTCTACCAGTGAAATCGATACAGTGAAACTTTGAATAAAACAATACCGATTTAAAACGATTTCCCGTTTTTTTCCGTTATACCTGTCGCATCTTCAAATTTTATTGGTAACAACGCTGCGATTTTATTTATTTTTTTTTTAACTCTTTGAAACAGACCTGCCTCAGTGAAGGCCAATAGGTAACAGTGGTAATGTATTTGTATTTATTCATTCAAAAACGAAGGTCTTCCTAACCAATCGTAAAAATACCCTGAAAACTTTATATAGTAAATTCTTAATACATTTATTCCTAATTGGTTTCACATTCCTACCTTCCAACTCCTTCTTTATACTCCATAATTTCCTTATGTTATTTGGCAAACAATAATATTATATTATGCTCTATCATATTATAATCCATATTTTTGCAAGATGAATTAAAATTATGGTAAAAGAGTTGGCAGAAGAAAACAAGAAATGGACTAAACACACCCACACAAACACAAACACACACACAGAGCACTTCGGTCAAATGGTACCTGTGAATTGTTTTTAAAAAAATTACCAGTCAAAATTTAAGAGGAGAAAAAAAATAATCAAAATCAACGTTTTGGAAGCCATAAAACATATATATATATATATATATATATATATATATATATATATATATATATATATATATATATATATATATATATATATATATATATATATATATATATATATATATATATATGTATATATATATATATTTTTTTTTTATTTATTTATTTTTTTTTTGAATAATAGAAAAAGAAACTTCTAAAGACATCAATAAAAAAAGGTAACATAAAATACTGTCATATTGAGAAATATATAAAATTGTAAGTAGTAAAAATGTATTTAAAAAATAAATAAATATATTTATTTATATATGTATAAAAGGTACATAAATCTGTTTTGCTTTGAAATCAGCATAGCTCAAAGAATGTCAATTTTTGAGAGGAGTTAATTTAATTTTTTCAAGATTTGGCCAAAACTAGATAGCTATCCTTCCATGATAAGCTCCATCACTAGGATCCCAACATGTTTCTCTCTCTATTCTCTTGACGATCCTGAAAAGAAGATGGCCTAGGGCCCTTCTAATAAAGAACATTTTTTGAAATTCTACTAATGGGTAGTAGAATACAGTTGCTTTCCAAGTTAATTTATACTAAATACAGTTGTGAATAACCTTAAATGATTTTTTTTTTTTAATTTAAACAGGAAAATTTTGATCAATCATCGAATGATAACAAGATCATGGTAATGGTTGCAATGTTAACATAAATATTATAAATAGTTTTACTTGATAAAGGTAAATGTCTGGTGATGCACATATGGCTATTAATGCAATATAATTTTTAGGTTAGTCATAAAAGCAAAACAGCTTTATATCCCAGTATCAATAAAAAAAATTAAGTTTCAGATTATTACCTTTTGGTTCATTTAGTTTACAATGAAAATTATTAATTAATAAGTGTTTTCGGCAATAATCAGAAACTTCATTTCAAAATTATAAAGTTCAACTTACAATAAAAGAATACATGAGGACATCAACAGCAAAGAAACACTCAGCTTAAGTTCTTGTTTGCAGTCAGCAAGCGTTGGAACATCCTGTAAGAATTAAAATGAAATTAATTCTTTTAATTAATTCTGCTACATTTATAGATGCAATGATTATGTTCATAATGTAAAATATAAATATGACAAGTGATGGATAACAATAATTAGTTAAAGAGCATATACTTTGAATTAGCTATCAGTCAACAGTTATATTAATGTTTTTATTTTTGTTTAGGAAAAAAAATTAACAAAACAATTCTTATTTCATCTCACTGTTCAACATTTTTTTTTTTTTTTTTTAATGAATAAGGACAGGATTGAGTACATAATTAGATTCCAAAAGTATCTTCTTTTCCTTCTCTTAGTTCAGTGTTTACAAATATCTTTTCTATTTGCAATAGCCGTTGGAAAAATAAGTCTATACTGGAAGGAGACTAAAGATTTAAAAAAAGTGTGCCATCCCAACCCTGGTACTTTATACTAGGGACCAATAGATGAGCTATAATTAAATTAATTTATTAATAAATGTGGCATAGAAGAGTAATGACTCCTATCTCTATATTTCTGATTTGATCATTTGGTTGAGCTATTTTACCTCTCAATAAGTACAGCCATCTTTACTGCACTTTCTTTTATATCAGTGCAATTACTAAATTGAACAAGTAATCAACTTCCACTCAATTAATAACTGAATTTTCTTGAAATTAATGAACTTCTGTTCATGCTAGAAATTTATTCCCAATATCTTAAGTCGAATTTATGATATTGCATATTTTTGAAATATTGATTTATCTTTAATTTTATAGAAGAGATAGTAAAATAATAAGCTAATAATTATAGCAATAGTAAACAGTAATGATAATAATAACTTTAGTAATATTGACTTATCTTTAATTTTATAGAAAAGATAGTAATATAATTAATTAAATAATTAGTCCATTTCAATTAAACATGATAAGACAGATCATAAAATAAATTTTACGAACTCTCTTATTTTGAAGGTAAGGTACTTTTTCTGCTATTTTACAAATAATTTTCTTGCCAAAGTTACAGTTAATTTTTTGCAATTTCTCATGGGTGACATTAACCAACTAACAATCAATCAAGCTTTAAGTAATTAGTTAGTTGTTGCACTCAATGTAACCACTTAGATCTTCAAAGTGTACTAAAAACATAACTAATTACAAATCAACAATTTCACCACCCAAAAGTAAAAACAAGTAAGAAAAAGCAATTAGTGCATAAAAATCAGTAAACGATTAATTTCAGTAAGTCTTATAATATACTACTATATCTTTGGCAGTATCAATCTTCTTAACTTTTAATGGAGTTTGAAAAATCTTTTCTTGTAAAAAAAAAAAAAAAAAAAAAAGGCAGGGGGTTGCCAAAGAAAAGATGAACAAGTAAGCCTGAGAAGATTAAAAACAAATGGCGAGGGGAGAAGAAAAGATGGTGTAATACTCAAAAAAGAATCCTTATTACAAGAGAATAAGTTAACACTTAAGTACACATTAATAACAATTTAAAAGGGGACGTTAATTAACTTCGAGCAATATACTGAGAAGCTCATTGGAGGATTGTGTTCAAATTCTGAAAGAGACATGTTAGTTTTGAAGTAGTTATGTAGACAGTGAAATTAAAATCTATAGAGCAAAGCACCAAATCCGACTTCAGCCGATCTTTCCCGAAGCTACCCTTCGTTCTTTGCTACTTCACTACACGATTTGTTTAGTTTGAAATATCCATGAAAATAAATGAATCATTCGAGGAAATGTCATTCAATTAATAGATATTTAATTGAAGAGAAAATATATTTCATTTGTAAATAGTATAAATTAAAAAAAAAAAAAAATTAATGAAATAATTTCTGACTGATTAAAGTTCGTTTCAAAAATCAAATATTTTATAGGAGTTATTATATAGTTCATATTTATTAGTAAAAATAATATCAGTAAGATTGTTTGTATAAGGAATCCATAGTTTTAACGCCCGTAACTCATAATGCCTGTCACTCGAGTCTCGGGAGAGCAACGTACTAATCCCGATTAGAACCGATCTTCCCCGAAGCTAACTTGAATGTTATTGAGACATAATATATATCATTCATTTAATTTTTTACTATTTTACAAATTAAATATATTTTTTCTGCAGTAAAATACATAATATGATGAAATTTTCTTGTATAAGCCATTTATTTTCTTAAAGATTTCATACTAAACAAATCTTAGTGGCAAACGAGGGGTGGCTTCGGGAAAGATCGGTAACAGTGGGGTTTGGTAACTTGCTTTTCTAAGACTCCAGTGACAGACATAGTGGACACCTATATTGCTATTGATATTATTATAACTTACAAATCTGATATAAATATATTTGATTTTCAATTAAATGTTTAATAATTTAATGAAATGTCCTCAAATAATTCATTTAATATATTAATGATTTAATGATAAACAAATTATAGTAGCGAAGAACGGAGAGTGGCTTCGGGAAAGATCGGCTAACATCGGGTTCGGTGCTTAGCTCTCCTTAGACATAGGTGTCATTGTCTACATATCGCCCTTCACTATCAACTGCATCAAATCTCAAATTTCAATGTTGGGCTGAACATAACCATCTTATCAACGTCTCGGCCTATTGCTCGAAGTTAATACTTCTCAAAGTAATATAGTCCATTTTATTCACTAAACCCCCTCTTAAATTGCACATATGGCTATTAATGCAATATAATTTTTTGGGTTAGTTATAAAAGCAAAACAGCTTTATATCCCAGTATCTATGAAAAAAATTAAGTTTCAGATTATTACCTTTTGGTGCATTTAGTTTACAATGAAAATTATTAATTAATAAGTGTTTTCGGCAATAATCAGAAACTTCATTTTAAAATTATAAAGTTCAACTTACAATAAAAGAATACATGAGGACATCAACAGAAAAGAAACACTCAGCTTAAGTTCTTGTTTGCAGTCAGCAAGCGTTGGAACATCCTGTAAGAATTAAAATGAAATTAATATTTAGATATTAGTATGTCGGTGGTAGCAACTATAATTGCTGCTACATTTATAGATGCAATGATTATGTATATAATGTAAAACATAAATATGACAAGTGATGGATAACAATAATTAATTACAGAGCATATACTTTGAATTAGCTATCATTCAACAGTTCTATTAATGTCTTTATTTTTGTTTAGGAAAAAAAATTAACAAAACAATTCTTATTTCATCTCACTGTTCAACATTTTTTTTTTCTACTGAGAGTACTCAGGTTTTAACTTATTCTCTTGTAATTAGAATTCTTTTTTTAATATCACACTATTTTCATCCGAAATGGGTTCGGAAAAAGTAATGTAAATATTATTGAATGAATTGAAGCCAAAATGGATGCTTTTAATTGTAAATGAAAATTTTAAGTAAAATAGACTAAGTAAAAGAAGCTGAAGAATTCACTTTAGAATAACCAAAAATTCAGAAAAGTATAACAAATCATGATTTCTTGAATTAGTAAGGTTATGTACGTAGGTATGGCTCTTGTATCAGGTGGCCAAAGGCGGAAAATCGGTTAGGCACTGCAGGTTATACGGATATTACGTATTATTCACAAGTTCTGCCAGTAATAACTGAAATAATTCAATGTTTAACATTACTGGAGGAAAAACTTTTGCATTAAGCAAGAGGAAGGAAGTTATAGGGCAAAAACAGAAGACAAAGTTAGCTTCTTCCCCTTTACGAAGCTTCGACCAAGTCAAAAATTTATTTTCACAGGCCAGATTTATTTAACATTCTAAATTTTATTTAAATTAATTTTTATCAAGGTTAAGTACCTGTTTAATAGACTAATTACCGGTTTAGTTTTTCTTAATCAAGGGCTAAGAGCAAAGCGTGGGTACCATCATCAATACACAAGCATACTGATTCTGCAAGTCATTATGAATAAAGCTTAGGGTGGAAAAAATCCTATGAATAAAATGCATTACAGAAAATTACATATCAAAAGGAGTTAAAATAATGCTAGGATCAAAATTAATAGAGGGAAAAGAAGTTTTCTAAAACAGATTATTCGTACTCTGGCTTCATAATTAGATTTGAGATGAAGTTAGTTAGCGGATTTTGTTAATTTTATTCACGATAGATAAAAAACTGAAAAGAAACATAAATTAACAAGAAAAACTATATATCATAGCGGAAAAACAAAAGCACATGGCGCACAATTTTTGAAAATTTTAACAGCATCAATAAATTACTTTCTTTTTCTTTAATGCAACACAATAAGCCTTCAATAATGAAAAAAACATAAAAGAAACTCACCAGGGGTTCAAGAAACAGAAGATACAAGAAGATTTTTATCTGCAGGAGCACATGGTCAACCCCATTGCAAATCAAACACTTAAAGCAAAAATTATACCGATATTAATTTCTCAATTTCAAAATTAAGTGAATTTTCAAAACACTATAGCACAAATCAAAATGAAAAGTAAGAATGAATGGATATCAGAAGAGAATTTCAAAAATCAGTAAACGATATACGGAAGAAGCGTTCAGATCAATATCATCCGCCGAACTGAAAGTACGTTAGAAAATTAGCGGGAAAACAATATAAACCAACCGTTTTTGGGAAAGTGGGGAGGATGACGTATTTTCTTCATTTCCCGCCATCATACTTTTAATTTTTTTCCTATGAATCGAATCTTATAATGGACATAATTTTAATTTATATAAAGAATTATATATAAAAAAAAAAAATATATACACTCCAACCAATCGCTAGGTAAAGAAATATTAAATTAAATGTTTAGAGGGAAATTCAAAACTTATGAAATTAATTTAAGGAATACTTAAGCCTGTTGAAATACAGAATAAGGTTTACCCACAACCTGTGTTTAGTTACAAGGAATTTAGGATCAATATTGTGTTTTATTAGAGAAATGATAATAGTTTATTGCCATTATAATATTGTTGAAACAATACAGTAGAGATACAGGTGGCCGCAGCGACCCTCTCATAGCTTCCCGCTTCAATGTGCGTTCGAGTTCCCCTCCTGCTTCTATTCTATGTTCTGTCCCCTCGGGACAAGGAGTGACAGGTTATAATAATCAATACGTTTGAAATTAATACTGAATGTATAATACAACAGAAAATATTCAAATTGAATCAGCAAAAACATGTGCACGTTCCATTTGTATTAAATTGCATATATATTTTTTTTTTAAATAGGTGATCTTTTAATTATTAATCGTGATATCTCTTCAATTAAATATTTAATACTTTAATGAAATTTCCTCAAATAATTAATTTATTGTATTAATGATTTGATAATAAACAAATTATATTAGCGAAGAACGAAGGGTGGCTTCGGGAAACATCGGCTAAAATCGGGTTTAGTGCTTAGCTCTCCTTAGACATAGGTATCACTCTATATATCGCCCTTCACTAAACTGCATCAAAGCTCAAATTTCAAGGTTGGAATGAACACGATCCTCCCTTCAACGTCTCGGCCCATAGCCCGAAGTTAAAAAAGTTAAAGGCCTGACCAAGTTATTTACTCAAGTGTTTCCTTTTTCTATTGCATTTAAGATTCGTTTTTTAGTATTACTCCGTCTTTTCTTATCCCCTTTTCTATTTCTTTAAAACTACCAACAATTTTTTTAAAATTAAATTTAAAATTAGCTAATATTTTAATTATTCCATTTATCGGAGTAGACCTAACAATTTGGTCATTGCCACTAAATCGTTGGTGTTAATGCGTTTTTGTATTTTTACAGTAAAAGTGCCTCTCAGACTCCCGTCCCCCCAAAAAAAGACCATTTATAGTGCGGCTGCGAACTACTTTTGCCACTTATCGAAATACAGACATGCTTCTCTTTTTGTTGGAGCCATAATCGGCGCGAAAGGGTCTCGAAACATAGTCGTGATATGTTATTTTAATGAAATTTCCAACATCCTACTCCAGAATTTGAAAATCATAATATATCTTACCAGGACCTTTCGGACTGTCCGACCCAGATTTTCAACTTTTTTTTTTTTTTTTGGTGATTCTACATCGAAAAATAACAAAACAAAAACTTTAAACAAGTTATTTTGTTGAGGTTGAGTTTGAAACATATCTACATGGTTCTTTCACCGTAAAATTTATATTTCAGAATGGATCAAGTGAAAAATGTAGCAATAAAAAATCATTATATTGTAGTTAGAAAATATTAAACAAATTTCAAATCGTTTTACTCGTATACAATCTTTATAATCCAAAATCCGTAAAATCCTCAATGATCCCTATTATGTCACAAATAAACTTATCCATAAGGTTCTAGATGTCTTTTATGTTGCAGATTTGGCCCAAACAAGATACATATCCTTCCATGACAAGCTACATACCCACTCGATTCCACTAGTCTCCCAACTTGCTTCTCACTCGATTCTCGATAACCCTCCAAAACGAAAAGGAAAGAAAATGGCCTAGAGATGTTCTTGTGTAGAACAGTTATTGAACTACTACTATGAGTAGTTCTTCAAAGGTTATTGACAAGTCATTGTGATCATTCTACCACACATTTACTTATTTTATACAGGGCCGGCGGGAGGCAATATAATCCAAAAAATACAATTTATTTTTTTACTAATAAACTACAATGTTTGCTTAATTTCCTAATATGATAGATTTCCATAAAATCGCTTATGTAAACTAACATTTGCGAAGGTAGTCTTAGCACGTGCCCCGGGGATTTGGAAAAGTCACAAATTTATGTTGATTTCCTTAATTAAACTATAGTTAAATATTCAAACATCAAACGCCTGTAATCCTTCCAATCCAAATCCCTTAGAACAACAACCAACGCTCCAATGTCTCCAACAAAACCTTAAATAATGGCCTTAATATACCTTTTTTTTCCTCAATCTTTTGAGGAAAAAAATGTTTTGAAAAATTCATAAAAATCTTTTTAATCATTCAAATATGGTGATAAGAACTCTGTCCAGTTTCCCACTACCTATATCTCCCTTCTCGCAGATTAAAGAAGTAGCGGCCTCGACATGTAAAAGCAAAATTCGACATGTAGAACTGGCAATGGAGAGCTTCTACACCATACCCTGAATGACTACTATAGCGCCCTCACTCAACCTCCACTGGGTTTTTATACCAACGATGCGACTGACAGAGCAGTGCTGGGATGTCATTGAGCCTGACGTCCCGCCATAAGTGGAGGTATTTAGGGGTCCCTTGGCTGAGTGTATATTGTAATTAGAGTATAATTATATTTTAAACTTTTAATTTAATTTTTTTTAAACTATATATTGATGTTTACAACTTTACACATTATATACAAGTGAATTTGAGGAAACTGATTACAATGGCATGTCAATAACATGTAAAGAACTACTCACTAGTCTACATTAGAAGGCATCTTGGCCATCTTATTTCCAAACACCTCGGAGGATTATCAGGAATAGAGTGTGAGGAGTTGGGAGACTAGTGGATTCGAATGGGTTTGGAGTTTAATATGAAAGGATAGGTTTTTGGTTTGTGCCAAATCAACAACATATGGAACATTAAGATCTTAATGGATATTTGGGAGCGTTGAATGCTTATTTAGTAAATGTTGTTTATTGTCATTTAAGTCTGGTATGTTATTTTAATTCAATGTTTATATATACTATTGTATTTAAAACTTTTAATTAGATTAAATTTTGGTTTTTTTATTATTTTATTTTATATATTTTATAGTTGAGAGGTTATTTTTCTGTTCCTTTTTAATTTATTTCTTATGCTACATATCGTGCGAATTAATTCAAAGCCATCTATAATACTCGTTGCCTTTAATTGAGACTGATTGTAATATCTACTCAATAAAAACTTTTTTGAAAAACATAAAAAAAATAATATATATATATATAAATTACAACACACGATTTATTTATGGTTTGCTAAATTCATTTATTGATTTTATAAAAACGCATAAAGCATGCTGTTTTTTAAACCCTCCACCCTCCTTGGACTAACTGAAACTTCAAATAAGCTCAAGAAGAAGCCCCCCTCAAGTTTTCAAGTTGTTTGCGAATTAGTGAGTGACTTGGTCGGAGGGTTCCATCCCTCAGCCCTATAATGTTTCATAATGACTGGTTGGCTTAGGGCGGTAATCACGCCCTCCTTAGCATTTAATGGGATACCAAATCTTTCCTCTGGGGGAACTACAAGCGCGGAGAGGGTAGGCCTAAAAAAAAACATCGTAATTCAGGACAGAGGGGCATTAGTGGATTAGAGATGGCTGGACAACAGATCGGCGTGTCATGTGTGCCAGCAGATGTCGCCCCTTCTTCCCTCCTTTTAATCACCATTCATTGGATGGGTGCGGGGGGAGGGGGGATGATGTTTCAATCAGTCCTTTGACCTAGCTACTGGCTACCTAGCTCCTTGCCAATCTAATCCGTGTCTGCCAATTCTCCTGTCAAAAGCTCCATGTGACCCATATGCTTTCTTGTTAGGAAATTGTTCGCCTTCAAACGGGTGTCGTGCTCTTTGATTTCGAGTCCTCTGTACACTCCCCCTATCCTTGTGTAGTGTTAGTCGTACCAACCTAAAAGAAGGCCTATTATTCTGATGACTGAAGAAAAATAATTAGGTTACACTCTCGCTTATCCAAATTAACAACAGCCAAGAGGGTTAGGGTAAGGGTAAAGTGCGGAGTGTGTATACAGAAATATTAGTGACGATGGAGTGGAGTATAGAGTAGAGTTTAGAAAAAGGGAAATACCGATTTTTCGTTCCAAACTAGACTATTCATTATTATTTTTACGTAAACTAAAATAAAAACTTGTAACTTAATTGCATTTACAGTAATTTCACAATACCATGCGATGCCACTTGATACGTTTCGGAAAAATCAAACAATTAATTTCTGTTTAGCGTAAAAACGATAGTCGTAAAAAGATGGTTTCACACAGATTTATGAACCTTAAAATCTAGTAGGATACACGAAAAAATCTATACTCAAAGACATATCTGAAGCTTTATTATGCTCGTTTATGCGCCTTTATCTTTTTATTTATTTAATTAAATACATTTACAAGATAAATTTAAGATCAAATTATATTTATCAAAATCAAGTTCTTAGAGAGCAATCACTGTTACCTATCTCCCACCGTACCCATAGGATAAAAAAATTAAAATTGATTACACTTTCTGATGTAATTTCACACGAATTGTTTAATTATTTGTAAAAAATCAAGGAACTTATTTATGTTTAAAGAAATTTCTATTAGTATACTGGTATAACGTAGGTACTGCTCAGCTTTATCAACCTTAAAATTCAGTTGGATACACGAAAAAAAAATATACTACGAGGTATATGTGATTTATAAACTTTTTTTTGCACGTTTAAGCATCTATATTGAAAAAAAAAACGCATTTAAAAAATAAATAAGTAACCCTGAATATTAAGACCAACTAAAACAGAAGACTTAAGGCCAGCGCACTGGTGAGTATTTTCTTACAAAGTCAGTTGTGTAGGAAAATGTGCTCCGCTCCGGGCCTACATAATGTGCGCTGCTCCTACCTAACCAAGAGATTTTTTTTTTTTTTGGTACATACCAGACTTAAAAGACAAGAAACTGCTCGTCGTTTCCGTCTACTCCAACATTTACAAGACAAGCGATCAAAGCTCCCAATAAATTACAATAACACTTATTTACATGATAGTAATTAGAACCGTTTGGACACACAGAGTTGAGCTTTATGGCTCCACTAAACCTTCCAATTCTTCTCGTATTAAATCCTTACAATCTAAAATCCTGAATTCATTAAACTTGCAATACTATTCTATTAAATAACTTAATAGAACAAGGTTAATAAAAATTTAATATAACAAAAATGGACATTTTATTGATTGCTATTGATTAAACCGTCCGATATCGCTTCGAGAGCGACCACAACCAGGAAAACATGGTTTGGATGTTATTTATTTATTTTTTAAAAACTATTGTTGATATTTACAACTGTATACATATATAAAATAAGAAAATTTAATTATTACAATGACTTGACAATCACATGTAAATAAACAATTCTATTTAAGAAGGTCTCTCGGTCATCTTCTTTCAGACGCCTTGCAGGATTATCGTAAATGAAATAGGAAAGAAGTTGAGATACTAGTGGATTTGAATGGTTAAAGAGTTTACTATGAAAGGATTTTTATCTGGTTTGGACTAAATCATTAACATATAGAAAATTAAGGTCTTGATGGATAAGTTTATTTCTGACTAAGTGAGGAGCATTAAGGATTTTGGATTTCAAGGATTGGGTACGAGAAGAATTAGATGGTTTAGTGAAGCCCCAAATCTCAACTCCATTTGCACAGATAAGTCTAATAACTGTCATGTAAATGAACCTTTTGGAATTAATCTTTAGGTCTATTAATCTTTTCTCTAAGGTTTGGACGTTTGTTAAGTGAATGTTGAAGAAGTCGAAAACGACGAGCAGTTTCCTGTCGTTGTCTCCCACGTGGATTCCAACTTAAACGTTTGTCTAAAAGGTGTCCTAGAAAGCGGATAAGTTCAACTAGGATCAGTGAAATGTTACTAAAGGATACTGTAGGGCAGAAAGTCGTAGTTTTACCACAAAGGGTGGTATTTATCTATCAAAAATAAATTTGATAAGATTTTTTTTTTTTAATTCTCCATTGTTGACACCATTCTTGAAGGTTTTTGATATGATATTGGAGTGTTTGGGATGCTATGAAAAGATCATGATTTACTGATAACACACATGTCTCATCAGCGTACGTGGTGAGGACGGTACTAGGATGAGTCGGGATGCCAGCTGTATAGACTATGTAGACGACAGATTGCGAAAACAGAGAAGAGAAGGGAAATTTTAAATTAAAAGTTTACTTTGAAAGTTTTATCACTTAGCTGGAACGAATAATTAAAAATGTTGAAGGAAGGAATTTATGGAGTTTCTAAAGCAGTCATGGATTCCAGAATCGGTCAAAAGCCTGTTCAACGTCGAGAATGGCTACTGTGCAGTACATTCCGTGTTCCAATGCGGAGGAGACAAATGTCCACCACACGATGACATTGTCGGATTGTGCAGTGTGATGTTCTGAATAAAAAATGGTGAGGATTAAATGATACTGGATTACATGATGGGAATCTAGTATAGATTACAAGTGTTTTAAAATTAGTTTTTCAAGAATTTCACCCATGATTGTTAGCTGAAGCTCAGGCGGCGGTTTGGGTTTGGAAATCATCTTAACTATAGATAGTTTCTAGGAGTCAATAAAATATGTAGTACGGAGCATAGCATTAAATATGTATTTTAGGAATACTATGGCTTCCCGAGGAAGGAGTTTTAGGATATGTGATGTAATTAGGTCGTGTCCAGGGGCTTTACTTAAAGGTAATCTGTGAATGATGTTTGATATTTCCGAAGGATAGAATGCTTTAGGGTGAGGGGACATTGGAAGTGGAATATTAAATATATTCTATAGGAGAAGAATTCAGGATACCAGGATGTGGGTTAAAAGTTTGGAAAAGGTGCTGGCACAATCCTTGATTTTTCTTCATCAGATTTTTATCTGGTTTTGGATTCGGTTAGTAGCAGATGATTACAGTTTCTGTAGTTAATAGTTTTTTGGCTTTATTCCATAAAGATAAAGATTGTAATTTTTGAATCTTGTATTTTTCAATTTCAGTATTACGTTTTGTTGTTAGTTTACAGTAATTATTTTTATCTGATAGATATCTAGTCCTGTACTACTTCGCTCTAGCTCTACGTATTTCTCCTAACAAGAATCAAATATGTTGTGGTTAGTTTGTCTGAAGAACATTATTTTTTTTTTCTGCCTGAAGTATTTCCGTTAATAGCGATGAATATTGATGTGGTAAGTTTATCTATGGCGGTTTCGATATCAATAAAATTTAAAAAAATAAAATAAAAAATGAATAAAAAAAGTTTTTAAAAAAATGAATTTAAAAATGGTCACCGACGACTTGGTTCCTGAGGAGGGGGAGCCATGGATCTGAGAACAGCCAAGTCATTCACGTCATCTTCTGATGAACAGTGGCCATAACTAACTCTCTTCCATCTTTCTTTTGAGTTCTTTGAAAATGGTTTATAAATATAACATAATTTAAAACAAAATAAAAGGCTAAAATAGAATAAATCATACCTATATAATAAATAAAAAAATAAATCCAAAAGCAAATGTGGCTAACATATCCAGGATATGTAATACGAAACTACTAAATCTGTCACATTTGATAAAAAAGACTTTGAAAGTTCCCCGAAGAACTGCCTGTACCTCTGTCCCCGTTTAAGCCACAGAGCTTATATTCTGACCAAATTGTATTACATTAAGTCTAGTATAATTTAGAGTTTAACAAACTTTTCTTAAAATCCAACCGTATAACAGATATTTTGGGGAAACGTAGAATAGTTCGAAATATTCAACGCTTTGACGCTACCAATTAGCGAACAGTGGGGCTTCAAGATCCAAATCTTGAATTTTCTTACATAAAGCGGAGTAAAATGATAACCTTTTACTTATCAACATGTACAATTTTACTGAACTGAAAATTTTGTTCCCCTAACCCCCGGACTCCATGGGAGGGTCGAATTAACCAACATTCTATACATATTTGTCGAAATTCCAACGGTTTTCGAGATATAAGTTATTGAAATCGGTGATTTTCGGAAAAAAAACAAAACAAATTTTTACCTCACTTTTTTAATGCTCTAAAACTTTGATTCTGACAATTTTTTTGAGAAATTATTGTGAAAGGCACAAGAAGCAGATTTATGTCAAAAAGTGAGGTAAAAAAATGTTGTTTTTTTTTCTCGAAAATTATCGATTTTCAATAACGTATACATCGAAAACCGTTTGAAGTTTGACAAACACTTATAAAAACTATTTTACAGGAAATTTAATTAGCTTCAATGTTTATTTAAAATATATTTTTCTATAGTCAACCGTTTTCAAGATATAATCGAAAAACCAAAAAAAATTAAACTTTTCCCCTCCCCCCCAACGTTAGCTCTCCCGGGGTGGAAACTTTTAGTATGTTAACCTTCTAACTACTCCTAACGAAGCTATGGAGTAAAAAATAATCGCATATTTTATGAACTCTTCATCCCTCATTTCAGCACTCATTGACTGGACTACATACGAGATTTTAAAGCTTATGTTTCCACTTCATTGGTCCGCAAGTACAATTTATTTTAAAAAATTCTCCTCGATTTATGTTTGAAATCTTTTTAATTAAATTTTCCAATTTCGTGCTTAATTTACAGGTTATAAACGGATGCAGGCAATAATAATTAAAAACGAATTTCTAAATTAAGATATAACAGATTCTAAAAATTAAAAAAAAAATCTGATCATTTATCTCCATTTGGTGGACTACAAACGAGGTCTTATCGGCCCCTCAAATCGGGGATGATTTTATCTCAATGGGGCCAGGTCGTAGACACCACGGCCGGAAACATCATGGAAGTCCAGGGGAAAAAAAAGCCACACGTTAGACAAAAAACTTTAACAATTTCCACAAAAAGGAAAACCGAGTTCTTTTTGTGCAGCTGTGGCCTAGCCTCTTTTGGCTCGTTAACTTCACACATTCTGGTCGATAGATCGGGAAATGAAGATTGCAAGTAATTGGTTTACTTATTTTTTTTTGAACAGTTATAGTAAATATTTATAAGTGGGCTGTCTGGACTTCTTATCTCCGATTTTGGTTCCTTTTTTTTTCAATCTGATTCTATATCGAAAAAAAAAATTAACACAGATATTGAGAGCTTATAAAATAACAAAGATATTGTTAATTTTATAAGCTATGCGAATAGGTTTAGATGGGCTGGAAATCTTTCTAGGAGTGGAGAGGAACGACTACTGAAAAAATAGATATGATATTCAATTAGAATAAAAAAGAAGACCTAGACATAGGTGGGAGAATGAAGCAGAAAGGATACCACAAAGGAGGCCAAAGGCCAAAGTATGAATTCTTAACTCATCAGGGAAAGTTTTAGTGGTAATGAACTAAATGTTGTTAAATACTAGTAAAAATGTGACTGAGGTCTATAAACAAAAGGATGAATACTTATACATAAGTAAATATACAATATAAAATTTAGCTATACATAAATAGAAACAAATCGAAAATCTAAAACTACAATTAAAGGAATAAAAATAACTATTATTTATAGACAGTTTATAATAACAATAATATAAAACTGTTTATCAATTTAGTGATATATTACTTAAACTTAAGCTGAACTTAAACTGGCATATTCTCTTGATAATAAAATTAATTTTCATTATTTTTTAAGAAATTAATACAGATGAATGATGCTTATGTGAAATTGGAGTATCCTGAGTGATTTTGTATGTGAGAGATACTTCGGAAAAAACCTTTCTGAGAGTTTTAGAAACGTATGAATTTTATTTAAACTCAGCTAAGATTCAACAAACATTAAATTCAACAACCAACCGATACCATCATTAAGTAACGAATTTATTAATATGCATTGATATGATCTCTCGTACACAATACCTTAAAAAAAATTTAAACTGATATGAATTCAAAATTAAAAAACAAGTCTTAAAATGGAGCATACAAAAAAATTTTATTTGTTCACAAAAAAATATAGTTTCGAAAAATAGTTCTAAAAATTCGAGAATATATCTAAACGATGTACGATACATCAATGTCACCTGTGAATAATGTGTTAGGTGAAATTTTCTGAACTTAGTTTTATGGGTATTACCAGTTACCCTATTTTATAATCAATCGTATTGTTTAATAAAACAAAAATATATACTCAAGATGAAAAAAAAATATTTTAAAAATATACTATAATAAATGACAGGAGCCCCTCGGTAACATGGCAAATTGCCCCTTCTACCACACCCTACCCCTGCCTACCCTGAAGCCCATATTTCACACCGAAACTTTTGGGGAAAGGTGTAACTTAAAATTATGAAAGTTTATCGTCCAGTCATCGTAAAAATAAGATGATGACAAATAATTTTTAGGACAAATAATTTTTTAAAGCATGACTACACTAATTGTAAGTTTAAGAATATATTATAATGAAGAAAAACAGTAATAGAAGTAAATAATTTGTGTTATATTTTTTAATTTATTCCTCATACCAGACTTGAAAGACAAGAAACTGCTCTTCGTTTCCGACTACTCCAATATTCAATAGACTAGCGTTCAAAGCCCCCAATAAATTTTAAAAAAAAATATTTACATGACAGTAATTGGACTTAACGGAGCTGTGCTTTGATGCTTCACTAAACCTTCCATTTTTTTTCCGTATCCAATCCATACAATCAAAAATCCTCAATACTCCCTATTATGTCATAAAAAATCTTATCCAAAAAGATCTTAATGTTCCATATGTTGCTGATTTGGCCCAAACCAGATATCTATCCTTTCATAGTAGACTCTATACCCACTCCAAAACATTAGTCTCCCAACTTGCTTCACATTCCATTCCCGATAATCCTCCGAGGCGTCTAAAAAGAAGGTGGCCAAGAGACCTTTCTAATGCAGAACTTTTATTGAAGAGCTCCTAGGGAGTAGTTCTTTACATGTTATTGGCATTTTAAGTATTTTACTGAAATTTACTTGATGTATGTAATGTATACAGTTGTAAATACCAATAAATAATTTTTAAATAAAATGTATTTCTTTATACTTATAATTTTATACAGTACATGCATCTAGTGAATGAGTGAGCAAATTATAACAATAACATGTACAGCAACTACTCATAATAGCACTCAATTAAAAGTCTACTGTATAAGGTATCGAGGTCATCTTCTTTTCAGTGGGCTCAGAGAGTTATAGTGATTCGAGTGAGAAACATGTTGAGACTAGTGGATTCGAATGGGCATGGAGCTTATCATGGAAGGATAGGTATCTGGTCTGGGTAAATTCAGCAACATATAGAACATTTAGATCATTATGGATAAGTTTGTTACTGACATAATAGAGAGCATGAGAATTTTGAATTTTATATGAGCACTGGAAAGTTCAGTGGAATCTCAAAGCTCAACTCTGTAAAGCTAATAGGTCTGATTAATGCCGTACAAACGAGTCTTTTGTAATTAATTGGAAACTTTAATCGTTTGTCTAGTTAATGTTGGAGTTGACCATAACGAGAAGCAGTTTCTTGCCGTTTTGGTCTAGTCACTGAATTTTAAATAAAATGTTTACCTAGATGGAGTCATATGAAGAGGATCAGTTCAACAAGGAAGACTATATAAGTAAATAAAAATGAAATATATATATATATATATATATATATATATATATATATAAAATCGTATATATATATTTATCAACTGTATAGTCAACTTCCTACTATTGTTTATTTTTTTGTATTTACTCATTAAATTAACCTCATTACCTCACTAACTTTGTATCTACTCATTTTTTATATTTACCAATGAAATTGTTGCATTTACTCATTAACTTTTAATTAACTATCACTCATTTTAATATTTTTTCGTTTTAATTCAATAGTCTTTATGTATTGTATTCATGGGCTTTAGATGTTGCCTTTATGTTATTGTCTTTATTCTAATACAGTTATTCTTTTCATACCTTTGTTTTTTATACTCGGCAATTTTGTCAAACCTTTTCTTTGTTTTCTTTTCTTCTAGCCCAGATGAAGGCTTGCAATAGAAGTAGAAACGTCGGCATTATAAATTAAAATATTATTTTAAATTGCTGTGTATCTATGACTGCATACCCCAACTATCTACATCTTTAAATACTTCTCAGTCAACTAATAACCTATCAATATCTAAATTTAGGATACAAATGGCAAATCGATCAAGCACACATGGAGCCTCTTCATCCAAGAAAGGTGCGTGGAGTGTAGTGGAAATAATATCCGTCCCTATAGGAAAACAGTAAACATTGTGTTTGGAGTGAGCATTTGCGAGGGTGCGCACTTGCGCTTCACCGGCAGGAGGCTGTAATGAATGCTCCTGCCACGCGCCCGTCGACAGGCGAGCATTAATTGTCAGCTCTGACTCAACTCTGCGTCAGTCCACTTCTATCTCAAAACCATCACAACTGTTTCCTTAAAAGTTCCGTGTAAAGAAGATCTAATTTTTAAAAACATTTAAAGTTTATTTGTTTGAGAAAGTATTTTTACCTAACTATTTTAGATTGTATACAACAGGTATGGGTAAGAGGTTGTATTTATCTAAGCTAAGAAGCCAACATAAATAGTAGATCCAGGCAAGATGAATCGGATACAAATACTCGGATATAAGAGCCGAGGAAGTTGGAAACTATTGTCTAAAAACCTGGGTTGATCAGACAAACAAAAACCTAGCCGTGTTCATGTATTCAGAAAAGTTGTTATTATTATTATTATTATAAAATAACGATAATGAAGAAACCAACAATAAAATATTAAATGATCAGAATTAAATAATCTATGACTCTGAAATAACTGGAAACACATCTACGAAACGAAACATACATTATAAAGTAACGTCCATCAATTACGTGAGGTGTTTTTCTTTTGATTCAGTCTCTCAAAACGAGCCGGAATAAGTTGTGGTTTGATCCCCCTCCTACCCACATATCTCACGTGAGATAGTCCAGTCAATGAGTGCTGAAATGAGGGGTGTAGAGTGCATGGAATATGCGATAATTTTTGACTTCATAGCTTCGTTAGGAATAGTTGGAAGGTAAACATACTAAAAGTCCCCACCGCTGGGGGGTGAGCTAACGGTGGGGGGAGGGTAGAAGTTCCATTTTTTTGGTTTTTCGATAATATCTCGAAAACTGTTGGCTCTAGAAAAATATGTTTTAAATAAACATAAAAGCTAATTAAATTCACTATAAAATTTATTATATATACATTTGTCGTAATTCTAACCGTTTACGATATATACGTTATTGAAAATAGGTGATTTTCGGGAAAAAACAAATGTCACCTCACTTTTTGTCAAAACTTTTGCTTCTATTACGTTGCACAATCGTTTCTCAGAAAAAACGTCAGAATCAAAATTGTAGAGCATTAAATGTACTTTAGTTTCATACATACATTTTTGGTATTTGCTTCAAATGTTTAATAAAAAGTGGGGTAAAAATATTTTTTATTTCTAAAATTGTCGATTTTTAATAACGTATATCTCGAAAACCATTGGAATTTCTAAGAATACAATACAATTAATACAATACGTATACAATTAATTTTATAGGAAATTTAATGAGCTTTAATTTTGATCTGCTACATATTTTTCCACCGTTTTCGAGATATAATCGAAAAACAAAATTGGGACCTTTTCCCCTCCCCCCACTTTTAGCTCACCTCCCAGGGGCGGGGACTTTCAATATGTTTACCTTCTAACTATTCCTAACAAAGCTGCGAAGTCAAAAATTATCGCATATTCCATGCACTCTACATCCCTCATTTCGGCACTCTTTATCTTGGGTCGCATTTCTCTGAAAAAACAAGTTTATTGATACTCATTCCGAAACTAATTTTTCGATCCAAAATTTTTTTTTTTTTTTATCAGAATGCTCCTTAAATTTACTATAAGAACCTATATATGAAATTTTGATCAAGTTCCATCAAATACCCATACCAGCACGTTAAAAACCGCTTACTATTTTAAGTACAAGTTTTTTTGGCATAGTTTTCACCATAACGCCGAAACTATTTGTCAGATCTGTAATTCATTTTTTTTCAACTAAAATCTGTTAAAATTTACTATCAGGCCTTAAATATGAAATTTTGATTATGACACGTAATACACCCAAACCTAAACGCTAAATATGTATGTTTTAGCAAAGTATGACGATAGTCACAAATTCAGTGGACTGGTTTGAGTTTGTAACGTGACATAATCAAAATTTCATATATAGGTTCTTATAGTAAATTTAAGGAGCTTTCTGATAAAAAAAAGAAATTTTGGATCGAAAAATTAGTTTCGGAAGGAGTATCAATAAACTTGTTTTTTCAGAGAAGTGCGACTCAAGATAAAGAGTGCCGAAATGAGGGCTGTAGAGTGCATGGAATATGCGATAATTTTTGACTTCGCAGCTTTGTTAGGAGTAGTTAGAAGGTAAACATATTAAAAGTCCCCGCCCCTGGGAGGTGAGCTAAAAGTGGGGGGAGGGGAGAAGGTCCCAATTTTGTTTTTCGATTATATCTCGAAAACGGTGGACTCTAGAAAAATATGTAGCAGATCAAAATTGAAGCTCATTAAATTTCCTATAAAATTAATTATATACGTATTCTTAGAAATTCCAACGGTTTTTGAGATATACGTTATTAAAAATCGACAATTTTAAAAATAAATAAAATTTTTACCCCACTTTTTATTAAACATTTGAAGAAATACCAAAAACGTATGTATGAAACTAAAGTACATTTAATGCTCTACAATTTTGATTCTGACGTTTTTTCTGAGAAACGATTGTGCAACGTAATAGAAGCAAAAGTTTTGACAAAAAGTGAGGTGACATTTGTTTTTTTTTTTCCCGAAAATCACCTATTTTCAATAACGTATATATCGTAAACGGTTAGAATTACGACAAATGTATATATAATAAATTTTATAGTGAATTTAATTAGCTTTTATGTTTATTTAAAACATATTTTTCTAGAGCCAACAGTTTTCGAGATATTATCGAAAAACCAAAAAAAATGGAACTTCTACCCTCCCCCCCACCGTTAGCTCACCCCCCAGCGGTGGGGACTTTTAGTATGTTTACCTTCCGACTATTCCTAACGAAGCTATCAAGTCAAAAATTAACGCATATTCCATGCACTCTACAATGTGTTTATTGACTGGACTAAGATTAATTTCTTAACTTTCGATCAATTAAATTTATTTTTGTGTATTTTTCTGGTAACCACCAATAATATACTTATATTCTAATTACTAATATACTTAAACTAAAAAAGTTGAGATTTTTGACTCCTACACAATTAGATGTGATTTTACTGGACAACTAATTAGGACTCAGTGTTGCAATGAATAAACACAGAAAAACATGAATTATGAGCAATATAGACACCACTCGGAAGGAATGACAGGCATTTGAATGGAATTTTCTTTCTCTACTGATTTAGAAAGCCACATAAAGGAGCTTGAGGGATGAGGGAATCATTCTCATATGATTGCCACCTTGAATCGGATTAGAAAAATCCGACCTCCTGTACTGAAGAACCCAAAACAGTAGTTGAAGACACATATAAATTTAAATAAGCTAAATACACACGCATAAAATAAGAGAATAAATAAGTACAAATATGAGACTCTTACAAGAAATGAAGCCAAAACAAAGCGTCTGCTCTGAAACCAGCGAGGTTAAAAGAATGAATAAAAATTAAGTTGGAAGGGGTAGAAAAGGGTAGGGGAATACCAGAAAAACGGAGAAATCAAAGACCGAAATTACTGGAAAAGTAAGTAAATAAACTATAATACTAAACTTTTGAGAAGGAGACCAGAAGCCGCATGCCGCTGTGTTGTCACTTCAATAATATTCCGCCGCGTCGGTATGCCATTGAAGTGACTACAATAAAAATTCCTTATAAAAGATATTTTTACATTTATAGATTTAATTGATTAAGAGCATTTGTTGGCTCATTCATAATAAAATTGCTAGCACAGCACACAATGAACTTATAAAAACCTGTACTACAACCAATGAAGAGTGTTGGGTTCAACTACATGGTGAGGAAGAAGTATTGCTTCGTGACCAACGGTTATACTAGGATATGAAGCGTTCAGCAATCACGCTCAACCACCAACTTTATAAAGACTGGGTGTGCCGTGAAGTAAATCATAAATGTTTAATATTATTTAATGCGTACTACGGGTACGCATTCAATTTAAAGGAAAAATATTTACAGCTAGAAAACGATATCGAACCACGACGCCACCAAATTCCACAAACCTGCACAACACGGACATATCGACTAGTCTGCTTCACTTCGAGTTTCACATTCATCGATAGGTCTTTCCTACAAACTGATCGTTGGAAATCGAATAGTACTTTAAAGGTATTTTATAAGTAGTTGTTCAAATAATTCTAAACTCTTGGCAATTAACCGGTGAATATAAATAAAACTATCACATTAAAAAGTATTAATAGTTACCAAAATGATCAAATATTATAATATTTTACTATACTGCCCTATAGGCAGTTCATGGAAAAGTTTTAAAAACTAATAAACCTAAACAAGCAATATAATTTAATAACTCGAAGGAGGAGGATTATATGGCCGAGTGTGATAATGAAGGTCGTGGTTTCGAATCCCACCTGGGCAGATTAAAATTATTTATGTAACCTTCACCAGGCTAAACAAGGTAGATAACCTGTAGGATAACCCCTCCGTTTTGCCCAAGTTGGAGTACTTAGGGACATTCACTAGGCGATCCTTGGTCTGCTCGATAACTCTTCCCTCGTCTGTTTTCAGCAAGTCTTTAAGAAACTTTTCAACTTCAGAGGTCCTCTGCTACATTGTCCTTCCATCTGCTCCGCAGCCTTCCTCGAGCTCTCACTCCTGAGTAACCATGATAAACTTTTCACAGTTCTGCCATCATCCATTCTCAGGTGTCCCAACCACTTCAGACGTTGAATTATGACATAGTCAGACAATTTAATATCTCCATATAGCGCCTATAATTCATTATTATTTTTAAAAAGGTATACCCAATTTAGAAGGGGACATTAAACCCCAACAAACAACTAACAAATAGCGAAATTTGCTTTATGATAGTGAGAGAGGCTTTCGTCGTCCATAACTGATTTGAGCTAGTTGATAATCCAGAAATGATTTTGAATATAATATAAATTTCAGAAAAAAATGTTCTTTTCAATATAGAATGCTATTTTGCTACATGAAGTATAGAAATCATTAGAAACAACAGTTAATTCTACTCCTGAAATTATATTTAAATACTTCAAAATTATGTAAAATGTTTTAAGACTCGACCCAGATACATTTAAATAAAAATTAAGAAAAATGTAAAAACACTGAAGGAGAATAACCTTCTCCCTCGAAAAGAAGCTATAAAAATCAAAATCGAAAGGTCACATTCGACCAAAAGGTATTCAATATCAACCGAAACCAAGTGGAAACAGAATCCGCGACCTTAATGTTTACTTTTTTTTTTCGACGTCATTTATACTTACCGTCATTTATGATCTTCACCACAATAAAATATTTTTGTTGGATCGAAATCGCCTAAAGATAATATATGACATATTTTAAAATTGAATTGTCGCTAAATAAAACATAACTATGGTACCTGTTGCAGATGCTGGCTGGACGCCCGGATCCTTGTTGCCTTCACGCGGCGAACTCCCTGTGCCATGTTCGAATGTTTCACTATCGTTTGTCGTGTTTCACGAGAGAGCATTTACATGATGGTCCCCCATTGTAAACCTACCTTACATCATAAACATTTCTATAACCGCACCGAATGACCAACACGAGTCCTTTTACCCTTGCTAGCGGTGTAGAACGAGTGCGTGCATAAAAAATGTGAACTTTTCTGCTAGTTATGGACTCGGTGTTTTCATTTTTACATTCGATGCCTATTAAAATAACTGTTTAAATCAAACTAAGGTTTAGACATTTTAAAAAATACGGACCTTTAAACCTGGTTACAACAAAAATATGAAAAAAAAAAAAAATGCATAGCGAAAATGATGGTTCTATGACGACACCTCCAACTTATGACTTAACACCTCCCTCCACCCCACCCCATCAGAACCCAAATTGCCAAGATCTCTCCTGAGATAATCCTCCCATTTACGTATCGGTCTAAACCTTAGACGTTTACCCGAAGGCTAAAAGCTAATTACTTTTTTTTTTTAATTTGATTGTTATCAGAGCTATTTGATCCTTATATTCTAAACTATAACCACAAAAAAAATAGCCCCCGATTCCTTAATAAAATGTAAGATACATGAATACAGTTAATACGGATATATATAGCATGCGAAATAGTAAGAAATTATTTGTATAATTATGTAATGATGTTTCGCGCACATTATCTATTTCGTCAAGAGATGGGTTTTTATTTTATATTTTTCGTTTAAGGGGTTTTATATATATATATATATATATATATATATATATATATATATATATATATATATATAGAGAGAGAGAGAGAGAGAGAGAGAGAGAGAGAGAGAGAGAGAAAGAGAGCTACATATACAGTTGAAGAAATACAGTAGAACCTCTCTAATCCGACCCCGATAGGGTGGAACGGCCAAAATATCGGATTACCCAGAGATTTCGAAGAAGCAAATGTTTTTCATAGTTAAAAGCGTATTATAATAATATTAAATGTTATATATAAATATTTTAAAAAATTAAATAAAATAGAAAGGTGCGTTATATTCACCATTCGACACATCTCTAATTTGAGTTCTTTTTACAAATGCTTGAATAAGGGATTTCATTCATCAGACAAAGATGAATAGCACAGTTAGCAAGAATGAGGACGAAACGTCAAATATATACTCAGTCTTAAAACTACCTGGGAAAAAATAGTTGGTAGACCTGAGTTGTGAAGTCTAATGATATTTCTATACCTTTAGGGAAAAACTAAGGTAAAAAGGTCGATTTTTGTTCAAAACGAGATAAACACTCTGGGTAACTCAAATCGGCATCTTACACATCATGTAAAAGTAGTATAGTTGTAATTTCGATGATATCCTTCAAAATGCATTGGACATTTTAGACTTATATATGCGTATATAAATATATGCAATATATATGTAGTCCATAATAACGTATAGAGAATTCGTAGAATAATGGTTATTGGATAAATAATTTTTCAAAAACATTCGATATACAGTGAAAACAGAAAACTCCAAAACGGTGACTTTTGGACTTGCCTAGTTTTTACAAGTGGTACGGATTTAGTATACTGTGTATTTGGTATCACAAACGCTGATGGCAGCAACAATTATATGGTTTAATTTTTTTTTTTAGTTACTGTAATAAAGTTTTTTGCGAGGCTAAATCAGCTGCCACTGTCAATCAATGTTACCTCCCAAGTAGACGTTTTAACCCTAAACTCTTCATGGGAACTCCAGTTCCCATGGTTTTCTCACTCCGATTGTGACGTAATTTTCGATATTTTGCCCTCCCCAACTGTTTTACGAGTTTGAGTAAATTCTAGTCTGTCATGTTGGCACCATTGGGTCATCGACTTCTGATAAGAAGCCAAGATATCAGCCATTCCAACTCCCGCCTCGTGAGATGCTGATTCATGCGTCATCACCGCCGACAAGGGTAAGTTCAAACCTCGAAATCATTCACTTATTCCCGTTTCAGAGGATTTTAGGTGACCGAATTATATTGTTCTCATGTTGTTTTATCTAGTTCCCATTTAGTTGTTTTATCTAGTTCCCATTTAGTTGTTTTTTCTAGTTCCCATTTATCTATCTAGTTCCAATTTTATAAAATCATGTCTGTAACTATGTGAAAACAAAATTTCCTAGTTTTTCCTACCAGGGCACTATCAGACAGCTGTTACCTACAGAAAAAAACAACAATCGTTTGGAGGAACCAATTATTTCTACAAGTGAAGATTTTAGGGTTAACTTGTAACTCACAGATTTGAACGCCGATTTTTCCGATGGTAGTAGGGACCTATAATAGTGCAAAACTAGAGTTATATCCTCCAATGAGCATTGGGAGCCGAGAAAAAAATTGAAACCAATATGAAAATCACGTATATTTTTTTTTTTCACAGCTCTAAATCAGGGTAGAGAAATAATGTTTTCACGTGAAATTGTAGTTTTGTTTGCTATCTCTTTACCACGACCAAAGCCTGATAAATAATCCCTTTAATAATAATAACAGGTTATGGTTTAAACATGAAATCCTGCATTAATTTCCGGACAACGGGTTTCGGTTGTGGTAAAGAGATAGCAAACAAAACTACAATTTCACGTGAAAACATTATTTCTCTACCCTGACTTAGAGCTGTGAAAAAAAAAAAATATATACGTGATTTTCATATTGGTTTCAATTTTTTTCTCGGCTCCCAATGCTCATTGGAGGATATAACTCTAGTTTTGCCCTATTATAGGTCCCTACTACCCACACAAAAATTGGCATTCAAATCTGTGAGTTACAAGTCAAAACGTCTCTTTGTCAGATAAATTCCTTAGATGGTGAAACAAAAAAGAAACAAAAATATTTATCCTGGATCGGAGAAAAATTCAAAAAGTCATAATGTCGTACACGGTACCATGTCAAACGAAGGGTTAAAAATATACTTATTCAATAACATAAAATAAAAATATAAATGACAAAAACTAAAAAGATAGAAACATAGATTAAAGAATGACACTAAAGACCCTCGATGTTAAGTGTCCATGAGAAATTTAACCTAACCTTACATAACCTCCGTGAATTATTTTTAACAACATGAACAATAATATAAGTAATTAGGCATTAAATGGACACTTCTTTGCCAAAAAAAATTCAGAAGGTTACAGGCTACTTCAACATTTACTAGACAAACGTTCAAAGCTCCAAATTAATTACAAAAGACTCATATACATGACTGTGATTAGACCTATTTGGACAAACGGAGTTGAGCTTTGGGGCTCAACTAAACTATCCAATTCATCTTGTATTCAATCCTTAAAATCCAAAATCCTTCGAAAAATCCTCAATACTCCTTACTTTGCTACCAATAAATTTATCCATAAAGATCTTAATGTTCCATATGTTGCTGATTTAGCCCACATACTTATCCATTCATAGTAAGCTTCATAACCACTCAAATCTGTTACTTTCTCAACTTGCTTCCCACTCCATTCCTGATAATCCTCCGAAGCGTCTGAAACGAAGATGGCCAACAGACCTTCTAGTGTAGAGTTTTTAATAAAGTGCTAAGTTTTAACATGTTATTGTAATCGTTGTCGATACATTTACTTGATGTAAATATTTTGTACAGTTGTAAATTTCAATAAATGTATATTAAAAAAATTCAGAAGACTAGAGACGCAAAACTACCTTTTTCCAAGTTTACTCTTTTTTTTTCCAAGACATATTAAAGGGACTGATCCCGAAATATCTGTCACAGTATATTTCATGGCTATTTGGGTCCGGTGGGAGGGGGGAGGGTCGGAAATGCCAGAGGAGGGACTTAAAAAAAGTGGGTAATTAAAGGTGGGAATGGTGGTGGAGGTGGCGCCAGCTAAGATAAGGCAGGTACCAAATCCCCGGCTCAGATATGTATCTTCTCCCTGGGGCTTTTAGATCATGACTTGCTTCATCGCTTTCTTTTTACTTCGCTAGGAACAATTCACTAAAGTGGTCCCTTTCAAGGCGGCTTCGTAATATGAGGGAACAACCATCACGGCCCTTCCATGTTTTATTTACGGCTTAATTCGCTATTATTTCAAAAATCATGGCTCCCAGCTTTATTGGAAAATAAACCCCTTTCCGAATAGACGGTGTTCCATTTTCAAGCTCCATAACACACCCTTGTTACATGAATTTAATAAGAAATGATTTTATTCCAAGTTTTGAAAAATCATTTTTCATAATTTCACACAATTTCCACTCAACATTATTCATGAAGTATTTCTATCTAAATTTATTGAGCTCCTACAGTACGTACCTATCAAACTCATAGGTATTTTAATTTTTTCTTAAACTTTATTTATTCATCTACACCTGCCAAAATATACATCTATAAGCAGCGGTATGACATAAGAAAAATATGTAACGTGACGTGTCAGGAACGACGCCCAGCGGTCAATCTTCTTAGGCATTAATTTACTTAAGGAAATTCAAGAAAGCAGATCCACCTTTTAGTCTTCTTTTTGTATTTTCAGGCATATAGGTGTATATTAGCTGTCGTACGGTCAGTATGTAATGTGTTGGAAACATACCAAGGACCTTGTGTGATGAGTCTAACAGTTTTCGATTGAAAAGTCTGCAGTCTTTGATTTTATATCTTAATTGTACTTCCAAAAATTTAAGAAGCGTAAGTCCAAACGGGTTTTGGTAACTATGTGTAAGTAGTAAGTTCTAATTTGGATAGTCATCTAGGGTAGTTTAAGTCTTTGTTTTAAGAACAAATAGATATAAATTTTTGATTAGTTCTATATTACACCAATTATTACAGAACACCAATTAATGATAATTAATACACATTTATTTATATAGCGTTTTCTAACCCCACCTAATGCTTTTCAAAACATGATATTACTTCTTCCTCCTAATGCAATGACGATTTTTAATATATCAAAAAAAAAAAAAAAACTTAGCAATCTGTTTTTTTTTTTGTTTTTTTTAATCAATTTTAATTGAGCATTGAGGTTTTACGAAAGATTTAGGACTGTAAGGATTGGATATGAGAATGTTTTGAAGGTTTAGTGGAGCATAAAAGCCCGTCTCCGTATGTCCAAGTACGTCTAATTACTGTCTTGTGAATGAGTCCTTTGTAATTAAATGGAAGCTTCGAACATTTGTCCAGTAAATATTGAAGTAGGCTGTCTATAATGATGGGTAATTTCTTGTTTTAGTCTTGAATGCGGATTCTAAGTAAGACGTTTGTCCAGATTGAGTCCGAGATAGCGGATCAAACGGAAGTAAGTGAGAATTTTATAAATAACTGAACGTTTTCAACGTTTGTCTTGTAAACGTTCGATTAGTCTGAAATGGAGATCAGTTTTGCAACCAACAAAAAAAAAAAAAAATAATAATAAAAAAATATTATTTATTTATTTATAGCTAAAACATTTTCAGTGATTTATCTTTTCACACTCTAAATGTAAACTGCATTCGCTAAGAAACTGATAATATATACGCAACCTATGGATGGAAGGACGAGCAGCAACCCCCATGATATGATTAATAAAATAAATCAGTGAGCGGTGTAGAGAGTACTGCTTGTATTAAAACATCTTGTCAAAGCGAGTTAGGGGTGACTATCTTCGGTAGCATTACCAAACCCCCCACCCCCTCCCCCATTCCTAATTCGATTACTTTGATGTTACTATCGGCGATGACAAAGCATGCAGGCTGCATTGAAACTGTCTTCCTTGTGGAATAATCCAATGCCGAGGACCTTTCTGGTCTTTAATGGAATCATTGCTCCCTTATAATCGCCTTTGTCAGCTCCTGTTATTTTTTGCCATCCCTGTCCGTTCCGGTTACCGCCACTGTGGTACTCTTACGCCGAGGTTGCGGGGGAGTGTATGCCCCACCCGCTTTTACTTCAGAAATTATTGACTTCCCAACATTTACATTAAAAGGGAAAATAATGCAACTTTGTGAATAAACATTCTTCGGAACAATAGGAAAAAACAGTTGACATAGTTCAATCAAGTTGAAATCTACATTGATTTTTTTAGAAGGTCTCTTGGTCATCTTCTTTTCAGACGCCTCGGAGGATTATCGGGAATCGAATGAGAAGCAATTTGGGAGACTAGTGGATTCGAGTTGGTATGGAATTAGAGATCTTTATGAACAATTTTGTTTGTGACATAATAAGGAGCATTGAGGGTTTTAGGAAGCATTTTGGATTGTAAGGTTTGAATACGAGCACAGTTTGAAGGTTTAGTGGAGCCCCAAATCCCAACTCCGCATGTCTAAATGAGTCTAATTACTGTCGTATATTTTTAATTTATTGGGAGCTTTGAACGCTTGTCTAGTAAATGTTAAAGTATTCGAAAGCTAGGAACAGTTTCTTGTCTTTTAAGTCTGGTATGTATTCTATGATTTAAAAAGACTTTACCTTCCAATTCTCTAAACTAATGCCGAATATTTTTATTTTGGACGACGGCAATCGGCTTTTCCATTCTGAAATTCTGTAAGCAGCGGCTAATTACCGAACCAGACGAAAGGAATTTTTGAAATAAGATGGACGTCATTTGTACCACTTATTCACTATGAAATTCGTGCTTATCAGTTCCCAATACAGAAAGCGAATTCCAAACTCAATCACGTCTGTGGTCGGCATTAAACTACTTAGGATTTCTGGTCTATGAGAAAAACTTGACATTTGGATTAACCGGTCATGGTCTTGATCCAGACCAAACCAGATAAGAAGTTTTACAATAATGAGGACTACAGCTTTACGCCTATGGTAGGTACTCGCAAATCCGGACAGTGGGTATTGAAAAAAATAAAATGCAGATAAAGCTAAATTTATAATTTCAACGGTTAAACACAATTAGTCAGTCACTGTGTAAAATTAAATAAATAAATGTTATAATCAATTCCGAAAAAACTGAAGAAAGGTTGGATGAATTTGTTGAATGGCTCGAATATTACTCGAACCTGAATATAATTCAACCATCTCCCATTTTTAAGATTCCCTTCTGTAAAATAAAATGAGGGAGAGGAAGAATTAAAAAAAAAAAAAAAAAAAAAAAAAAAAAAAAAAAAAAAAAAAAAAGGGGGTCAATGAAAGTACCGTTTTAACTGTACTTAAGTGCGAACGTTCAAGAGGAATTGGATTTTATAATTGAGAGATTTCCATAAATATGGCATTTGAGATTAAAATTTGAAAATAAAACCTAATAAGGATAATTGTTTAAGCAGAAACGAAATTTTGGAAAGAAAGTGTCTTACAAATAAGCGGCATTACCGGGAAAATACTTAGCCAAATTCAATTGGAACTCACAAGCCGACTTAAGTGAATCAACTAAATGGGTTTTCATTTTAGAGCTATATTTCTCTTTGACAAAACTCATTCCAATATTTATTTGAAGAAAAATATATCAATAAATAATTTAACTAGTAATCAAATATTTTCTTTAAAAGTTAAAAACTTAATGCTGTCATTTGAATTACCCAAGTTTTTATTGAATGAATGAATTTTCATCTCTTAATGGAAATAATAAATTTCTGATTCATATGATTAAGTTTAAACTAAAATAAATGAAGTTACTTAATTCAAATGTTTGGTTGAACTCCAATTTTCCGATATAGATTGGAATACAAGTCCATCTCTCATTTTACGTAAGCAAATGTAAAACAATCTAGACCTATAGTCGGGCAATGCAGTACATAATAGTGCAGTAACTGCATAATAAATGCAGCAAACTTGAACGGGCCTATAAAAATGAAATACAATTAGGATTGATGAATTAATTGATGAATTAATTGATGATCCTTCTATATCATCATGCGTCCCTCAAGTAAAAATGAAATACAAAAACTAAAATTCGACTTATTGAAATTCTCGATATAATACCCTCGACAAGATTCTAAATAACAGTCACTGATTCAAAGATGAGTAAATTAATAATTCTTTCTTTAGCACTGCTCGAGTTGAATAATTACATTACAATCTCGATTATTCGTTCTTTCATAGACCGATACTTCCAGTAATCCGGTCATCTCGCTAACCCCACCCTCACGATATCATTGAGCTGTAAAATCTTTCCAAGATAAGTTTGTATCTAAAATTGAAGAGTTGGGTTCAAAACAAGTCTACGACGCCGACAAGGAAAACGACTACTTCTAGTCTACTTCAAAACAAAACTTTATTTGATAGGAATAAAGATTCGGCTTCCGATACAAAATTATCAAAAAATCGTTTGTGTTTCATGACGTTTTCAATGCCAAAGCCATAAATTAATTTGTATAAATAGATTATTTTTTGTTCTAAAACTGTTTAAATATTTGTTAATAATGAAATAATTGGTTAAATTTTATGTTGTTTTTATCTTTACTTCCGGTAATCCGCCATTTTCGGTAATCCAGCACATCTCTGGTCCCATACATGTCAGCTTATCAAAACTGTACTGTATATACAATACATACAAATCAATTCGAAATAATCCAAAACTTATGTATGAAGATCATAAATTATTACTCCGATATAAAAAAAAAATGTCAATTATGCGACACGGCCTTAATCTTCTCCCTGCACGTAATCCTGAACTTAATTAGTTCAATGTCACATTAATTTGTTATGTAACATATTGATCATTAAATGTAAATTATTATATATGTTAGTTATATTCTGTCATGTTGGTTTTTTTATGATTTTTCCCCTAATATTTATGTTATTATTATTATTATAACCTTCCAAGGAAACAGTTCCTAACTCTATATACTAACAAGCATTAAGAAGTTTAGAAAATTAATGACTATTCTTCATCAAAGTTATTTCTTTATATTTAATTGTCACTTTGTATAACGTTAAATTGAAATTGGGAAAAAAAAAAAAATGTAAATTCATTCAGAACAAAACTGGAATTTCAAAAGTTGAAGTATGTACTATGTATCTGTGTGTAAAGAAGAATTCGTTGTAATGCGTCATTTTATAAAGATTTCGCTAAAATAATAAAAAGTTCTTCGAGAATTTACTTTAAGAAAGATCTATTCTGAAAATTAGAATGAACTATGTATTAATGAAATATTGTTAATTAATTTGTATGTCAAATCTAACATTAAATTACGGACATTTCCTTTTTATGCTCTATGAAAACGGGACCCCGATGGAAGAACCTGGTGAAGACGGATACGACCAGTCACCTAATAGCAAACTGTCAGGCGATCGCTCTTGATCGAACGAGGTGGAACAATTTCACAAAGGCGAATCCAAATCCCCATGTTCTCTGGTCAACAGATAAAGTTGACTAAACATTGATGAGGTCTTTGATTATTAGAGCTGATTTTATAACTATATTGTAACATTTACAATGCTGGAGAATAGGTATTGGAATTTGTATCTTTTGGCGACTATCCTCAGATACCCCGCGTTTCCCTCATAATCGTATCAACTTTACATAAAATTTTTATATAATGAAACCGAAGTATGTTCTGCTTGATTTTTTTTTTTTAATTGAAGTGGTAATGATGTAAGTTATTGCTATAAGTAATGCTACAAATGAAATGTTTAAAACTTAAGTAATTGTGTTGTGAATTATATGGAATAACAAATGAAAAATATGCACCTATATACATGCAAATAAATTGGGTAAAATATGTAATTAAATACCGAAAATGTGCAACTAGGTAGCTACATTATTTAGAAAAAAAAAAAAAAAAAAAAAAAAAAAAAAAAAAAGTGCATACTTACATAAAAAATACATACTTATAAATAGGTACAAACTCATGTCTAAGTAATTAATTGTAATGAAAAGAGAAACAATAGAAAGAAGACTATAAAATTTGGATGATTTTTGGAGAAAAGCATTCATATGAAAAATAACAGATATCTGAAAACAAATATTTACAGACAAAATCAACCCTAAGAAAAAAAAAAGAAGGAAACTTCAAAAGTAAAAGCAGCCAAATCATTAAGGTTTTTCAAAAAAAAAAACTTCTTAATTAAATAATAGTCAAAAGCTCTTCACTTTTTAAATAATAATAAATATAAGGATTAAAAAAAAAAAGCCCTGTAAAAAATATAAATTACAAGATCTAAGCAATTCTGCTATTACAAAGAGTAAAAGTCAGAAAAGGTAATTGATTCTGTTCTGAAAAATCTATTATTGATCATATCTTTACCATGATGAATAAGCAGGAGTAATGATATGAATGAGATGTTCGCCTACACCAACTCTCCGGGAACTATAGACAGGCATATGAAGAGAAATGAGCTTTACAAAACCCAAGTACTCCATGTTGTCCTCTAAAACTCATCATGATAATAAGAATAGCATTATAGAACAGCTGAGGATTAGTCTAAGTCCAAGGAAAACTGATTTCACCATTCAAACAGAAGAGAATTGGAGAGTCTTTAGACAGGCATATGACAGCATCAAGAGAAATGAGCTTTACAAAAACCCAAGTGCTCTATGTTATCCTCTAAAACTCGCATGATAATAGAATAACATTATAGTAGAAATGAGGCATAGTCAAAGTCCAAGAAGAACTGACTTCACCATTCAAACAGAAGTGAAACGGAAAGTCCTCTAATCTTTATTTACTAATAATTGCAAAAGCAATGCAAGTGAGGGCTAACGGGAGTACTTATAACAGATCAACAGTCTCTCTTATTTCAGAGGCATTTAATATAATGAAGAAACTAAAATTGGGCTCAAAATAAACTAAATCAAATTCCTCTCATATCATCCAAGCAAGACACGACTGGTGTTTCTCCAATAAGTGAGGAATACAGTTTCAAAAGAATGATAAAATTCAAGTATCTCAGCATGATTGTCACAGAAAGTAATAAAATATATTAAAAAATAAAATAAAATTAAAAAAGATAACAAGAGGGAATCAAAATGGCAACAAATACTGTTGGTCACTCAAGATTCTTCTTAATCGAGACATGTGCCAAAAGTTCAAAGTAAGAATATATAAGACAACCTTTTGATCAGTAGGGATACATGGAAGTGAGGGATGGAGCCTAATAAAGAAAGATATGTGAATACCTGGGAGAAAATCCTTAGAAAAATATACAGCTTAACCAAAATTGAGAATGTATACAGAATTAAAACAGGAAACTTGGGGAACTGTATAGGGACCCAGCTTTGGTTTCAAGTATCAGGAAGGGAAGGCTTATTCTTCTCTTAGGAATAGTTTGGAATGTCTATCTTATGGATCAGGAAAGGCTCCAAAGTAAGATAATGTATACAAATGGATAATAATTCAAAGACCTCAGCTGTGGAGGTTAGAAGATGGTCCAATTGTGCTGAAAGTGTTGGAGTAATACAAAAATAAATCAAATTGATATTATAATTAAAAGAATAATAAATATTTTTTTATTAATTAAACTGATTAATCAATGCAAAACACATAGCAAAGCCTTACATAATTTGGGAATGTTAATAAAAAAAAAAATTAATTGTATGACCAAACGAAAATAAATTAATGCAAGAATTTTGCTTGACAGTCTATCAACATAGGAAATTTGACATAAATCATTAAATACTACAAAGCAAAGTATAGAATCAAATCTAAATCAGATTCAAATAAAAAAAATTAAAGGTCTTTTAAAAAATAAAATACGTGGAATGTAATTCTTTCATTAAATATGTATTAATTCAATATATGTTGATTTACCAGGGACATGGTGGAATGGAACTGGTTGATAATGCGTATTTGTGAGATATCTTTACAATCATTCACTATCAACGTTTTGTTAAATTAATCATAGTCAACAATAAATATATATAAAATTTATAAAATAATATAAAATATATAAAGGAATATAAAATATATTAACGAATATGAAATATATATATATATATATATATATATATATATATATATATATATATATATATATATACGAATATAAAATAATACATAATATATGAAATATATATACAAAATAGATAAGAGAATAGAACTAAAAACTATTGACAAACCTCGCTGACCAAACCTTTAGGATAGGAGGTGTGAAGATGGTCCAATTGTGCTGACAGTGTTGGAGTTATACAAAAATAAATCAAATTGATATTATAGTTAAAAGAATAATAAATATTTATTAATTATTTAAACTAATAAATCAATGCAAAACACATAGAAAAGCCTTAAATAATTTGGAAATATTGATAAAAAAAATTGTATGACCATGCGAAAATAAATTAATGCAAGAATTTTTCTTGACAGTCTAGGAGGGGTAGTGCTAGACATATATAATATAAGTCTTTCTGGGTGATTTAAACGCCAAAATAGAGGAGGAACCAACCAACCAACTGCTGAAAATACAACCAACTGCCTATGTAAGGAAATCAATGACAATAGACTGTGGCTTATCTCTTTTCCCGCTTCTGAAGGTCTTCTGAATGGTAGTACTATAATCCAAATTGATCATATTATGATAAGTTCAAGACACCATTCCAACTTAATGATTGATTTACGATCTTATCGAGACACAAACACTGACACTGACAATTATCACTTTAAGAGCTAGAATATCAAATGTCTGCAAAGTAAGGGGTTCAAAAACAACAAACTTGAATAATGAAAAACTCATAAACCCACAACATGCAGAAATCTTTGAATACACAAAGAACAAAAAATAGCCCAGATACTAAGGAGGCATCCCATTAAAGCAGATGACTCTGAGAGGAATGTTAAACTTGCATAGTAGTCACTGCAGAGAATATACTGGGCCATGATGAAAGGAAAACAAGATTATCATGGTATGATGAAGAATGACATGAAGTCACAGAATAAAAAATGCAACATACTAAAAAAAAAAGTGTACAATACAAGCAGTGAAAGAGTATTGTACCAGGTGAGGGGGGGATAAAAAAAAAAAAAAAAAAAGAACGACCAAAAAAAGAAATGTATATGAAAAAAAACTGTGTTGAAAATCTGGACATTCTCCATAGCCAAAAGGACAGCAGATGTTCAAAAACTTGATTGATGAATGAAAGGAATAGACACCAAGGAAAAGCCAGTACAGGGGGAAGGCTTCCAAGAGCCCATTAATGTCTGGAGATGCTGAGCCATCCGATATCGAAGAAATCAAGGTTGCTGTGAAGAAATCAAAGAACAACAAGGCACCTGGCATTGATGGACTACAGTCCAAGCTTTTAAGATAGCTAGTGGAGATTCCACGAAATACCAGTGTTTTAATTTAATGGAGATGTGGATAAAAGAAGAGATTCCTTATGAATAGCAGAAAGTGGTAATGTGCCCCATTCATAAGAAAGGGAACCTACAAGATATTCAATATGAAAGAATATTACCATAAATAGAGAGAAAATTGGGACCTTACTAGTGGATTTATAAAAAGGCATGTCAACAATAGACCAAATACACTCTATAAGGCTAATCCTTGAAAAGACAAGTCGATTC
Source organism: Euschistus heros (assembly GCA_003667255.2). NCBI lineage: Eukaryota > Metazoa > Arthropoda > Insecta > Hemiptera > Pentatomidae > Euschistus > Euschistus heros. Next base: position 1,410 of record RCWM02000210.1, on the reverse strand, counting down.
GACATCAAAAGGTCATGACTAAATCTTAGATACGTGCAAAGCTCACAAGACTCACAGGCACATCTATGATCAATGCAACTTGTCATGTGAGAGGACAGAATAAGGGCTAGTTTTCCAACCAAAAAAGGATTTAGGCAAGGGATCGCATTAGCATTTATGGTATTTAATATGGTTAAATTGAAAAAAAGTACTATTTTCAATAAATCAGCCCAGAACTAGCTTATGCCAATGACACTATAATTATTCGAAGTACCTGAGCCATAAAAGATGCCGTTCTCAAATATAGAGCTCTGCCAACAGTATATATGAGGAGAAAACTAAATACATAGCCACTGAGGAAAAACTAATTAGATGACCACATTAAGATAGGAGAGTATAAATTTAAAAAAGGACATCAAAATTAAATTACTGGGAGCTGCAATGATGGATCAAAAAATATTAACAAAGTCCAGCAGAGAAGCCTCAGAGCAAATAGATCTAACTATAGTCTTGCAAAACATATGCGTAACCAAACATTATCTAGAGTGACCAAGATAAGGACCTTAGCCAAAGAAATAAAAAGATGACAGAAAACCACCTGGACGAGCAGGGGTTAGTATGTCTTTTTAGTGTGGAAGTCTACCTAGAGATGGATTTGAGGAGTGTTTCGACAAAGAAAAGTATGGGGACTGGGGAGATTGTCTAGCAAGGGGGCTTTCGAATTTTTCTTGTGTCACGGTATATCAGCAAGAGTTTAAAAGGTTTGGAAAGGACGTGTCTGTCTTCTTTGACAAATAGGATTTTTGCGTGGGTCTTGGAGGTTAATATATGGTCATTGGTTGTGCATTCGCAATTCATATAATCTGAAGTAATGTGATGTCTTGTCGGTGCGTCGCGTCGATTGCCGAGGAGTATAATGTTGTTCGTTGTGTGTTAGGGTAATTTCATTGTTAATGTGTATATGTAGTTTTCTATCATTCCTAACTTTGGTTGTTGTTGGGTTGTGTCGCCGATTTTTGTGTGGTATGGGCTGATATTGGTTCTTACGAGGGTTAGTTTGCCTGTTGTGTTTTTGTGTAAGGTGTTTGTTTTTTCTTGGTTGGTTTGTTAAGGGTGAGTTTTGATTTGGTGGTGGTTGTTGATTTTTTTAGGAAGTGTAGTGGTTTGTGTGGGGTGGAGAAATTCAGTGGTGGCAAAGGGGAAGAAAAGAGTGGGCAGTACTATTGAAGTAGGGGTAGGAGGTATTGATGTCGAGGAGTGTTAGATGAACTGAGTGAGTAGATGAGGGGAGCGGATGGGGTGGTGGTTCGGGTGTAGTTAGGAGCAAAGTTATGATAAGTGGGTGATATCTTTTTCTGAGTTGGTCTTTAGGGTTTTTTTAAGGGCAAAGGGGTATTAGCCAGGGGGGTGTGGGTATGATTTGAGTAATTG